>CM051261.1:48840879-49180879 GCA_027921565.1 Artemia sinica | reverse complement strand
TTTTCTCGATCAAAACTATGCCGGAAATTTGAAATGCCGAAAATTCTTGATCTGATCTTCTAAATTTCTGATCTTTTGGTTTGCCACAGCCGCACTGTATATAGATAATATAACAGTAAGATCACGGCTGATGATTTTTGGCACTTCATTCTCAGCACGTACAAACAACTCCTCCTATTTACTCTGACATTAGCGGGTCATTATGTATTTGACAGTCACTGAAAAATGGTGCGAATTTGTATTATTCGTAATTGCGAAAGCAGAAAGAAACTTGGTGAGCCGGATTTTTTTTTTTTTTTTTTTTTTTTTTTTTTTTGCGAACACGTGCATATTACGAAGTAAAATTTAAGAATCAGGAAATCAAGAGACATACCTATCAATGAAAATAAACTAGCAAGTAATTGTTTTAGTAGTTTAAATATTTGATTATCTCTTTTTTTAACAAAGGGGCAAATGTGTTTGATTGTCTCCTTAATGAGCTCCTCAGTACTACAGACAATAAAAATCAAACCAATATCAATAAACATATGTGGAAAAAGGAAGTGACTATATTTAATTTAGCTGCAAGTCTGCATTCATGCCCACTACCAAGCTTTTCTTTGAGAAAAAAATTGATAAAACTTTGGAACTGAAATATCAATGCGAAGCGCCAAATTTCATAATCAAACGTCATCACGTTATGGCATTGTTCAAATAAAACTTATTTTTAACTTGATTATCGTTGTAAATTCATTCTTTGTTTTTTTTTTTCATTCTTAAACCAATGTTATATTTACCTTTTGCATTATTACAGCCCACTGTACATACATTTATATAAATTTATATGCAGTGTTACAGCCATATCAATTATTTTCCTTTCCTTTTTTATTCTTTGATAATAATTTCTGGTCGTTTTGAGTTTGAGTTATTGTAGGTTTCTATTACTACTGATCTTAAGTTTAATGTGGCCTTTACTATATATATATATATATATATATATATATATATATATATATATATATATATATATTATATATATATATATATATATATATATATATATATATATATATATATATATATATATATTATATATATATATATATATATATATATATATATATATATATATACATATATATGTATATATATATATATATATATATATATATATATATATATATATACATATATATATATATATATATATATATATATATATATATATATATATATATATATATATATATATATATATATATATATATATATATATATATATATATATATATATAATATATATATATATATATATATATATATATAATATATATATATATATATATATATATATATATATATATATATAATATATATATATATATATATATATATATATATATATACAGTGTCTATATCATACGATCCTTTTTCAACGTTCTTATCTACTGCTATTCCCTCACAGGAAGGTTTTATATGAAGTTCAACAAAATTTGATGCAGTGTCTGATTCTTTGTTAACATCCTTACAACTTTTGCCTTGACTTTTTCCTAGTGCCTGAAAATGTTAGGGGACAAAGTTTTTTTTTTTTTTTAATGAAGATACAAGGCAAATGCAAATTCAAAGTCAAGGAGGGGGATGGAAACTTGGTTGTTTTTTTTTTTTAACGTAAGTGCAAAAAAGGTCTTTTTTCAAAGATCGTTTTTTCAAAATCTAGGATTGCAATGACACCCTGCCCCTCTAGATCGTTCTTGATTGTTTACTAACATAGGCCCAAGGTTTGGGGGTGGCTAGAAAAGCTCTTCAAGCTCCTAAGGGGTGGGGAAGGACCCCTCACATAAAATTTTTTAATTGATTCTACAGGGCTCATAAGCTTTCAGTCTTAACATAATATAATCATATTAAAGATAATTGGTTGAGCCACAGCCCACCTCTGAAAAAATAAACTTTAAAGCACATAATTATCAACTGTGTGACGATAATTGCTAAGCAATTACATTTAAATTGATTTGGAACCTTTCAGGTGGACTCCTCAGTAACTGATTTTTGTTAATTACCATTAATTAACAAGTACATATGACTTTTCTGGAAGTGTCGTAGAGGCGTTTCTTTACTAAAGCCCAAAAACTGATAGAAAAAAGGCTTATTCACAAAGAATACTAATTGAAGTTACAAATGACAAGAACAAATACCTTGAGAAAATTAAAACCCGTTTTTTCTGCTTCTAAAACGCAATAGTCGTAATTTGCCTTCGCACATAGTTTTAACAGGTTTCACTTGAAATTTTTCGATTTCTCATTGGTTAAAAATAAGGCATGGCACGCTGATGTGGTTTTTTTTTTATCCTCACCTGTGGAACAAGTTTTGTGTTTTGTATATTTTTTTTCTAATTCTTATCGCTTCTAGATACTTCTGAAAGAAGTTAATTAACTTTGCAACTTCGCATTGCTGCTGTAACCTGACTTTTATTAAGAAATTAACTATTTCCATTTTTTCTAACTGGTTTCAGCTGATATCGCTCAGTTATTTTTAGCTGTATTAGGTAGATTACGTCTCAAGTATTTTTCCAGAGGAAGGAGGAGGAGAGAGTTCTATGAAACTCTATTACCTTGAAAGTCACGTTTTCATTTGCGGAAAGGGTGTAGTTTCTGTGCTTTTTTGGTTTAGGATTCATTCTAATTGGATTTTTTTTAACAATAATTTATTTGTTCAAAAGATACTTTCAACGTAAAAAAATCTTATAGCCCATCCCATAGTGCTTGTTAACATTAATTGTGTTATTTATATGCATATAGAAGATTTCAATGGGTCAAATTTTCCAGTGTTGCGGTCTAGAAGTATTTATTGCCATTTTTATAGATTTTTGGTACAAAATTATAAATTTGGTAAATTATAACTATAAAAAAAACTTCTCGGGCGGAAGGATATAGAGAAGGTAAAAGCAAACAAATTATTGTTTTGCAATCTACGCCACGAGGGTACCTTTCTTGCACATGACTCCTAAGAAAGCACTACAAAACCCTGAAAATACTACAAAAAAAAAATCTAAAGTACTTACTTATGTCGTTCCTTAAGGTAGTATCAGGGGCGTCCCAAGGAGGGGCACCACCCGCCCAAATTTTTGGCATTCGGTAAAATTTTCGCCGAAGGTGAAAATTTCGGCAGAAATTTTGCAAAATCGGCCAAAATTTAGCAAAATTCTTGATTTCTGCAGAAAATTCGGCACAAATCAGGTAGCGATTCGGTAACATTACGAAGATCGCCCCCCCCCAATAAAATGAGCCTCAGGACGCCCCTGGATAGCATTGCTTTACTTTAACTCCCCTCCCCCCTCGGTAGAGGACAAATGACCAAATTCTATGTATTCATTTTGTTTTTAATAGCTTGAATATTTTCTTTTTATTAGCTTAAGTATTTTGTAACGTTTTAAAATAGTTTTTAGAATTTTATGGTCTTTCCTTTAGAAGCGATCATGCGTAAGAATGTTACTCATATATATATATATATATATATATATATATATATATATATATATATATATATATATATATATATATATATATATAATATATATATATATATATATATATATATATATATATATATATATATATATATATTATATATATATATATATATATATATATATATATATATATATATTATATATATATATATATATATATATATATATATATATATATATATATATATATATATATATATATATATATATATATATATATATATATATATATATATATATATATATATATATATATCAGAAGCCAATCTTCAAATGCATCAGAAGTAAATCTTCAAATGCATCAGAAGCCAATCTTCAAATGCATCAAAAGCCAATCTTCAAATGCATCAGAAGCTAATCTTCAAATGCATCAGAAGTCAATCTTCAAATGCATCAGAAGTCAATCTTCAAATGTATCAGAAGCCAATCTTCAAATGCATCAAAAGCCAATCTTCAAATGCATCAGAAGCTAATCTTCAAATGCATCAGAAGTCAATCTTCAAATGCATCAAAAGCCAATCTTCGAATGCATCAGAAGTTAATCTTCAAATGCATCAGAAGTCAATCTTCAAATGCATCAAAAGCCAATCTTCAAGTGCATCAGAAGCCAATCTTCAAATGCATCAGAAGCCAATCTTCAAATGTATCAGAAGCCAATATTGGTGCTTCAACGATTTTTTGTTAGTAGTAGGTTCAAACGGTATGAAGTCTTTAAGTATTAAAACAGGTAGAAAAGCAAAAATTCAAAGTGCTAAAAAAATCAGATTTATAACTTAAGTAAGATAATACTTTATTTAAAAATACCAGCAAAGCTATTTGTTTAGACAAATTTGTGTTTCAAGTCAATGAATAAATAACGACCAACTTCAATAGCAAGCGTCAGAAAGCACGCATAAAAAAAGTGCCAATTCGACAAAAAAAATGTACGTCAGATTTGAAGAACGATAGCAAGCAAGAAAAAGTATTCAAACTAGCAATGCATGAAAATTTTTAAGCCGAAAGAGAAAGCACGAAAGGGGAATAAATAAAAGGAAAAGTGGTAGAATGGGGAAGAATCACTGGTGCTTACGTGTTATAGTGACCAGACCCAAGAAGTGAACTTAGGTTAAGCCTAATGAAATATACCAAAATATGATGAAAATATAATACTTTAGTAACAAAATTATGGAAACGACATCGGAGAATTATGGAAAGCAGGCCACCCAGAACCCATTATATTAAATACCTAACCTAGCCAATTCTATAGATAAGATATTTAGTTAAAATATACCTGCATAGTAGTTTATCTCACTGAGACTAAGCTGTATCTCACAGACAGAGTAACCGGTTTTACTCAGATCAAGAACAACAGTGTGGTCGCTATAATACATATGTACCAAATAACTTACTAGCTAGTTCTGTCAAAAAGGGGATTATGCTTTACTGGTACCTTTCGGTGAGTGTAAGAACTGGACAATAAATTGAGATCTTGGAAAATGCTAGCATAGCGTTGTCAGTGAAATTTCTTTTCATTTTAGGACGTCATTCTCTGCAGTGGTTGTTCCTGTGCCTTGGACATATGTATTTCTGTATTAGCCAATCCAGGGCAAAATGTGCTAGTTCCTAGACCCGGCTTTGGCCTTTATAAAACATTAGCTGAAGGACTTGGAATCAAGACAAAACCTTACAGGTTGCAAGTAAGTAGAAATTTGAATTCATTTGAATGTCACCTATATCATCACTCGCATTTGATTTCGTTTAGTTTTGCTTTTTAACATATAAATTTGTCCATTGGTGAAATTTTTGTGCTATACTTCCACATGAACTTCCACTAGAATATTTTCTGTGGTGTTGTTTGAGGCTCATTAACGTTTACTATGAGATCGGGGATTATGCATCAATTAACACAGGGGCGGATCTAGAGCAAAATCTTGGGGGGGGGGGAACGTGACAAAGGTGCAAATAATTGACCAAATTTACAAATTTATTCTAAAAAAGAGTGAAAACAACTGGGAAAGAGGGCACCAGAAAAAATCTTGGGGGATCCCCCCAGGATCCGTCAGTCAATTAAGATGAACTTGAATTATTAGAGAGAAATATAGGGGGGGGGGCATTAAATTATGGACATTATCATGCCCATAAAAATGAAAGTTTTAATTCGTTCATTGTGTCCTTAATATTATATTTATCACCTGAAAATGTACTTTGTTTGAAATTATGCTCAATTATAAAAAAAAAAAATCTAGAGCTCTTCACTGTGTGTTCTCATCTGTTTTGCAATGGGATAAGCATGTCGAACTTCAATCGTTTTGTGTAGATGACTCAGTTTACCCAAAATCCAGATAAATTAATTTTATGTTTTTTTTTTTTTTTTTTTTAGCGGCAAAGCGATAAGCTGACACTTGATTTTCGAGATTCAATAGAAAACTCTCTAGAAATTGGAAAGTTGTTAAAACAAACAGCCTCCCTCACCATCACAAAAAAAATAGTCTTTTAGCAATAACATATGTTTAGAAGCTTGCTTGACAGTATATCCTAAGAAACACTTAAACACAATTTCCAAACTCAAACAGACAGCAAAACACAAAAAATCATGGCGCTTTTCCCACTAATTACTTAGCAGATCGTAAGGAAATTCTCGAGTGTGGGGGTCTTCTTAGCCCCTTGTTCCCTGGTATTCATTGTTTATATATGGAGGTAATTAATTTGTATAACCTTTGAGCCTGAGATGGCACCTGAACATTTTTCCTATTCAAATGACACGTGTTTATCCTTCTTGGCAGATGCCTATCAAATTTTGGACGTCTACCAAATCTGCCTTTGCCTGAGGCATTGCCATTGATGCATATTTTTGCCACATCCACATATATTTCAACTTTTTTTGAAACTTCAGAACGCGTTTCTTACTTACTCAGGTACTATCAGGGATTTAAAAATCGTCAGATGTTGCAAGTATTTAAAAATACTGGCCTTCTATGACCTGGTTTGAAAATGTCATATGCGCCTTAAGATCGTACCTGGCATTTTTAAACTTCTAAAATAATTACCAAAAACCGCTTACTGCAATGTATTAAAATGGAGGATCAGCAGGGTAATGTATCTTCAGTAGCACTTCGATCATCCTGATCTACATTATTTTGGTGATCCTCCCCTAAGAAGAGCTTAGCAGCAAATGGGTTTGACAATTACTGAAACATGTGAAAATTTCGAACATGAAGATAACACTACAAGGAACACGAGATCCGTTTTTTTCTGTAAACAGAGTAAGAAGAATAAAAAATAGTATAATTCCCATAAAAATTGCATAATCTAATTAAGATTTATGACATGACTCATTCGAAAGGGCCGATAGTCCGAGCTTCCACATAAGTGAAGTGAAGCCTGTTTGTGAAAGCCGAAGGCCTGAGCTACTTACGATCTTACGCAAGCAAAGTGAGGTCCATAAAAAGACCACGGAATAGAAACCTGGGAAAGGGCTGATTTGATCGCAAATTCTGAGAAATGGTGTTGTTTTTAAGCGATGACACCTCTCAGGGAGCAGCATAAAACTTCTTTGGTTTTCACATGCCTTTAGTTTGGAACACAGTCTTGTGTGGCATCAGATAAATTCAGGATCGTCTAAATTAAAGAGACCTAAATGTCCAAAAATTGCGTCTCTGTTGAAACATGGCAATGGTATCCTCAGGCATAATGGCCCAAGTTTATGCAAATAGCCTGTGTGAAACAGCGGCGTCGTTAATACACTTTAAAAGAAATTAGTCACAGCATAAATATAAACAGTAGCGAAAATTCGGTTCAGAAATGGGAGATCACAGCGCTTCACTTAGCTCCAAGACTTACTAACAAAAAATATAGCTAAGGATATATAAAAAAAAAAAAATTAGCACGTCTTGGCAAAGGTAGTACATTCTTTGAAGTTCCTGATACCATGCGAGATCGGGTTATAACTAACGATAAAGGTAACTACCTTTTTTGGCAGCGTCTCCACACTGGAAGCAAGACGGATAAGAAGCAAAAGGTCCTACCGTCAAACAGTCACAATGCTGCTTGCACTTATATGGCAAAAGTCAATCCTTTACGGTAAAAGCAGCAGTATCACACGCGAGGCATAATGCAGAAAATAGTATTGATTGTATCATATTATATGAGGTTTCAAAAAATATCTTAGCTGTTATAATATAAGCTGAAAAGTATGTCACAGCTTTTTTCTATTTAATCTTGTCATATTTTAATTTTATCAAGTAATCGCGATAGAATTTATTAATTTCGATAGTATTGACGTTAAGGTATGAGATGGACTTATTTTTCCATAGAAAGACGGCAAAGAGGAAGTAATAAGATCTGAATGTTACTTTTTCAATACGACACACCAAAACTATCTGACAATTACTGCTTGAGAAGTAATAACTAGAGAAATGATAACTTGACTAAAATTTTAGCTTGAGGATTTTTTATTTTACGTATGCTTACAAATTTTTACTTGTATTTTTACCCCCTGACCTTGGAGGTACATATTTATGTATATATATAAACACATTACACCGCAAATTTAAACCAGTTTATTTTTCAGCCTGAGAATAACTGGGAAATTGACTTGATTGACTTAGAATTGGCCATTGACGAACAAACAGCCGCCATTATAGTCAATAATCCTTCAAACCCATGTGGCTCAGTTTTCTCCAAAATACATTTGGAGAAAATTTTACAACTGGCTGAAAAACACTGTGTTCCAATAATAGCTGACGAAATCTACGAGCATTTTGTAAGTATCCATCTTAAATCAGTTTTAACAAGATTTTATTGTACTTGTTTTCATGATTTTGGTTCCAAATTTATTACATTGCAAAAAGTGTTCAGTCATATGCAAGGCCGTATCCACGGGGGGGGGGGTGTTAGTTTGACCCCCCCCCCTCTCCAGAATTTTTGTCCAACTTAAACGTAACAAAATGCATATACAAAATAAAAATGCGTGACAAAAAATTTATCATGCGTTTTTAAGTTTTTTGTAAGCTCCTTCCCGAAAAAAAATTAACACCACCACCCCCACCCCCACCCCCCCCACACCCCGAACAAAAATCCTGGACACTCCTTTGGTCATCTGACCTGATTAAGCGTTCCAAAATCCGAAGGCGAAAGAAAAAATATAACGAAAACATTTCCGATTCATTTAGTAATAATTCATATAAAAAACTGTTCGAAATTTATAATTATATAAAACTTGTTTCAAGTTTGTACAAAATTTGTACAAAATAAAAAAAACAGTTAAAAAAAATTCTGCATTTGTAATAAGTATGCTGGAAACAATACATTTTTTTACATATGTCATGGAATAAGAATCAAATATAACAGATGACTAGAATCCAGATCTTGCTGATACGAGATAGATAGATAGCTCATAGATAGCTAGAATCCAAAAGAAAGATCCAAACGCCGGTACATCTGTATTTTGACTTGATTTTGAACTCATTTTCCATGAAGCATACTTTTCAGAATTTCGGGGGGGTGATAGCTAGTTTAAACGGTTCTAGGCGTTTACCCCCCCCCCCGGCGATTACCCCCGGAAAATACCACCCGCAGAAAATACCCCCCCCCCGGAAAATAAGGCTTTCCTAATTTGAGAATTTTGTTTGAGTTTTTTTTTTATTTCCGTAGGGGGAGGAATTTGGGTACTTGTGTATTATGCGCCACTCACTCAAGTCTACGCTGTGTAAAATTCGAAAACATATCCGTTTTTATGTTAGTTTCTTCGTTGCTTTAGAAATAAATTTGGGCTATAGATTTACATATTAGGGGGGAGGGGTAAAGTATAGCGGGTCTGAATGCAAAATGTGTTTGGTGCAAGTATTCTGCATATTAGAGGTGGATAGAGAAGTGTATTTTAAAGCCAAATATACGGCCATGAACATAGTAAAATAAAATAAATGAAAGGCACAAATAAGGTAAACTTTGATCAGCGATCATCATAAAACTCTTAAATGAAATAATACATTAACCTAATAATAGTACTTAATACTTGGAAAAACGGTCATTGAAAAAAAAACACTTAACACTTGGAAAAAACGCTTAAATAAAACATTACATTTGCTTTATACTGGGATTTTTTATTTATTTATTTATTTTTTGTTGTTCGAGTTATCTGGAACAAATTTTCCAGATACCTCGCTATTCTTCTGTAATTTTTTAGTGGCCATACCTAGAAAGAATTGTTTTCTGACTTCAAACTGTCCAAATACTTTACCCCCCCCCCCTTATGTGCACATATATATCCCAAATTATATATTTCCCGTATACTCTGTCACTTCTCGTTGTGTTGTCTCCCGCTAAGCTAAAAAAAAAATAATAATAACGAAGAAACAGGTTTGTTCTCGAGTTTTACACAGCGTAAACTTGAATGAGTGGTGCATACTACACAAGTACTATTATTCCTTCCCCCTAAGGTCTTTTCCGCGGGGGAGGGGGTATTTTCCGGGGGGGGGTATTCGCCGGGGTAAACTAATGTAATTATGCTCTTTAAATGGCCTTTTTAGTCAATCATAAAAACTCCGTCTTTTTCTCTTTCCAAATTATAAGTCATTTTATATACTAAAACACGAAGCACGTTTTTTTTTAATTTTGGTGGGCTTTAGACTCATCAAATCCAACGTACATACATTCTTGTCAGGAATCATATTTGGAATATCGCTTTATAATTTGTAATGAACATTTTAGGTTTTTCCTGGCCAAACATATTATCCATTGGCGTCCTTATCAGAAAAAGTCCCAATACTTTCATGTAGTGGGTTGACTAAGCGGTTCTTAGTGCCTGGATGGCGGATGGGATGGATTGTCATCAATGACAGGCAAAACATCTTTACACCAGAGGTAAGTAAAAGGCTGGACGTGTCTAATACAGCCGTATGGTATGCACTGCTGTATAGACTTATTGGAAGGAAGGGGATTTTACAAAAAATGGAACTGGTAAATTATATGAGACCTACAGGATATTATTGGTAAATTATAAAAGTTTGACAGTTCAGAAGGAGAATGGTAAGGAGCTGAGGCCCTTCCCCCCTAAGTATACGACTACTATCACGCTTAATGTTAAAATACTTAAAAATTGGTATCAAAATGTATTAAGAAATATTTAGGGAGACGGGGTTAATGTCTAAGATAATTGAACAGCAAATTTTGGACCTAGGCCGCATCCAGGGGGTGGGGGGTTTGATCTCCCCCCCCCCCCCCCCCCGATATGTTTGTCCTGATCGTAAAAAATCGTAACGAAATGAATATAAACAAATTTTTGATGCGTTTTTAAATTTGTTTGGTAAAATCTCCCCCCCCCCCCGAAAAAAAATCCTAGATACGGCCCTGGCTTAGATACTTAAGTTCATATATATAAGCTAAGTTCATATAAGTTTATGAATCCACATTCATAAACAAATAAATAAATTAAACAACACTTTCACGCTGGAGAAAACGTACGAAGGTTTGTGATCGCGCGAAACTCCACTTATAGAAAAATAAATAAATAACTGAATTAAAAATGATAATACATAAATAAAATATAAAAGAAAAATAATAATAACCAATCCAGTCTCCATCACTCACTATACTCAACTCCCTCTCCCCTCCCCCACCCTGCCAACCTTACCTTAGCTCCTACTCACCCTTACGTTCCCATCCCACCCTTACCTCATCAGCTCTTCTTCCTCCCCTACCCAACCTACCAACAATAATAAAATTTAACAAATTCCCCACAAAAAAAATCTTTTAAATTCTTTTTAAATTGAGGTAAATATTCTGCCGCTCTAATGCTCAATGGTAGCTCATTCCATACTGATGGACCCAGGTGTTTCATTGAAAATGAAGACGTGGTACCACGACGCAAATCAACAACTATATTATCACTTTGCCTAGTACCATAATTATACAGGTGACTATTAATTTGGTAAAAATTCTTAAAAACATCAGGGGTTAAACCATTCTTACACTGAAACACAAATACTGCAGCTCGGTAATCTCTTATCTGACCTACATTAAGGAGCTTCAGGGACCTAAAACAAGCACATGTGTCATGTACATCCTGGACATACCTACCGATTGTTCTAACAGCTTTATTTTGTAGAATTTGCACTATTCTATAGTTGCATAAGAAGTTACTACTCCATAGGAGGCAACCGTAGGAGATATATGGATAAACCAACGAATAATATATAGTTAAAAGAATTCTTTGAGGGAGAAAGTGCTGCAGACATGGAAATATTCCTACCCCACGGGCAATTTTTGATGAAATTGCGTCACTGTGCCCATGCCAGATGGAAATCAAGATAAAAACCAAGATAGGGGAGATGATCAACTTGCTGAACCAGATTACCACATAAAGTTACCTGGCCAGACACATCCAGTGGTGTACCAACTCTACAAAACGTCATTAAAAATGTATTGCTAACATTTACACACAATAGACTTAATGAAGTGAAAATCTCCAGCCTTTCCTATGCGAGATTCGCTTTTTTCACCAGGTCCTTCACAGATGAGGCAAACAAAGTTAAAACGGTATCATCAGCAAACGAATTAAGACACACATCTTTCAAATAAAGACGCATGAGATCAACATAGATGAGGTAAAGTAGGGGACCTAACACTGATCCTTATGGTACTCCACACGTCACTGGAAATGCTGCTGAACCCACATCATTCAATACTACTTTGAGGGATCTCCCTGTGAGGTAACTTTCAAACCACTTCAAGCACTTTCCACGGACACCTAACGACTCCATCCGACTTAGCAAAGTTTGAAAATCAACTGTATCGAATGCTTTACGAATATCTATAAATATAGACAAAGGTGTTTCACCTCTGTCCATACCACTGTTGATTGATTCTATAAGTTGTTGCAAAGCATTCGTCGTCGAGTGCCCTTTGCGAAATCCGAATTGGGTCTCACTCAGCAAATCATTAGTCTGTAGGAAACAATATAGACGTTTATGAACAACTTTTTCTAATAATTTCGAAAACAGTGGAAAGATCGAAATCGGTCTCCAACTCTCAATTTCCTTTTTAGGGTCACCTTTATGAAGTGGTATCACTATCGCAACTTTTAGCTGGTCAGGAAAAATTCCCTTTTCAAGTGACAGGTTTATAATAAAAATCAGACACGGTAGAATATAATGCATTATTGCCTTAAACGCTCGAAGAGATAAGCCGTCCACTCCCGCAGAATTTGATTTCGGAGATTTTATTATTTTAAGCAGTTCATCACTTGTACACGGATCAAAGGCTAATTCAAAACTCTCACCTCTATTATCTCATATAATGTATTCTTGAAACTGTTGTCATCTTTTTTTTTACACCATTTTGCACTTTAATACCAATATTGGAGAAAAAATTACCAAATTCATTTGCAATTCCAGACTTATCATCAGAGGCGAACCCTTCAGGTTGTACTTCATTCCTTCCAATTTCAGCATTCCCATTGGTGACTTCATTTATCAGTTTCCATGTTTCTTTCATATTTCCTTTACAATTTGAAAACTTTCTATCGTAATATTCGGCCATAGCTTTGCGACGCAATTTGTTCACTAATTTGCGCTGTTTTTTGAACAATTCATACGAAACATCACTTTTATCATCTAGATATCTTTGATAAAGCTCAAACCTTAAAGAGAAAAAAATAAAGAAAAATAACAAAAAAATAACAGAAATATATATATATATATATATATATAACAAAAAAACTATAGAAGGTCATCAATTGACCAGATACGCCTGATTGGAGCAGTCTCAGTTTCGCTCACAAAAATACGGCCTTGATCAGACCACACACTGCGATTTCCAAACTTATCTCTTGAAGCGCTCAGAAGATTGCGCTTACGTTTCGTAAGGTTCTCAGCTACAAATAAGCCTGAGCCACTAAGCTGCTTCTTTGCTTTAAACACATGGCGAGCTATTTCTTTTGATCGAAACTGGACGAGAACTGGGTCAACTTTATCTGGTCTTTGAGCATTATTTGTTCCAACTCTAAATCGCTGAACAGTAACTATGTCTGAATCCTTAATATTAGTTAGACCCATCTTGACAAACAATACGCGCTTCATGGTGTCCCCTACACTCTGCGAAGGAATCTGCTTCAAACAATTAAACAACAGGGAATCACTTCTCCCTTCCTGCTCAATGTCGTCTAGCTTGAGCTCAAGCTGATTCACGCGATTTTGCAACAAATTAATCATATGCATGCATGTTTTTAGATGTTTTTCAATCAGTTCAAATTTAGGATAAAACTCAACATGTACTGCATCATAGATTTCAGAAACCATTGTTTCAACTGGAAACTTAGGATTAAAATTAGCTGTAGTCTGCAAAGTCGATTTTTTCAGATTTTCGTTAATTTTTATCTCGATTTCTTTAGTTAGATTTTGTTTTGTAGCCGCAAGTTCATTCTCTGTAGCCACTATAAGTCTATGGAGATCAGCAGTGGGATCTGAGAGTAGATTATCCGTTACCGAATCTTGCCCTTTTCTTAGAAACTGGCGGTAAACATCAGGATGATTTTTTAGCTCTGCAAACGCATGATTAACACCCTTAGTTTTCTTTGTTGATGCTTCCTTCTCATTGCCATCAAAACTAAGTAAACTCGCAACGGATAGAACCTGACGGTCGTGTTTTTTGCCGTAGCAAAAAACAACAAATTTACTGTCTCCGGTATTTGTCTTCATAATTTCTAGGATTCGAATCGGCCAAAGGGGATAACCCGCAAATTTGGCGAGGAACAAATCTCCAATTTTAACGTTAGCCGGATCCATGACGGTAACAATAAATACAAAAAATCAATAGAATTTGAATTTAAATAGCATCAGATAGAGACGAAAAGACACTTATCTTTATGTGGGCAGGCCCACGGATGGCAGTGGCAATCACCTTATTGGTTGGTGGCCCGATGGACCGTAGAGACCTGCTGATTTTTAACCATCGTACTCTGACATCCAGAACACCATCCACATATAATGTCCAATTTTCTCCACACACCACAGTCGGCTAACGTATCCAATTTTCTCAATTACACATGAATAAGTAAAAATATTCAATGGTGAATGTCCGAACTAAAAATTAGTTTCATCGGAACACAAAGAAAATTTGATCTCTAGGATGAGCGTATTTATAATCCCAAAACAGTCGTTTTTTTATATATTGGCTGTACGGAATGGCAACATGTTTTAAGGTGGTTATGAATTAATAGCAATTATAAATCTTACTGCAACATATACAAATGTTATGGTACATTTTCATTATTTGCTGCAAAAAGAGAAACCCGAGGGATTTATCAATAATGTCCAATAATGTCCATTTATCAATAATGCACTGGCAGATCGAGGATGCGGGGGACCCCCCAAGATTTCTTCTGATGCCCTCTTTCCCTTGTTTCCTTTTTTCACCATTTTTAAGAATAAATTTGTCAATTATTGGCACCTTTATCACATTGCCCCCCCCCCCAAGACTTTACTCATTGGCACCCTTGTCACATTGGGTACCCCCCAAGATTTTGCTTTAGATCCACCCCTGAGTATAAGCCAGAGCTTTTCTCTCTACAATTGTTCACCGAACACAGTTATCACAACTAATTTACTGAGAATAATAGACGCATATTCTGCTTCTATTTTTGTATATATGCATAAGTGATTCATTCAAAAATAGATTGAAGATTTTAAATACTGCCATTGCCACATTGAAGAAGAAAAACAGGAAACTTTTAAAATTATTGCTAAAAGACGAAAGTCGAAAACAAGAATTTCTTTGAACTAACAAACAACATACTTTTATCACGCAAAGAAGAAATCACTATTATTTTATTCTATTATGCGTGTTTTTTACAAATTCAAATACCAAAATTCCGGTTGAAAAAGAATAATGCCGGGGCCGCATCAAAGTCCCACTTATCGCTAAAATCAAAATTCCGCCTGAGAGCAGTGACAATCGTTCGAATTTTCTTGAGTTTAACTTTCAAGCATAAAATTTCTCACTGAAGAACCAGAGTTAGGATGTAAGACATAAGTTTTTGAAATTAAAAGGGCGGAAACTTGGAGGAGCAGTTTTTCTATCTCAAGGTGAATCAGGAAAAAATACAAAATTATGGTACTAGCAGGCAATAGTTGAAAATAAATCAGTGTTGTTAAGAGCTTTTCAAATGAATTTCCGGCCATTTAAATTTTTCTTTTCTGTAGCACATGTTTGACGTTAAAATTGAGGAAAAACACATTTTTCTCGCGAATTTTGGCTTTTTTTTATCAACTGTTGTGACTACGGTGTAGCATGGACATAAGCAACATGAGACTCTGTCCTTTTTTATAATTTTTTCCCTGCCTCCTAACTACAAAAAGCTAGGATAAACACATTTTGTAACAAAGGCAAACACAGAATCAGTGAAATTGTGGCTATACGAATTAGTATCATGTTGCAAATTTCATGTAATCTGAAGGAATTCATATTTGTTATTAGATACCCTTATACTATAACTGTTGGCATTTGGTGCACTCATTTGAGATACAGAGAAATAGCAAACAGGAAGAATGCTAATTTAGTAAAATTTGCTTCATCCGCTGAATTAAAACAATAGCTTGTAAATGCTTGTAAATGGTATTAATGCTAAAACCATGCAAACCAAATCATTGGGAAAATTGTATAATAGACTTTTAGTTATGTAAATGATAAATAACAAAACTGTTAAAACTCTGATTTTATCTAAAAGTGACATTGACAAGCGCAAAATTAGAGTAATGAATACTTTTCAAACTTCATGAATACCATTTCTTTACTTATGAATGTTTTATTTTCAGATCAGAAAGGGTCTACAAACTCTAAGCCAGAGGATTATTGGAAGTTCTACTATAATTCAAGGGGCCTTACCGGCAATATTAGCAAATACACCTCAGTCATTTTATGATGATACAATTAATCAAGTTAAAGTAAGTATAATTAATTAAAAATGGGTAAAACACCAAATTTCTTATATGCTGCGCTCCAAACCCGACGTCGGTTCAATCTCCAACGCTGAGGATGGGTAAAATATGTTTCGTCTTCATTCTCTGTCCAGGGAGTACACCAGCCTTTGGATTGGTGGGCTAACCAC
This sequence comes from Artemia sinica, assembly GCA_027921565.1. NCBI lineage: Eukaryota > Metazoa > Arthropoda > Branchiopoda > Anostraca > Artemiidae > Artemia > Artemia sinica. The sequence goes on along the minus strand of CM051261.1, from coordinate 49,164,293 downwards.
CTGACAAGATATTTTTTTACCTTGTTACAATTCGTGAGGATAGAAGGTTCAACGGTATCTAAAACCTTGATAAAAGACTAGCGGCAAATCAGATGTTTAATTGCCTGGCACCACGACTTTAGGAGTGAAATAGAAAAAAAAACACATAGTGAATAGACTAACTAAACAGAAGATTCTCCTCTGTTTCATTCATTGGCTGATAATTATCCTATTTTTTTAGTGTGCTTTTTTTGTCGTCGTTTTTGTGCATCATGTATAGGCCGTGTAGTCTTAGGTCTTATTCACATAAAGCTTTAAATCACTATTATAGGGTATTTCTATAATAGTGATTATGTACTATAATCACTATATAGTATATTAAAATCACTATAATATTTCTTAAGGTATTAATTAAAAAAAAAAAACCTTTCGAAAAAAGTTTTTGAGGGAAAAGTAAAATCCAAAATTAGCAGAAACAAAGTCACATTATGGTTCAAACTTAAAACTAACGAATAAAGGAAAGGAAACCCAAAGTAAACGAAGGAAACCCCAATTGAAAGGAATAATATTATCAAACATATAAGACTAATATAACAGAAACTGCCATGGAAGATTAGATGAATCCTTAAACGACCATATGTTAAATTGAATAATAAAGAACACATGAACAAAGAACATACTTAATTCTAGAGAACACAAGATAACTGATTAATTAAATAAGTCAATAGAGGCATTTCCGCTTCAGCTTTGATTAATTATGTCAGTTGTCCAATTTTATTTTAATAATTCTAATTTTTTTGAGATGTCGCCACATGGTACACTGTCATTAACGAAAGTTAACATGTCACTGATGGTCAGGTAGGCATGTATTAGTCAACTTCTTTTTTATATAGTATTTTTTTTTAGGAAAACGCAGAAGTTTCATATACAATTCTTTCTACGGTGCCAGGCTTATGCCCAGTGATGCCTTCTGGTGCTATGTACATGATGGTAAGTTTTTGGCATTATTTAAAAAAAAATTATGACTAATTCTTCTCTGCGGTACTGCACTTTTTGTTTTGGCCTTAAGCTAAATGTTACCTCTGAAATAAGCAATTTCGCGACAAGTATTCAGTTATAACTTGTACCAAAAAGGCAAGATACTTTTATCGTTGGATTTATTACCTTTAGGTATATTTGCCGAGCCAAAATTATGATATTATATAGACTCTACGTTCGAGAAAGATCTAGACTTTCTTAAAAATCTGAAAAAAATCCTCTTTTCACCAATTTTCACTGACATTCCACATAATTTTGAGCTAAAAAACCACATACACCTTATTTGAAAATGTAATTCAGTAAATAGATGGGTCTGAATCTCAGCTATGGGACGATTGCAAAGTTGTTGTCTTTTCTTCATATAGTAACAAAACCTTAAAGAGCCAAATCCATGGGCATTGTTTACACAATTTAACATCAAAATCCCTGGACTTTTGACTTTTAAATTAAATTTAAAAATTAAAATCAAATTTCACCTAACAAATTTATTGAATTGGCTGTAGAATTAGCAAGAGAGACTGATGACCGCAAAAGAAGAAATTAAAGCGGGCTGCTTCCACTTTAATTCACATTTTGTACTTTTTTTTTATAAATATATAATTTTCCTTTATTAGAATTACTAATAAAGTCCTTGCGTCGGCCCAGCAGTGTGTTGCTACAGCTGCGTTCAAACTCTGGGTCCTTTTGCTTTTTTTTATTACGTGCACTCATATTTCAAGTATTTACGAAAAAGCATCATCTACGTTTTTATTTCATGAAGGAAGCATTTGAAGAATTTTCTTCAGAAAACGCCATCTATAATGTTGTTTTGCATCATGTTAAACAACTGATAAATGACCTCAAGAACATGACATGGCTTCAATATTCGAGTATTTGAAATACGGTAGCGTGCAAAAATAAGGAAAACTATATATTTATTAAAAAATAACAACAATACTAGTGGGAAAGAATCTGATTTAAAGCAGAAATGACCCAGGAAATCTGTTTAATACAAATAATGTGCATATTATGAAAAAGAATACTTTTAGTACAATGTTTCAATTAAAAGTTGTCAATATGCCTTCCATCGCCTGGAAAATAGCTAACAGTAGCCAAAAAGGCCACTGCTTAAGTTGAGAAGACAGATTCACATAATTGCCCAGTCATACCTTTCTTCCGTTTGATCAGGGTTGAATTTTGGGAATAATAGGCCCGAATAATATCAGAAAGGCAATTAACCAACAACAATACAAAATTTCACTTCTCTTCATTTTCCTTATGAACGGATGTAGCCTGATATTTCTTTAACAGTAAATATCAAGTTACAAGTTTTTACCCAGTAATTTTACTTTCTTTCAAACTCGCAAGGTAAGTTCCACTGGGACCTTTGTGTCTAAAGGCTCCTACGGAACTGGTGCAGTTTGGGATATTTGGCATAGCATTCAATACCCATGTAGTATATAATTATTTAAAGCGTAAAAGGCTGATGGACTAAAACAGGCTAAGCTGATATTCTAGGAATAGATAATGCTTGTATGGAAGGCTGATACAGCAGTAAGTGATACACTTTTAATGTGTACCCAAATGAAAAACATTTCATGTCTGGGATAGTCCTATAAAGCACTACTAGCTAAATGAAGTAAATTTGTTAAGTAAATTATTTTAAATATTCGACAATGAAAATATAGCGGGATGCAAGGTTTTTTTTTCATTTTTTAAAATCAAGACACGAAAAAGGTTATTTTCCAAAATTAGGGAAGGGGGGATTTGTATTTTGAAATTTTTTTCAATGAAAATTCCTAGAAAAAAGGTATTTTTTTCCAATTCTAGGGGACAATAATCGCTCCCTTCCATGCACCTTCTAATTGATGCCCCTCACATTGAATCATTTTTCTATCTTAAGTTTGATCAGTCTTACATATACATAAAAATGTTATTTTCTCTAGCAAATTATGCTAACTTATGTTTATTTAGCGTATGTGTTTCCTCTAGGTTGGAGTGAATATGTACAAATTCCCAAAATTTCAAACAGATCTGGACTTGGTTGAAGCCCTTGTTACTGAGCAGTCTGTTTTCTGCTTACCTGGAAAAGTAAGATACAAATTTGTCTTTTGTTATTAGTTACTCCAGTCTCAGATTATACTTTAAGGTTACATTATGTAAAGATTTCATTTGCAAAGAAAATACGGAACCGAAGTTGAGCTCAATCTCTGCCAATTTAACAATGCTTATAGCATATTTAAAAGCACTAGATCCACAACAATAGCAAGTCATTTGCTTTAAATAAGGGGGGAAAAGAAAGTTGGCTTGCATATATTCCAGTTCAGCACCTACATACCCAGAGGGGCTAACTTCCAGTTAGTCCCTCTCTTCTTAACCATCACTACTGGCTTTAAAGAGCCCTGAGAATAATTTTCAAAGAAGTTAAGGTTCCATACTCAAAAACTTGAAAAAAAAAACTTTTTCGCCTGCTAACCAATGGTCTGCATTGCGCAGGTACCGATCTCCTGATTCAATGCCTTTGACCAGGAGTGCAATGTGTGGTTGGGGGCAAATCATCCGACACTTCCCGCGTCCCCCCCATATTTCTCCAGGTACCCATTTATAGCTGGTTTGATTGTGGCTAAGCTTACAGGGTCACGCCACTGACCCCCGATCCTAACCAAATAACCCGCAACATCAGGACCCAAACCCCTGACCTCAGGATTTCAATTCCGGAGCGCTAATCACCCGGCTAGGACTTCCATACTCGCTCCTTCTAAAAAAGGCCAGGTTGGAAAAACTTGAGCAGAGAAATGCAATAATAAACCCTCTCAAGGAAAACATTTTCCCCGAATGATACTCCACACCCAGACAACACCTATCATGGACTGTTTCTGAACCCGTTCCTATCTTGTCCCCCATTCGTTGCTTTGCCTCCAGACATGAAAAAAACACCCATCCCCTTCATTACTGATAAGATAAACCGCTAGGTTTCTGTTATTGTTATTTGGTACTGGTAATACCTAAGTTTTATGTTCGTTCGCTTGTTTTGTTCCCTTCCCCTATTATATGTTCTTTTTTAAACTTTTTTAATTTATATTTTATTTCATTCTCTTTTGGTTTTATCAGTTTTTATCTTTTTAACTTGCCGACATTTTGCGGTTTAATATTTTTGAATAAGGAATGATTTGTTATTCTGATATTGTTATTCTGGTATTGTTTGCCAGTTTTTTAGCTGTCGTGCCTTTTTTATGACTTTTTTTGCTTATATTATTTTTTATGACTCCGAAATGTGAATTCAGCCCTTCGGGACTTGCGATAGAAAATTTTTGAAATAAATATCTTACCTTACATTACTTTCACTGTTAAGTCATATAACCGTATATTAATTATGTGCATGTCATATTTTCTTTTATTTACGCAAATCACATCATCACTATATATTTATAAACATCATCATTTTCTTTTATCATGGAAAGGCTAGAACTTAGAATAGTTTTGAGGATGGAACAGGAAATTTAAAAACATTAACTGGGTCGTAGATATTGTTCACAATTTTTTTCAGGGCTCGCTGTAGTTTCAAGTTTTATTAAGTTCCTATAGTAGTTGATAAGCAGTTCTTAATCAAAGAAAATAAAGAATAAATCACAAACGCTTTTAAATATTAAACAGATACTAAAAACACATCTTTGACATAAATATTAAACAATTTAGGAAATATAACCCAACGCGTCATAAAATGAGCAAAAAGTTATTTGCATTAGGTGGTCATATTTTTAACTGTACCATTTTGTAAAACAATCAAAAAGGATCAGTTTTTGATTTTAAGCATAGAAGTAATTGCTATTTCTAATAAACAAAACTTATTCATATGTTACGTTTGTCCTATTAGGGTGTTTTCCAGCTGTTTTTTTTTAGTGTTTTACTTAAAACTTTTATTTATTGTTTATGTATTTACATATTTCACTTTTATTATTTAAATTAGAGTCATAAAAACAGCTTTAATTCGAGTATTATATAAGAAATTTGTTTTTTAATTAATTACTGTAAGGAGCGATAGCAAAACTGAATTTCTCAATAATAGATTCAATAATAGACTCAATTTCAATAACTTAACTTCCGAAACTACATCTTGAAAATTACTTTTCTGGACTTCATCTGTCTATTTTAAAAGCGAGACGTCTAGGTAGGCACTCATGTAGAAATTTGTTTCGGGATGGGGGGTAACAACCTTGGAAAATTACAAAGAATAGGTAAATTATATGAAAAATACAAGGACACATGAGAAGAATCTTGAGATTTATGGGGAAGAAGAAACAGGTCCGCAACCCCCTCCCTTGACTGCCTGCCTGCCTTAAAATTTTCGTCGCAAAGATATCCGTTTGTAGACTGTGGGTTAGATCTATGAAACACAAACACTTGGCTAACTGGGAGGAACTTACTGTAAGGCAAAATACATAATTTATAACATAAATGTTTATTACAAAGTCTGACAAACAGCGCATGTCAATGCTCTAAGTGCAAGAATCTCCTTAAACACCCAAGACAACCGTTACAGAGATTTTGGATCTCACCATACAAAGATAGCAACCGTTGGGCTTCCTCCTTTCCCCGCTACAATTACTTGAGTAGGCATGGCCTCAACTTCAAATTAACCCTGAACTCTTTACCGGACGCTTCAGCCATAAATACTTCTTATCTTAAAAGTAGTCTTGTCCTAGCTGATGAATTACAACCCCTTTTCTTCTATATTTCCAATAATTGGGTTTGGTTAAATAACCAAGTAATTTATTTATTAGTTGACTTAATTAATTTCTGTTAAGATTGTAATGAATCAAGAGAGCCCTAAAGGAAGACATAAATATAGGGGTCACCCTAAGTAGAAATATTTAATTAAATATCCCTCTAGATCGAGTTTTTTAAACAATATCAAAGGAGAAAGAATAATAATAACTAAAGATACTTTGTATCTCTATCGTATAGGTAATTTGTTTTTAAATAACTAGTTTATTAATATTTGTCTTTACGCTAGCTTCCTTGTTGCAAGCAAGGCCGTACCCAGGATTTTTTTTTCGGAGGGGGTTTTACTCAAAGATTTTTTTCGGGGGGGGGGGGGGTTACACAAAAAAACCCTCAAAAAACGCATACAAAATTTGTTACGTTTTTACGAGTCCAAAAAACATTTCGGGAGGGCTCGAACCCCCCTGACCCCTCCCTCTGGGTACGGCCTTGGTTGCAAGCAAAGATTGATAATTATCACTACAATTGACACAGTTTGAGCTATACAATGACACTCGTCCACCTTCAATAAAAGAATGTTCATGAGCAAACCTTTATTTTTTTTAATTTTAGTGCTTCGACTTCCCTAACTACTTTCGGATTGTGTTGACTGTGCCTGGAGAACTAATGAGAGAAGCATGTTTTCGAATTCGTGAATTCTGCCTCCTTCACCACAGGAAGAACCAAGTTAAGTTGCAAATTGATGCATCTATTCATTCGCTTAACTACAAGAAAGATATTTCAGCAATAATGAGTGAAAAAAACACAGACTTTTGTGATAACTACTATGAAGAACTTGAACCCTGAAAATGACGCAAGAAGGGCTACAAATTAGTATGGGGATAGTCAGGAAATCCAACTTAGTGCTATTATAACTCAAAAATGTCTAAAATTAGCGTCCAAGTAATGGATTTCTCTGACAATGGACGCAACGGATGCTACTGCGTTTTTGCCTCTTCTCCCTTTTGAAAAATTTACGGCTTCAGGCAAATGATTGGCCTTCAATAAATCCTAGCCACGCCCATAAGAATCAGAGTGTTATAAATTGCGAGTTTTCAGACGAAAAGACGCATAGGATTTCAGACTTGTGCTAGAATAGGACAAACGGCCTTTTAATTTTTTTTTCCAAAGCAAGGCTACCGAGAGAAAATAGGAAAAGGAGATGATATTCTTTTACATGGAAAGTGTTCAAAACAGTGTTGGCCATTGGGTTCATTGTAACTCCTAATGATTTCATCCTATGAAAAACAAGGACAAACCGAAAAAAAGTTTAATGAAAGTGAAGAGAATTTCTTCTGTCATATATCAGAAACAAATTAGGATGTTTCTAATTTCCGTAGTACCACAAGTAAATTTTACCGTCCAGAATATGGTTTGTTAGTGATAGCAGTTTGTTTTTGCTAGTACTAGAATGATTAAAAAAATATTTTTTCAGAAAGTATAACAGAAGCAGTGATTCGAAAATTCGCTAAACAGTGTATTTGAAATGAAAAAGTATATTAGTGAAATACCTGTAGAAATAGTAAGAAATTCCAACTTTTGACGCAAAAGTCATTTCTAATATATATCCTAATTACTTAATAAAAAGAACGTTTTGTGTACTAACAGCTGATAGCTAGCAACAGTCAAAAATTACAGAAATTATTTTTCAGTTTTTTCTTACTTTCCTGTAAAATTTAACAAAAAACAAGTCTTTTGAATGGTCGCAGCGTTCAGATGTTTCGTCGGTTTTTCAGTACAAACCACACCTTTTTTTTTTAGAATGTAGAGCTCCTTCTCCCCCTGAATTATTTTCTATTCTTGCGACTTGAGGTGCTGCGAACCCGTTCAAAACTTTGGTTTGTCTCAATTTGAAAAACAATGGCCTAAGGGTCTTGACTACCGTTTCAAATTTTATCGACAAAATTTGAAAAAAAAGAAGCTAAAATCAATATAAAAGTATATTTTCGTTTCCTGCTGCCTAAATGATTCGAAATTTTCAAAAACTCAAAAATAAAAATTATGATGCGGTCGTGACAAATAGTTCACTATTTCGGCAAAGCTCAGGCTCAGTTGATGACTAGATTGTAGAATTACCGTTTTCGTTGACAACTGAATTTAAGAATCTGATATTAAAACTTTTGTCGATATATATTTTCGGTGGGAGAATTCAAAAGAAAAGTTATTAAGTCAATCCCGATGCCATCAATGTAGATTTCCCCTGTTGTTCACTGAGCTACCTGGCAGCCATTTTGACTCCTTATAGATTGGTACACAGTAGCCGATCTAGAGTGGGGGGGGGGAGGGGGCACCCCCTACCGTAGTCTAAAGTAGTGTAATTTACTTAATTATCTCAAGTTTGCGTTAATTAAACTTGCTCCTAACGCAAGTTTATCGGATCAACCTATTTTGTCCCCCCCCCCTAAATTTTTTTTATCGGATCAACCTATCTTGTCCCCCCCCCTAAAAAACCCTGGATCCGCCCCTGTTGGTACATCTTTTCTTCTGACAAGCTTATCTTAACATTAGGAAAAAATAGAACAAGTAACTTTTTAAGGTCCAAGTTTTTAAAAGTATTATTAAAACTTTGATTATGTGATTTAATAAGCAATCAAATCAAATAATGTTCTTCCAAGTGCTTTTTCCAAGTCTTGTCTTCTTATTGGTGTTGCTTTTGTATGGCTATTTATTTAAATATGCCTTTGTGATATTTGTTTTTTGTAGTTTTTAGTAAGATTTTTAATAAAAAGGAGTCAGAAAGGATCTTTTTTTTTTAGCTTTTCCTTAGATTGGTACAGCAGAAACAGAAACCCACGCGGAACCGATCCAGACGAGGAAACTCCAATTTGCTCCAAAGATCTTAAGTTCCCGTTTATGGCAGCTGTTCTGACGTCAACCATTTAAAAGAATTCTTACATACATGAGTGCTTATAACGAGTTTTTTTTTAAACTGAAAGTAAGGAGCAACATTAAAACTCAAAACGAATAAAAATGATTCCGCATATGAAAGGTTGCCACTCCTCAATACCTTGCTCTTTACGCTAGAGCTGTTAGTACTTTTAAAAAGCTTCCTATTCTAATGAAACGGCCCCTGTGTTTCAGTAGCCGTTCTTAAAAAATTGGGACACACAGTCAAACTTTAGCGTAAAGTGCAAGATATTGAGGAGGGGGCAACACTTCATTTACTGAATAATTTCTGTTCGTTTTGAGTTTTAAGGTTGCTCCTTACTTTCGGTAAAAAAAAACTTGTTTTTTTATTTAATTTCTGTTCGTTTTCCAAATAATGCAGGTAAATCTGGCTCACCCTCCATGAAATATACCCCCCCCCCCTCTCACGGAAAAATCCTCCGTGGAATGTGAAAATTCATCCGACGCAAAGTACACCCCCCCCTGTCAAGTTCCCTCCAGACAGTTCCATCCTCGCTGAAAATCCCCCTCCCCGTAAAATTTCTTGCGGACAATTCAGCCTGAAAAATTATCCTTAGAATACTCTCATTTGGAAAAAACTTTAGTCTCCAATCGGTTTCCCCATCACTCCGGAAATGCCCCCTTCTGTGGAAATTTTTCCGGAAATCAAAACAGGCGGAAAATATATTTTCTCCGGAACATCTCCACATGCACAATTGAGTTGGGAAAGAGAATGTAAAACAATTAAAAATAATTTCGTATAGGAATTCTGTAACATTCCCACAGTGTAAAATTTTCCCTGGAAAATTCTCCGTCCCCAAGGAAGATCCTTTCAGTGGAAATCCCCCCCCCCCCTTAAGAAATGTATGTATACTTCCCAATAGGAAATACTATACGTAAACAATGGGTAACAGCCTTTTCCCACGGATTATGGGGAGTTATTTTACCCCTAAAGACAGTTGTTTGATCCTTCAACTATAATGAACAAAATGGCTATCTCAAAATTTTGATCAGAGAACGTTGGGAAATAAATAGGCGTGGAAAGGGGCTCAGTTGCCCTCCAATCTTTTTTATCACTTAAAAAGGGCACTAGAACTTCTAATGCACCTTCTTCGAATGCACCCTCTCCCGATCTTCTTGGACCATTATTTCAATACGATCTTCCAGGACGAAAAAAAAACAAAAACGACCTGTTTCGTTTACGAAATCCAGTTGTTGGATTCTTTTCGAATGCACCCTCTCCCGATCTTCTTGGACCATTATTTCAATACGATCTTCCAGGACGAAAAAAAAACACATATCCTTGATCTTCTGGCAAAAATAGCAAAATTCCACATCTTTGTGTATAGGAGCTTGAAACGTCTACAATAGGGTTCTCAGGTACGCTGAATCTGATGGTGTGGTTTTCATCACGATTCCATGAATTTTAGGGGGTGTTTTCTCCCTATTTCAAAAATCAGCCAAATTTTCTCCGGCTCGTAACTATAGAAGGGTAACACTAAAGTTGACGAATCTTATATATTTGGAATCAGCATAATAATCTGATCTTTTTGATGTATTTAATGACATAAAAATTCCGTTTTCTAGAGTTATAGTTACTATTGAGCCGAGTCGCTCCTCACTTACAGATATAGTTGCCAAGTCTCTTCTCTGTCAACAAAAAGATGTCTAATGTTCGTGTTACAAATTGAAAGTAAAAAGCCAATTTATCGATTTATCAAAGAAATTGGGACCAATTTATCATTGACCATAACATTTCAGGGAAGTAGATGTTCAAATTGTTTTCAAAAATTGTTGTAAGGCAAGTAATTTGAGAGATATACACTGTTACGCGATTGAAATAGCCAGAAATACAAAAGAAAACGATTATTTTACCTTTTGAAACATAGTAAACCACATCATTTTATACCAAAAAGAATTAAAAAGTAAATTAGATGGTGCCGCGTGATGACTAATGACCTGTTTCGTTTACGAAATCCAGTTGTTGGATTTGCATTTCATTGACGCAAAAGATATCGTACTAACAAATGACAATTTGGAAACTTACCACATTATCATTGAGATCTATAAAAATAGCCAAATCAACTTAAGAATAGTTTCGCCATTGTGAATTTTAATATTTCAAATGGAATACTGACATTTTCTGATTTGCATAATTATTAGATATGCATTGTTTCTTGGACTGTCCGTGCGTTCTGAACTCAAAAGTCAATGATGATTATTGAAAAGAGTGGGTACAGAAATTTCTTAAACCACATTGGCTCTCAAACTCATTCAATACTGTTTCGTTTTGGTTTGAGCGAATGAATGTCTGTCTTTTATTTCTCAGTTATTCGCTAGTATCCGTCGATGGCGATTCAATTCTTTGCAAATCACGGATATTGGTGACTGAATCACTTTTATTGTTGTTAGGTATTTGGTTTTAATTCTTAAATTTTTTTTGGATTGTATTGATTTTTATTCATGTTTTAATTTTTTGTTTTTTTTTTCATTGTTTTTTTTCACATTCAATTTCCGTGTTTTATTTGTTGGTTTGTTCTTCGACACTCGCATTGATTATATTTTTCGGTTTCGCGCTGAAGAAGAGAGGCGTTTGTCCCCTCGAAATATTCGCTTTGTTGTGTTTTTTCAGTATTTTCATTTGGCCTTTAAAAACCCCATTTTTACTCGTTTTTCTTTCTTTATGGTACAGAAATTCTCTAGCAGGGGGGAGGGCACCAATAAAATTTGGCTCCCCATCGCTTTAGATATTTTTTGCCAGCTTTCGACATTCTGAAGGGAGCACGTGCCCCTAAAGCTACCAACTGGATCTGCCCCAAGTTACTAATTACATTCTTATTATCTCTAGCCCAAACTGATAGAGAACAACACATTTAGCCCTTACAATACATTAAATGGGGTAACCATTACATTCCGTTCAGCACTTAGAGTAATGCTAGTTTCTTAAACTTGTGTTATCCGTTGTTTTTAATGATAATGCATAACAAATATTTGGTTGCAAGGCGACATAAGGCGACGTGGTGATCAGGCACTAGGCTACATTAGTAAAAAAAGAAAAAGAAAAAAAGACAATACGTAAATAATATGAAAAATAGTACTAGGAGAAAGCTCAAGATTTCAGATAGAATGGGGAGAGGGGGCTGTGTATATTCCTTAAGCATCTTGCAACAGACAGGTTTGAAACATAGTTCCCATAGTTTTCATCTCTGACTCCATCCTATTATTACCAGCAACAGACTATTTTATAACTGATTCTTTTCTTCCGCCTAGGAAGAGAGTGAAATATATTGATTTTTTTCTTCAATCAAGACAAAAATGACAGAAATTTATTCTAAAATAGCTTTGGCAATTATTATTTGACAGTCTTCCCTCATCATCTACATATATTTCTAAGTAGCCCTCAAATAGATACAAGTAGCCATAAGTTATCTCCTAGTACCCACAAGCTAAACAAAAAAAACTATATAAAAAAAATCGATAAAAACTATTGCTAGTGTACCATTTTTAATTACTGATAACTATAAAAAGGCCCTTAATCATCTCTTTCAATTTAGCATCATCTTTTTCAATTGTGCTATCAGAAGGGGGGGGCACGAGGCACACAGTCCTGCCTCCTCCTAACAATTTTAAGGATGATCTGCTTTTGCTCGACTCCCGTCAGATTACAAAAAATTACAAATTTTGGCAACCTATCATTCTTCTAGGTAAATCGTGACCGAACTGTCTTAACCTTTCAAAGACCAAGGCAACGGGATTGAACTACAATTTCCACTTAGTCTATGTGTGGTACACTCGTACAGTGAGTCAAACAAGTAACTAAAAATATTCTACAAAATTAAAACTATTCAAGCGGAAAATATCTAGCATGTCCTCGAAAGACCCCCATTTCAGAACCATATTAACAACCTGCTGTTATTATCTTGGTTCCAGGTGTCTTCATATCAGTTCGAAGACTTATCTTCCTATTCTTCCAAAGTTTTTTCACCTGCACAAAACTACCCTGGGTTTTGATTACTATACTTTTCACACCTTCACTAGATCCCCTTTACTAATAATACTATTTAGGGAAGCGAAGCTATCCACTCAGTCAATTTTCTCGCTATCTAATATTACTTCTTCCTAAAATAAATTCCAAATCTACTCTTGCCACCAGAGGTCACTCAAAACCACCATTAATTCCTTCGTTCCGCCTGAACTTTTACCCAGAATGCTCAAATCATCTTCATGATTCGAAAGTGGGGTGGGTCGTTTTAAACTCATTATATAAGTCCAACTCTTGGTTGGCAGTTTCAGTTAGGACGAGCATGAAGCTTGCAGAGGCTGTTTTAAGGATAACAAACTAATAGATTTGTATTTTTTTGCATTCTAATTTCACTTTTTCCCCCTCTTCTATTCTTCATATTTGGCTTTCCAAGATATTTTTTGCTCTTCTATAACTCATGGCTATTTTACAACTTTTCTTCAAGGCCAGATCAGAATACCCGATACCCCCCCCCCCCTATCTCTATTGCAGATTGAGTGCATCTAATATTGCGCTGAAACCTAGTGGGACTGTTGATTCACAAAGACAATAGCCTTAGGTGTGTATGATATGGTTTAAATAATCGCGTTTCCCCCGTATTTTCTTTGGGGATTCTCATTATATATCTTTTGAAATCCCCAATCTCTCTTTCCCATTTTAAGTATATGGGACGACAAAAGACAACAGAAGAAGCTACCGATTTTTCTCAATACACGGTTCATTCAGCCATATGCACATCAAATGGAACAACCAATTCTGATTCGCCAAGTTTTATTTTATTTATATACTTATTTAGAATTACAAAACATAAATTTTTCTTCAATCTAATAAATAAGTATCTCAAATCCTTAATAAATCTGCATATACAAAGCATCATAATTAACAATAATCAAATGTTTAACCTATCCTAAAATCACACTTAATCTAAGGCATTTTTTTTTTCAATATAGAAGAAGCAAAACATGAAAAGAAAAGTTGTAGACAGGAAAACTAACGCCGTCAAGTACAAAGAGAACGTGAAAGCACAGAGAATAGACTTCTTTGGCGCTACATCAAACAGAAAAGCCCATTCCCAAGTTTTACAGAAAAAAAGATCTTCACCACAAACAAGCCTTTCACAAATTTTTCAAAATTTCCAAAAAATTTGTAGAGAAGCTTCATACGATTTTTCCATTCGCACATAAAATTTGGAAAATGGGCTTAGCTCCAATTGGTACAAAGCCAAAAAGTTTGTTCATCATAACAAATTCAATAAATAAAACTAAAAGACAGGCCATCATAAATGGCAAAACAGGGACAATGAGTAATATCCAAAAATGTATTTGATTGTAGCCACACTTTACCAACTTTCACTTTGAAAGACTAAGAATATAAATAACTTCAGGCTTTGTAGACAATCCTAAAAATTGCGAAAAATAGATACTCAGAGAACGAATTCTATACAATCCAGTTCTTTAGAAAACAATACCCCTGAATAAGCCTGAATGCTAATTTAAACTCAGAATGAATACTTTAGTTTTGATGGAGAGAAGAGTGCACGTCAGGAGCCAATAGTATCCCAAACTCATACGTTCTGGGGAGAATTTCCGAGGAATCATTACACTTAATAAGCTAAAACTTCAGCATTTTTTGACAGCGCTTAAAACACGTCAAGTAGCCAATAGTGATCCCAAGGGCAAACGTTCTTGGGAGGGGGGATTTCCAAGGAAGAACTACAATACAAAACTTAGGATAACTCGAACGCCTTTTTCAGTTACAAAATAAGAACCATTTAGGACGTAAAGTCGGTTTTAAAACCCTTCTATCTTCAACAAAAGACAGTTTGATCATAAATATAGAAAACTGGAGTGAAGTTATCAATTCTCATCTATGATTAGAGCCAACTAATTGTTCCAGTAGATTACGATATCTCCCTCCAAGAATCTTTTAAATAGCGTGTCTATAGTCTGATAACAAATATTGATAATATTAACCATACAGAATTAAAATTAATCATTGTTTTATTTTCAATGTGACAAATGATTAGACTAAATATGATATAAATGTGACAATTATTAAGGTTTTTAAGATTTTTGCTATGTAGCCTAAATTTTACAAGGAATCTTCTACTTTGACGTTCCTCAATGAAACTTTGGAAAAATTGCTCCGAACTAGGAAAACACTTAAATTTAAACTAAGTGGTTAGGAAACTTCAAAGAACTTCATACAGAATTAAAACGCAATATACATTAAAAGCCTATTCGAAATACAAGTGAAACTTATACACTCATTTAACATTTTGACAAACAGCCTAATAAGCTATAACTTGAAATGTAAATCGGTCCCGACTGTGTGAATCCGGCTTCTATTAAAAAAACAACAACATAATCTTGGATAAGCAGTTGCAGTACCAAATTCCTTTTTTATTCGTTACTAACAGAGTAACGAATAAAAAAGGAATTTGGTAAAAAAGGAGTTCACATTTAATTGAAGATATAACTTCCATAAAAAAAAAAAAATGAAAAAAATTGAGCAATGACAAATGAGTAATTACCTTGACAGTATAGGAAAATCACTTGACAAAATATTTCAAATATTAAGGTAGTATTTGAACAGATTTTTCGCACACATAAGTCAGTGTTTAAACGTTAAATGGTAACAATTCTTTGAAGTCGCTGAATTTTACAATGGAAATATTTTTAGAATACAATTTTTGCTTGGTAGCTATTAATACATAAAATAGTTCTTTTTCGGTTATCATAGATTACCCGACATACAAATGCACCAGCCCTTATATTTTCCTTAACGAAATCTACACCTTATCGGGCAAAATAGCATATTCTGCTTTGATTGGCTTGAAAACTAAATGTTACGATTCGCCAAAATGCAAGTTACCCCACCCGCTTCATGCTGTGTGTCCATCCTAACTTCACTCTAATTGTACACATCTCTATGTTTAATAATCTTGATACGACTGGTACAAACTTAAACTCAATTAACTCTCAACATTAGGGGAAGACTGACAATTAACGAAATTCGTTGTAAATGAACATTTTATAGGGTAGTTTCGGTATAAAAGTTATTTTTCTCGTATTTGTGAAATTCGGTATAAATCGGTATTTTTGGTATATAAATTCGGTATTTTTCTCATATTTGTGAAATTCGGTATAGGGTTGCTTCGGTATAAAAGTTATTTTTCTCATATTTGTGAAATTATTAGAAACTAACTCGTTTAGAAGTTTTGGCAAGCCGTATACAAAACATTCAATAGTTCAAGTTCGTTCCTTACTTCGACAGTTTCTGACACTCTCCTTGACTCTCTAAACTCTGATCACAAATGGATAATTATTTATGCAATACGCTTTTTGAAAAGGTACAATAGGATTGAAGGATTAGGAAAGGAAAAGAATAGGATTAAACATGGGATCATGCCAATTTAGATGCTTAAGCACAAAAAAAAAACAGATGTGAGAAGAGTTCAATGGGAAAATAATCAAATTCTGGTAAAGATGGGTCAAACAAAAACTTTCCAAGCCAACTTTAGTCGACATTTATTTAAAAAAAAGGGTCAAGTTACTATTAAAAGTTGAAAAACTAACACTATGTTACTCAAAACCTGAGAAAACACTTTGGTTCCAATTGGCCATAGACATTGAGCAGACCTCATGAAAAGTTTCTAGGATAAGCTGAATGTAGATATAAGTAATATAATTCCAATCATCAAGCAACAAGTTTTTAAACGCCATCTATATACACACATACGCATATATATATATATAGTATATAAACTTGCTTGTGGAAAATACAGATGGCAAAGACTTAGTTCGCCTATCCAGTATAAAGATTCAAACGATATTCTGCTTACTCTAGAACCAATTCAAGACAAGTGTCTGATATTATGTAGGCCAAATTACATACAGACGTAATTTAGTCATTATTATTTGGTGAAAATTTGGCGAAAGGCAAGGAACCGATAACAAGGTCCTAAATAGTGGCAAAAACATCAAATTCTGCTCCTTTTTCCTTTCTTGTTTTAGAATAGAAGATTAGCAATTTAGCTAACATATGCTGCCCCTTCACAAAGACTCTTTGGAAAATACCGGGACCCTTTGTTCTTTTCCACTAGCGGACGAGATGCCACCCCTTCTCCAAGTTTGTTCTACCATTTACTTTCCATAAGAAGTCACATATCTAGTAAAAATATAAGTGAGTGAGGGCAGAGGAACGAGAGAGGAATGCCGTCTCCTTAAAATTCATTTTTCTATACGTCAAAATTTCTTGGACTTAGTTCCAACTAAACAATTCAAGCCATAAATGTATGAAGTTTTTAAGTAAGAACATAAAATCTACGTCAAGAAAATTCGACCAAAAATATTTTGAATAATAACAAAATATTACAGTGATGTATTTTCTCTCTTTTTTAGGTTTGGAAATCATGGTAAATGATACATAATTTTTATTTAGAGTCTATTTCAACAATATTCATGTTTAGTTTTATTCAACAATTACTTTTATATTGTTTTTTCATATACCTTTTTTATAGTTGAATGGCTAAACTAAAACAAAATGCATATTCGCAGTAAAAAAAAATATAAAAGAATAAAGATTAGCAGCACACAGCCAAAATAAAATAAGGGTGAATCTCCATCTGTCTTTACTAAGTAATACAAACACAGTTTTAAGCAATATGGCCAGCCTTGTAAGCTTAGTTACATATTTGAGCTGATGTTGGTGGGAATAAGGTATACAGGTGTTGTATACAGTTGCCAATTTAGTCAGCTTAACCGATATTGCCAAATTAAAAAAAACTAACGAAATTAAACACTCCATGTAGCAGTCAATGATGGCAATACTGTTTGCTGCTAATATCAAACTAGATATTTTTCTTACAAGCTCACAATATTCTTGATAGTAAAACATTGCATTTTAAATAACAGATGAATCGCTCCATCAAAAAGATTACACCCATCATTTGGTTTAAACATATAGAGAAAAACAAATCAATAAGCTCCACTGTAACGATGGGATGGGTCGGAAAATATCTTATATGTTATTTAAGTCTTAACTTCTGCTTTGACTGGCAATATCATCAAAAGTAGCCTCCCCACAGTCTTGGCCTCTATGCCCAGGTTGACCACAATTGTAGCAAGAGATCACAGGTGGCGTCGTAGTTTGCTCAGGTGGAGTGTTCTCCTTCGGCAGAGCAACGGCCGGTGGGGGCACTGCATATGCAATTTCAGGGATATAACCATTTTGGCTATTCACAAGTGGCACTATAGTACTAGGCACAGGCATAATACCTTGATAAAACGGCGGAGGATTTAATATCGGTAAATAGGACTGATGGTCGCTTTGAACTGGATAGGATGGCAGTACGTATTGCAACGAGCTGGAAACAGGTTCGACACCCGGCATAGGGTAAAACTGTACAAAGCACATAGGCTGTTTTTGATGCATAGGGTTTGCTCGCATTCCACTTTCTCGGCGGTTAAACGTCCGAATTTTTGGATAAGAAGACGTATTGACAGAAACAGGTATTATGCCTGCAAGTCGACCCTGAACCGGTATTGGAGGGATTCCTCTCGAGGCTTGGCGTGTGGTTCCACCCAACTGACTAGTAGCCGAGGTTATTGGGTTAGGAGCTGTCTGCCTTTCTGGAGCTAAAAAAGAAAAAAATATATAAGAAAGAGCCTACTGAGATGGAAATGGCGGAAGTCGATCACCAGACGCTAAACAACACCAAGCCAGCGGCTTTAACATTTTCCTTATAATGCACACATAAAAAAATGCTACTATTTACAAAAAAGCCTATACATATTCCACTAAAAAACTTATATGCTGAAAAACTGCTACCGGTGCTGTCATTAAAACGAAAAAACAAGTAAATACTGTTCAAAATATATATCATTTTCAGTAAACAGCAAGCGTTCAGAAGAATTTTCAGTGGAAGAGGGGGGTGGAGGGGCTCTAGTTTCTGTTAATTTCCGTTTGCTTCAAGTTTTATTATTAGTTTTGAGTTTCATTGTCTTAGATTTCACTTATTCATTCAGAGCAATTTCTGTTGAAGTGCCCCTTTTCACAAGATATTTCTGATCGTTTTGGGTTTTAATGTCACATTTAACTTTACTTTTAAACAGACTTTTTCGATTTTTTTTTTTTATTATTTACACCGAAGCCAAAGACAGACAAAGACATTGCAAATATAACGTCATAAAAAAAAAAAATACAGATTTGAAAGAAGAAAATATGTCGAAAGTGTTAGAAAAAAAAGAAGACCCTTACTCATGTCTTGAGTGTAGATGGATGAATGAAAGTGTCTTTAATTTGATACGTGAGCTTGAAACAAGGAAACATTTAGGATATAACATCTTCGAACGTATCAAATATGGTGAAGAGTGGCTAAGTGTAAGGAATGAATGTGATTGGGGAGTTCAAGTTAATCATGAAGAACATTAAAATTGTTGGGTTGATTTTTATGGAACTGCAATTATTTACAGAACTACTTGTGGAACTGCAATTACTATTTTTATGGAACTGCAGCTAGTTTCTCTTGTGCAGGGGCTCTATTGTTAAATTAGGCTTAATTTTTGACGATTACTTAGTGTTATTTATGCTTAACTCTTTAACTTAAGTCATGTATTTTTAAACATTATGTGCTTCTGGACAAGTAATCTGAAAATGACGGCTATAGATGACAATAACGTATCATTAAGATTTACTATTTAAAAAAAAGAAGAAATGTGACCCAAGGTCCTGCTCATCAATCAGACTGACATGCTGGATTTTCGTCTGACTTAGATGATTTGAGAGCCCTCAAATACAATAATATAACAATTTATCGATAACCCACAATACAACACAAGAAAAAGTGGAATTATGAAAAAAAAAAAAAAAAAAAAAAAAAAAAAAAAAAAAAAAAAAACGAAACAGACTCAATTGTTAGCATAAAGGAACATAACAAAGTAAAAAGAAAGCCACAAAAGCTATATAAACATCTTATGTTATTTTATGGAATTTGCTAGCCATTTAATCTACTTCTTTTTCTCTGTTTTTTTTTTTTTTTTTTTTTAGTTGATAAAGGCTTTTAGGTGCGAAGTCGATTTGACTTTTATTCCCTCTCAAAGCCGATATTGTCTTAAATTAAATATTACCCATTTTGCATTTTCATTTCGTTTTAATTAAAGACCAATATAAATTTTTGATATCGCTCTAATAAGCCCTATTTGATACCGTAGTTCATTTACTTGTTTGTTTTTTTTCATTGCTACATTTATATTAATATTTTCATCGAACGAAGTATTCTTTTACCAAGGACGTTATGCTATTCCATTTAAGTTTCGTTTGATTTTTCCCTTATCAAACCTAAAACTGCCTGCCTCCGGCTATTCGATGAATACTGTGTAGGTTTTTGCCATTCTTCATGGATATTGGACAATTACTAAAATGTTCCCCCTCATTCAAGCAAATAGAAATATCAATTTATTTCCATCCCACTATATATACAGGAGAACAGGAATAACAAAAAGGAAAGATAAATATAGGAGAAAACTGCTAAAGCAAATGCATCAAGACTATCGAATAAGAGAACGATGAGAGCCTAACATAATATGCTTAATACATGAATTAGTCACCAATAAAGGGAATAGCTCTTTCACTTAATTGAATTTTTTTCAATTACAAATTTATTCCAAATCTTTTACTATGAATTTGCCTTAACATTTTCTACCATATTGTAGAAACAAAGCGATAACTTTCCGTCCATTGATCAAATGTTTAATTCGATGAATTATTCTTATTTATCTTTCAGTTTTTACGATATGTTACGCTGGGCAGAAGATACAACTCTTATTTCAGCCAAATGGACAGACCAGGCATTTGTGTATATTTCTAAACTTAATGTTCATCTCATTATTTTTTTATTTATACCCAGCCGTTGACATACGATAAACTGTATTTGATATCAGCTATCACCAACAAAAAAAATTAATAAATTCGATTTTCAAAAATTGAATCCGATATCGATATCGAAAAAATCGAATCGACACTGCCTAGAATATAAGAGAAAGATTACGACTCAACACTGCAATATGTATTAAGCTGTAAAGAACAAGACACAAACTCACAAAAAAACTAAAACAAAAGATAAATAAGCGAAACAAAGTAAACACAATACAAAATAAAAGAGAAGACTAAAAAAACGCTAAAAGAGGAGATGAAAAATCGAGAGTACTGACAAAGTGTAATAAACCTTTTGTCTATGTCTATCTTTGAAGGTAAATTGATTTAAAAAAAAAACAACAAGTTTTTTTCAACTGAAAGTAAGGAACAACATTAAAACTTAAAACGAACACATCGTTCTTTGCGCTAAAGTTTTTAGTATTTCTAAAAAAAGCTTCTTATTGTTCTAATTAAACGACCCTTGTATTTCAAGAGTCGTTCTTTAAGAATTGGACAAAATTCAAACTCTAGCGTAAACGGCAAGGTGTTGAGGAGGGGGCAATCCCCATCATATACATAGTAATTTCTGTTCGCTTTAAGTTTTAATATTGCTCCTTACTTTCAGTTGAAAAAACATAGTTTTTTTTAAAAATTTAATTTCTGATCGTTTTTTAAATAATGCCAGGAAATCTAGCTCATAAAAATAAACAAGAACTATGGATGAAAGCAGTCGAAGCCGCCTAGGTTTATCGGAGTTCTAGAATTAAGGAAAATTGTCCCGGACTCAGCCACATACCAACACACTTTATTGACTATATTGGTTGTAGCAATAGCTGCAATACAGTAAGGAGCAAACTCCAGGCCATAGTAATTAAGCTAAACAAAACCAACCCATCACTTTTTAAAGAGATTAGCTGATCTTTATCTAGCAAAAGAAGGCAAAGTATTTTACACTGCCAATAAAAGATTTTCAGGGTTCTAGACTTATTCGGGCGCTTTTTTAAAGTTCATTTTAAATACACAGGACAGACTGTGTTATTTCATCAATAATTAATATAAAAAAGAAAAGAAAAAAGAAACGTAGACGTGGAAAGCAAGGGGAAAAGGACATTTAAGAGCTGAAGTAGGGAGTGAGGAATTTGCTCGTCTAAGAACCTTAGAAACATGGAGATCCCACCAAAAGTTATCAAATTTAGCTAACCTGAAAGTTCAATATTAGTCACAATCATCTCAGTTGGGTTAAATGAAGGAGGGCGGGGGAGATTCATGAATGATTGGCTTAGTAGAATTCACTTAAGACTATTCATCAGCGCTAGAATCCAGAGAGGAGGAACACCAGAAATGAAGATTAAGGTAAACATTTTTTTTTCACTGAACCATCTGCAAACCAATGGAAATGAAAGAAGCAATACCCTTTACAAAAAGAACAAACCAAAGAGATGAAAGTGCATTTTATCTAAAGGTATAATAGATCAAAATGCAAAATATTATGGTCTCTTCAGGCTTTCTGAAGCTAAACAGAAACAGGAAAATGTCAAATATTTGGTCATTAAGAGTTTCGATCAAATTAATAAGATTGTGTATTGTCAAAGTGCTCATTAGGTTATCAATCTACCTAAAGTTAATACTGGGAATCCGTAACCTACGCAGGGGGAGGGTCCTTGCCGGAAATCTTAAATTTTTCCAAGTTGCTGGGCACTTCTTATTCGAATTGTTAATTAAGTTTGTTTACTATCCCCCCAGCTCCTCGAAAATATCCTGTTTACGTGGCTGCTGGGAGCGATCTTCTTTTTAGCTATTAACACAAATAGCTTTCGTAAAATTTAGAAAAAGCAGAAATCAATCAGACATGCATTGCAATCAAAAGTTAGTCTCTTGCCAATTTTTATCTTTTTTTTTATCTAGGGATGCCAAATTTTTCTAAGTCTCAATGAATATTTGGGTTTTAAATATATTAATGAAAATTTTTAATAAAAGGTGAGTAGGGAAGAGGCTCATATGTTGACGTCAAAATTGAATATTGTCCACTATTTTTTATCAAAGATTATACCTTTATCATTATCCATTATTGAATTTGGCCCAGGGGTTGAAGCAGGCGACAATGCTGGACTGCTATTCATCGACTGCCCAGGACTTGACAAATCCGACCCACTCGTGGAGGCTCTGGCAGGAGTTTCAACAACTTTCTGAGGCGGGGGAAGACTCACAGGCGGCCAAGGAACAGGTCGACTATTCATCACAGGTCTAGGACAACCTCCAAACATTGGTAGGAGTCCAAAACGAGCTGGAGGAGGTCTAATTGCATTGAGAGCTACAGTACGAGGACGAAGAGGAGAACGGAATGGTTGTATTGGAGTTCCGTCCGGTAAGACGGGTGAAATAAGCAATCCTTCTTGATCCATTTGATGAATGAGAGGCTCATGAATAGGCGGAACGTCTGGTTCCATTTGTACTATACCAGGTATCTAAAAACAACAAAACAAAACAAATTGACAAGTGAAGTTTTACGCGAATTTCATGTTTGTTAAAGGAACACAAAAGTGATTAGCGTACCCTATTCAGGCTGTATGAAAGGATGGTGACGAACTAAAAGCCTTGAAGCAATGAAAATTGTTGATTCTTACTCTAGTTGCATTACAACAAATGGATAAAGACCAACTAGAGGATTCTACTTACCTTCACTTCAATTTTAAAAATAAAAATGATTTACATGATTCGAGGGAGCACCTTGTAAAATTTTTGTTTCCTTGTTGGGTCGTTTCAAATGGGTCGATAATGATTACAATGATTCTAGGGAGCACCTTATAAAATTTTTGTTTCCTTGTTGGGTCGTTTCAAACCTGCAGCAAAGTACCGAGCTAAGCATCAAGGCCCCCCCCTCCTTTCAGATCTTTTCAAAATATTTAATATCTTACAGATTTTCCGTTATTTCCATGACGTCAGGAATGATTACGATGAGTCCTTTTCAGGACTCGTCGTTGGTTTTATTTTTACAGTTTACTTGTTATTCTCGCAATACTTGTTATTCTCTTGTTATTCTCGCTGGGATAATTTGACGTTTCTAGTATCTGCGTAAATGCCAACCTAGACATTTTCACAAGACGCCATGTCTCGACAAGTCGAGCCCCAGGGAGGAAAATGACAAGAAGTTGCATACTACCCTCGAATCCTTTTCAGCTCTTAAAAAGGGGAACAGATTTCGGAAATTTCGTTCGAATAAGACCTTCCCTGAAATTTCAAGATAAACTGGTTCGATATATAACGAAAAATACGAACGAAATTCTCACTTGCCCGGGGGGGGGGGGGGGTTCAAAACTCCGTCTAAGAGTTGCTGGACATTCTGCGTTTGATAATGGAATTTCCAACAAAACGAAACCACTTTTGGTGGATATTCATTATCTTTTTGTGAAATTATGCAAATTTAATGATACTAGTAACCTTTAATGGATGTGTTTCAACTTAACAGTCTTTTCTTTTCTTTTTTTTTGGGGGGGGGGGTGCGTAAAATAGAGATATATTTACATTTATTTATTCTTACCAAATTTTTGTTTGCCAGAGAATTGGTCCACTAATACCATTGATCGCTCTTCCCTTTCGTTACCACAAACTGTTTGAAAACATAAATGACATCCCTCCGTTGGTCAACATTCTGTTCTACGCGTTGCAATTTAATTTCCCGAGGAGAAAGGTCTAAACAAGTTCAAAGGCGCTATTTTAGGCCAACCTTGGGAGTTCTAAATTTTGAACTCCCAACAATTCTAAAATTGTTGAATTTGATTCCCCCCCCCCAAAAAAAAAGAAACCGAATTTTACTTGGGTCTACCAGAGGTTTTAATATTACACGTGGCAAAGCTTTCTTGTTCCACTATTAAATTCACCAGCTAACTTTAATTTGTTGCCATAGTCTCATCGCACTCTGAAACTGCCTTTCAGATTTTACTAAAAGATTATTATCTAGGGGCATCAACAGCCCCCTGCACCTAGGTAGTAATAAGCTGCAGGCTTCCACAGGGCATTCGATTTTCCCATTTTGTATCTGCTGTTTCTTATTTCACTGATCAACGATCTCCCACCTGACAGCACTTTTTGTTGCTTAAATATCTAAGACAAATTATCCATGAGCTGAAGCACAACATATAGGTGTATAGACGCCTTGGCAGTTCCATGACACGCTGAAGTGATCATTAGGCAAAATAACTTGTATACACTTACTAAAAAGGGCATGTGTTTCATAGCGAATTGACTAAGTCCCCTACACTATATGACAAAATTGGTCAAATTATCGTGTTATATACATCTTCACAAAGTGCCACGAAAAGGGGACACTCTAATATCTACCATAATTTAGACTGGTGCTAAGTCTCACTTTGTTCCTAACATTTTGTAACACTGGACTAGAGAAGCTGTGGGTTTCCGTGTTTTATAATTCGAGTTTCCTGCTTAATTGATGATAAAAAGTGATCCGCATATATTTCACTTGTTTTGTTTTTTTTAGAGATTTTCGATGGCCACAAATTTTTAGAGTAAGAGGAACTTCCCATTTCCTCTTGTTTGTGAACACTACCACTTCTGTCTTTCACGAATAAATTAAACTTTTATGTTTTTGTGAACATACCTGAATTTTATCAAACATATGCTGTCCCAATTCAAATAGGGTCTTCAGACATTTACCTCTTATAAGAGATACTAAATTACGGTTACCATAACCTAGTACGTAGTATATGGTAACATGGGTTATCATGTCTGGTAACTACACAATTTCGAAATACTTGTTATTAAAAAACATTTACCCTGCCTGGAAAATTACATCGTCAATAACTAAATGATGAGAAAACCTCTGACAAAACAAGGTCCAAAATACGCAGACCAAGTTTTGTTTTTGAATGAATCTTAGACTTTTAGTAATCCACTGCCCTAATTCAATGAAAAGTAGTTTTGGAAGTTTGCCGTAGTTTTTTTTTACTGGACTGTAGTCATGATACTGCACAAATCTTAGTATCAAGGTTGATACAAATCTTGATACTGCACAAATACTTAGGCTTAAATTTTTTTCCCAGGAGTCATTTGAGTTCATTTTACGAGGAGAAATCTTCCCTGTGCAGGTAGTGAATGACTTACCTCCGGAGTCAAAATATGTGGTCCCAGTTGATTTGTCTCAATTGGATCTGGAATAAGACCGTTTTGGGAAGGTGGACGACACACTCCATTTGGCATACCAATGTTAATTTGACACAACATCTTTCTAAGCTTGTCTATTGAGCTTTTGGTCAAC
This sequence comes from Artemia sinica, assembly GCA_027921565.1. NCBI lineage: Eukaryota > Metazoa > Arthropoda > Branchiopoda > Anostraca > Artemiidae > Artemia > Artemia sinica. Next base: position 49,138,440 of record CM051261.1, on the reverse strand, counting down.
CCATACTTTTCGTATTGTTCATCAGGCAGGTCACGAAGCTGCAAATGATGGTTTTAGAAATAATAATAGTAAAAAAGTAACTGGATAAATACCTGGACAGAAAATCTTACAGTAAGCAAAACAAAGGATCTTTTTCAAGTAATTTAAGTAGTAACTGAAATAACACGAAAAGATCATTTGTAATGTATAGTTCAAAAAGCCTTACACGGATTAGTATGGTAAAAAAGCTACACAATTTAGTACATAATAAAGATGATTTTAGTATATATTCTTTCCACCAAAGAAAAGGAAAAAAAATTATAAAGTTTTTTTTTCAGAATTTTTTGTAACCTGGTGCAAATTGCAGCTTCTGATATAAACAAAAGAAATATAAAATCAGTGGGTAAAGAAAACGTGGGTAATGACCGAACCATGGAAAACAACTTCCACAATATTTAATTTCAATAGAGGAGGCAATCATGTGCAAGCTTTGTGGAAAGCACAATTTCGTTGAAAAAGAAAAGTAATACACAATCAACCCAAAGTCACCTGTCATTTCCTACCAGTAACGTACTGTATTTGCGAACGTTCCATGTATGCCATACACAATACCCTACATATTAATATAATCCTCTTAAATACATTGCAGTGAATTAACTTTCAGGTTAGCTATTCGTTCCTTGAGATGGAGCCTAGACGTACATGAAAACCGCGCAACAGTATTGTCATTTTTATTTTTCAATCTCAGGGACTTATCTATTGAAATTTTGTGTTCATGCAAACGTTCACCAAGTTGTTGATGGGTCCTACCAATGTAAATTTTCCCACATGAACACGGGTGTGTCTACGGAGTCCCGTGTTCATGTGGGAAATTTTACATTGGTAGGACCCATTGTCCCTGAGATTGAAAAATAAAAATGACAACTTTGATTCCGCCTTGGCCCAGCATATTTTCGAAAATCCTCCACATCTTGTTCTTTTTGAGGAGGCAACCTTAATATCTACTGTAAATGGCCTACCGCAATCTTTTAAAGAGGTAATTGAGATAAAAAAATTATATATATAAACAGAAATGTGGCTATAAATAGAGACACCGGAGACATTTCATTAAGCCCAATTTATAACAATTTAATACTAAAAGACTCAATTGATATTTGCACTAAGTCAAATTTAAGAGAACCTATTTGCATACCTAATGAAAACAAAATTTGCAGACAATCAAAAAGTATCGTGAGGCAAAACATTCTTGTTCAATCTCTTTGGTAAATATTGTCTTTCATTGATTTCGGTTTAGTTTTTCATTCAGTGTCTGTTCGTATCTGGCACAATAAACTCCAAAAGGTTAGATTTTTGTTGTTTTTTCTTTTTTTTTTGTTTAGCACTGAGGACGACTTGGCGGAGGTCCTTGTCGAAATATTTGCTTGTTTTTCGTCTTCATGTTTTTGCCACTGACTGACAAAATCCTCGTTTTCTCACCCTTTTTTGGTTTTATTTTTCATTTAATATTTCCTTTCCTCTCTTAGCTTTACACGTACACACCTCTTTTCGTTCTGACGGCGTTTTCGTGGGATTTGAGCTCTTCACTGAAATTATTAAAAAGTTTTTTTTCTGTTTATAGGATACTGTAGCTTTGGACTTGGAAAATGGTAACAATTTCTAAGTCAATATTACTCGTAAAATTTGAAAAACTACAGTTTTATGAAGAAAGACATGAAGAAGAAAAACCTGACAAAATGGGAAAATCAACGGCGCTTATAATGCTAAAAATAACAGTTTTGTATCCAGATGACCGCCCCAGAGGAAAGCATAAGGTTCTTCAGGCATGGTGGCATTTTTTTAGGATCCACTTCTACCTTTGGCATTCTCTGACCAGAAATCTTTAAAACAATTTAGAGGCAGAAACAATTCAAGTACAGAGCTTCCTGTGCGGATTCAAGAAGAGGAAGCATCATGGAGTTACCCAGAACCCCAACTACCACTCAAGTGGATTGAGTTCACTGTTTAAAGGGTGCACTGTTCCCAAAAAGCGGGTAAGACGGCAGTACCTCTACACATGATGGTGGACAAGCTTGTAAAACAGAATGTTGCCCAGCTAATCTCCATGCTTAATTAAAGAACTTAATTAACGAACTAAACTATAGTTCGAAAAGTAAAAAAAGGAAATACCTCCGACAGAGTGTAATGTTCCAGCTTTGGCACAATTTTCCTAAACTTCTCCTTATTGAAAAGGTCTCTAAGGCGTTTAGGCAAATACTGCTGCCCACTACTTGGAATTTCCACTGAATCATCAGAAGACGTCGAGTCATTACCACTATTAATAGGCTGTGACGGCGGAGGGGACGTCAGGGGGCTTCCCATTAGCAACCCTGGAGTCGAGGCTTGTGACCTGATTTGTTCACTTTCGGATGCTATAATTGGTGACCTGAGGCGTGGCCTATCTTCATTTTTCGTGGTCAAATAATGATTAGGGTAGTGTCCTCTTGGGGCAGCAACACCATGAGATCCGAAACGGACTATAGCAGGCGCTATTCCACCTACCGCTAAAAGAATATAAATAAATAAGGCAGCTTGTCTAAGATATATATATATATATATATAAAAAAGAAAAAAAAAAAAAAAAAAAGAAAAAAAAAACTTATTTTCCATTTGATCACTAGTCTTAGTTTTTTTTTTACCTCATTCCACTGCTTAAAGAAAGTGACACTTTGGGTACCTGCTCCTAGTAAGTTATTAGCTTTGGTGAGTTTTTCTTCCTCTTTATTTAGGAGTTCCATAATGATTTTGTACCACAGACGTAAAAGGGATTTTTCCGCGGGGAGGGCAATAATAATAAAAAAGATTAATTTGAATAGAAAATGTTCCTAAACTAGGAAAAAATTGGATTTTTTTGGGGAGGGGAAAGGGTCCCTGGCTACCCTGTGAGCGTCCCTGTTTTCTATAGCATTTCCCCTTTATTCACTCGATTTTTTGGGTAATATTCTTTGCTTGCATTTTATATGTTCAAAGTACAAATATTATCCATTTTTTTTGGAAGAGAGAGGGAGAGAAGAGGGAAAGAGGCTAAAAGTCCGGAACCCATCTAATCTCGGTGAGAGAGGAATGATGAGTAAACTCCTGAGCAACTGATGAGTTAACATCCAAGTTATGCCATTTCAGAGTCTAGAATCAAGTCGTCCTGTGAGGAAGGAAGAACGGCTTTAAAGTGTTTTCGTGAGCATTTACTAGAGGGTGTTAGATCTAAACATGTGATTCCCAATGTGGGGCAGAGATCCCGCCAGTGGGGTATGGCAATATTTTGGTGAGTCATGGGCAGGACATGTACCCTTCGGCTAAATATACTTTAGAACCTCAATTTTGAAAAAAAAAACAACACTTTATTTTTATTTTCGAATGTGAATGTTGTCACGTTCATATGCGTTTAAAGAGCAAAAAAGATGCATGTCTGTACAGTAATGACCTCATGCATTGCATAAAAGAGACAATATTTTACATTAATATAAAATATGCCAAGAGGACATCCCAAAAAAAGGTTTTAAGTTAACGGCCTTTTAAGCTTCCCTCAGATGAATACAAAAAATTTGAATATCATGAGGAGGGGGGCATCATGTAATGCCGTACCCAGGATTTTTTCGGAGGGGTTTTACTCAAAGATTTTTTTCGAGGGGGGAGGGGGGTTAAACAAAACAAAAAAATAAAAAAACACATACAAACTTTGTTTAAATCCATTTTTGTTACGTTTTTACGAGTCAAAAAAACATTTCGGGAGGGGTTCAAACCCCCCTAACCCCCCCCGTCTGGGTACAGTCTTGGCATCATGATTTTACAAATGTCTAGGCGGGGCATGGACCAAAATTGGTTGCGAATCACTAGTCTAAACAAAACTCGAAAAAAAAAAAAAATAATATGGGCTTTTAGCTCTGCCTTTTCATGGTCTAAAAAAGATCAGATGTCTGTGGAAGAAGGGAAGGAGGCAGGAGGAAGGAGGAAGGGATAGGCGTATCAACATCCCTTACGGTTACTACATAGGCTGGCGGATTTCATTCAACAAAACCTGGTAAACAGCTAAAGTTAATACTTTGGGTGTCAATGCACGATCGAATTTAAGTTTTGTCTTTGATCTCTTTTTACATAGTATATCTAAGTTTATATTTTCCTTCTTTTGGCATTGAGGACGCCAGAGTGAAAGTCTCGGGCAAAATAGTTGCATTTGCATCTCGTCTTCTCACTAGCTGATTTTTTTTTCATTTACTTGTTTTAAATTTTTTCTTATGTGATTCTGATATAATCAGTTATACAAATAATCTAAAATTCAGACTAAACAGAGCATACAGCTAGGGCAATTCGATTCCGAATCGTAAAACAAAAGTTTTACAAAAGTAGAGTAAAGAGGAACTTAGAAACTTAAAAACGAACTGAAATTAATCTACATACGAGGGGAGCTGTTGTCCCCACAACCGCCCTCTTTACACTGAAGTTTGACTAGTGTTTTCCTGAAAGCATTTTAGAGCAGAACAAATATAGCCAGTTGATTATTGCAATCACTTTTTTTTTTTACCGATTGTCTTTCAAAACATGTGGACTGAAAACTGTGATGTTTAAAGCAAACTCGAATAAAAGAGCCCTATCACCCTCAAAGCTCTGATTCAACTCTGTATTATCACTTGAAAAAAAAAAAAAACAACAACTTTACATATTAAATTTCTGTTCGCCTTTGAACGAGTAAGCCTAACAGGAACACGGCTACGACACTCTTAGCCCATCCCCCTTTTTCCGCCACACAAACTTTTTTCATATTACAAATCTTCATTTCCTAAAAACTGTTATTTTTAGTCAAAACTACCGTATTTTCAGTAATAGCGGACCTGCCACCACCTCAGCAAGCACGGTGCATCTTTAATCCAGATTCTCGCCCACCGCATTCGACACTCATTTTAAGGACATCTCACGGAAAATTTGGAGATTTGAGAAAAAAAAATCAACTTTTAAGCCCCCCCCCCGCCACAAAAGATCCAATGATATCCATTTTAATTTGTGTTGCCCAACTCTTCAATGCTACATGATCGATAGTATTGTTGTACACAGTATTGTATGAACCCTGAACCTGTGAGATTGCATAAAGCTTTTAGATTATCCCATAATCATTGTCCATCTCAAAATTTTCGCTCGACAGCATTTTGGTCCTATCCGGGCTAGCTAAAACTGAAAATAGAACTCTATCTATTGTTACTAAAACTGACAGTGGAACTTGATAATTCAGTTCGAATGACCCCTTTCCTGATATTCTGCAACCATTGATTTAATATAATCACTGCCCCCTGAAAACAACGATATTTCGGATTTTAGTAGATAAGGAGTTGAGACCTCTGTCCTATGGCCCTCATACATGCTGAATTTCATGAGTGCAATTCTCAACAAGATTACCCCTTTTTATGGTGACATTTGCCTTTTATTTTGTAAATAATGGATATTTCTTGAGCTAATAAGTTTAGAAGAGTAACTTGAACTTAATGGATTTTACATATTTGTAATCAGAATAAAAAGCATATATTGTTATCAGCTACATTTTTTAGAATTTCGGTATCTGTTAGAATAGAAGTTCCAAATAGGGATAAAATCCTTTTTAATAGACAGAGTATAGAAATTCACAAAAAATACCAGATATTTCGGTCACATATACAGTGACCGTCATCAGTAGTAAAACTGAACTAAAACAATTTAAAACAAAAGTTTATATACGAAATCAAATAAAGCTACATATTGTTTGTAGCTTTATGTAACAATATGTAGCTTTATTTGATTTCGTATATAAACTTTTGTTTTAAATTGTTTTAGTTTAGTTTTACTACTGATGACGGTCACTGTATATGTCACCGAAATATCTGGTATTTTTTGTGAATTTCTATACACTGTCTATTAAAAAGGATTTTATCCCTATTTTGAACTTTTATTCTATCGTCATGGAAAGGCAGTGTGGTCTCCAAAATTATATTCGGTATCTGTTGAAGAGGGTCGCTCTATACATACCCAAATCCCTAAAATGAGTTCTATAAAAAGAACCTAATAGGTTGAGTGGCAATGGCCAAGTGATTTTACTGAGGACCAATACATCCTGCCTTAAATTGAACTCTTACGAAGAAAGGAAGAAAAGAATACCAGGCTTGGGACAAGACAAGTGCACTGAAGATGGTGCTCTGGATTGATTCTCAATACTCGAGTTGAAAACAACCACTGTATTAACAGGCTGTTTTTCACTGGGTGATGTGGAGCCACTCTTGCTAGGAGACTTATGGTTCCCTCTTTCAAAACACTCTGGCCTCTCCCAGGACTCTTCTTGGGGTAAAATACAAGGTGAAACAGACTTCTGAGATTCTTGATGGTGTTGCGGCTGAGCACGCCCTACAATCAAAATACTTTTATTATCTTTATGAGCGTAAATAGCAATTAACTAAAGCCTATTGGTTTTCGTTCTCGGATAAGTATCGGTTTCTTTTATGCCTGGCATCATTGTTCCAACTTCCGTCGTATGCAGTCGTCGAAAAAAAAGAGACTTTATATAAAAAGTATCAGCCAAGATTAAAAAAAAAAAAAAAAAAAAAAAAAAAGAAAAAAAAAAAAAAAAGCCTCAGGATGTTCAACAAGGACTCAAAGTCGTTTAGCTTCATTTGGCATAGATTACATTTTTCACTATCGGACTCGTGCATTAGCATTTTGTCAAACTCTACCGAAAAACTTGATGGACTTTAATATCAGAAAATGCTTTGGTTATTAAATATAAACACCTTTTAAAGGCCTTTGCCTTGACTCATACTAAAATGTACCTGAGAGCATACTCTTGATATTCAAATTGACAAGAAATACAAAGAAAAGAATACAATAGAGATTCCTTTTTTCCACAATTATATTGACATCCAAATAAGCAAAGTGACTATTTGTTTTCATTAGAACATGTTCTTGCTTAATAAGATTATTTTTAAATCAGAACTTCCACTTGGAATCAATAGAGCTTCATGGAGTTCCATGACCCAGTGTCAATTCTTCCTTTTCCCAAGGAGAGCGTAAAAGGGGGAGAGGGCTACTTTATATATTTGAAATACTATAAGATGCTTAGATAATTTTTCATAATCTAAGTTTGTTTTAATTATATTTTGTTGCATAGTTCCATTTCAAGCTTTTTAGTGGAGTCTCAATTCCCTCTATAAAAAACGTTTTGAAGTTGGTTCTGTTAACCCTAAAAGTTGGCACCAATGACCATTTTCAGAAGGAGAGGAAGAATAGCAAAATTTTTTATAAAGATATACTTTGAAGGCAGATTCCTTTTACAGTTTTTCCACTGAGAGTGGTCTGAAAGAAATGAAAAATAGTGACCAAAACACCCTTTTACCATCTTTGACCCCCCCACACCCCGTGAAAAAATGATATCACAAGGGGGGTTCGAAGTACCGATTTCCCAAATACTAGTCCAGGACTTAATCCGTCATAGCATTTACGGATTAAGGCGTAAATTAAGTTGTAAATTTTCCAAGTATTATTTGAGGTCACACAAGGTCAAATAATGTGGGATACAGAGGAAGAGATATTCCACAGGAAAAACTGAGCATACAAATATACTCTTTTACTTATTAGTATTATAATGCCCGAGATGAAATGAAGTATATAAAATTTCATAGTTTTATGGGACAGTAAAAAAAGAAATTTTAAACTTTCTACGAATACATAAAAGTCCAAGACTTTTAACGAGAAAAGGAACAGTAATGTTACACAAAACATCAACTTCTATGTGGTAGTACTTGAATATGAGGTACCCAAACATCTATCGTCTCAACCCCTACCTCTTTGAAGTAAATACATCTTTGCAAATACGACCAATGGATAAAAATCCACAAGATAAATCTTCCTTAATTTCGAATAAAAAGTGCAAGACTTGCATTTGTTTTTAGAGAGCAACAATATCTTACCGGTTTTCAACTATCTTTTCATATAAATTTTCGTATAAGAGGAAAAAAGAATTAAGGATAATCTCTTCTTTATATTTATTATAATTTCTTTATATAAGGATAAAGAGTGGGAGCATTTGAAACAACAGTTCAATAGAGACAATTCCTTTTATTAGACAGTGAAAACAAGGTGTAAGCCTAGGAGCCTAGCGCACTTGATAGGTGAAAGCCTAGGAGCCTAGGAGCCATAGGAGCCGAACATAAGGAAACCTGTTAAGAAAACAATTCTTACCTCGTAATATGCAGAATAATAATAATCAACACACTTTGTATGGAGAGAATCTTTATCTTCACTTCTTTTTCCAGTTTTGCAATTTTTTTTTTTTGAACAACGGCATGCTTTTGATAAGCGTTTTCTCTATTTTTCGCTGAAATAAATGCAATCTGAAAAATTTATTTATAGATGGCGTGATCATGGTCGTTTATATTAAATGCAAAGTTTCTGGCCTTTCACCACTGCAGTTACTATAGTGACGCTACAAAATAAATTTTGTAGATGTCGCGGCTTTTAGCGCATTTACTAGATTTTTCAAAATTGAACCAATTTCATTGGTAAAAATTCATGAATTTCTTAGAAAAACTGAAAAAAGAAGGAAAGAAGTGAAAAGGTTCTCCCCGTGCAAAATTGTGTTAACTATGATTATTCTGTATATTATGAAGTAAGAATTGCTTTCTTAACATGTTTCATTGTGTTCAGCTAGGTCTTTAGGCTTATACCAAAAACAATAACAAAATGTCTTGATATTTCGGTTACATACTATCTGTTCAGGACAGTCACTGTGTATGTGACCAAAATATCCAGAGATTTTGTTATGGTTTAACTGTCTAATTCAAATATTTGACCCTATAGAACTGTTATTTGTACGTCGTGGAAAGGCAGTGTGGTCTTCGAAAATACCAACGTCATCTGTATGGGGATAACATTACAAACAAGTTTATAGCTATACAAAATTCCATAAGGAAAGCAAACATTATAAATCAACATTTTCTTTTGCAATGTAAGAAGAAGAAGATTATACCACCTTCAATAAAATTCGACTTACATTTAGGCGCTACTAAAGGAGAAAAGTTTGAACAAAGCTTACAACTCAAGACTTTGAATCATCTTATTAAGGATGAAATTAGAAAAAGAGCTTTGATAGTGATACCTTGAAAATCCAATATCAAGTGCAAGTGATTTTTGTTTATATTGAATAAACAGCAAAAAATCACCCCAATCATGACTTTAGCCTCTCCAGAGAAAGATTGCTTAAACAGTTTTCAAAATTATCAGAAAATAAAGAAGCTAAACCTTCTTTAATTCTCAGACCAGGTGTAGTTAGTTAGTTTATCTGCTGAGGACGGTCACTGTGTATGCGACCGAATACCCAGAGATTTTGTTATTGTTTTCACCATCTAAAAAAGGATTAGTCCCTATTGAACTCTTATTTGTACATCATGCAAAGGCAGTGTGGTCTTCGAAAATACCAGAGTAATCCAAAAATACCAACTATATCCCATCTAAGTACAAAACCCCAAATAAATTTAGAAAATATCGTGTGAGAAATTCACATTTTTTTTAGGGAAAAACGATATCTTGCAAGTTCGCAACCATCATTTCTTACAGATATTTATTTAAAAGGAATATAATAGAAAGAGAAACTCCAAAATCCCCACTACACCCCAGCTCAGTAAAAAGGTAAATAAAGAGCAAAGAGTGAAAAAAAAAAAAAAATACCTGAGTATCTGACAAAAAAATTTGCAACTTCTGCTGAATGCAGCACTTTCGCTGGACATGCCTTCATAAGATGTTCAAAATATGGTCCCAGGGTCTCGCTTTTAAGGATAACTCTCCCAGACATTGGACGATTCCCAGCTCCCGGAAATCTAGGTAAAGGCAAATGTTTTGTATCATGAGTGGACGATGCGTCGTGAGTTGTTACCAACGTTTCAATCTGCAAATAAGGTACTTAAAGTTAAGGCTTAGATGAAAAAGGATGGTTTGGGTATTCTAGCCTAAAAAAAGAACATGAAAACTTTGTATTTCCAGTGTATGCTGTATGTTGTGCTCTATAGCAAACATAGCATTCTTCTGGATCAAATTTTGATCCAACGTTGAAAAGTAAATCTTGAAACAAAATAATTCCTTAATCCAGTAGGCTCTTTTTAACTTATCTCGGTTAAAAAGATTTCGGAACAATCGAATTCCGAAACAATATTTCGGTCAAAAAATAAGAAGCAATTGCTTAAAGCAAAAGATAAAACAGCAACTGGTTAAAGCAAAAAAAAAACTAATTAAAAACAAAACAAAAAACTAACAAACAAGTTGAAAAAAAATCTATCAGAATTCTGATGTGTGCAGCAAAACCCCCATTTTCCACCAAATTCCAGGTTTATCTAGCCTACTGCACCCTCTTAAATATTTCCTTATGATCTTTTTTTTTTTAGTGGACTCTCCAAACTAGTGGGTCCTCCATACATCCACTCTGTTTTTTTTTTATATATATTTGCCTACCCATCTATCATCCTTTCAATAACTTAACTGACCTGTGCATACGCGTCACAGTTCACGTATGCACTTATAACTACGTGTATATATATATATATATATATATATATATATATATATATATATATATATATATATATATATATATATATATATATATATATATATATATATATATATATGTGTGTGTGTTCCAATCTTTTAAATATATTTCTATAGACTAATCTTTGTGTTCAAACATAAAGAAGCAAAGTTTCTAGCAATTTTCTGATTCTAAGTATAGCATAAGACTAGATAAGTAAATATATATATATATATATATATATATATATATATATATATATATATATATATATATATATATATATATATATATATATATATATATATATATATATATATATATATATATATATACATATATATATATATATATATATATATATATATATATATATATATATGTGTGTATATAATACATAAAGCATCATACACTAGATAATATTGTAATTACTAACCTTGCGATGGAATTTCAGTAAGTCATTGGAAGAGAGTCTCACCATTGACACCTTTCCATCTGACCAACGCACCTGGAGTTCTGCATCACTCCTCTTTTCATTGCTTCGACGATGAATAATACGATGCAAAGAAATGTGGTCGACCTGACTACAGTCCGTGAAATATGATGTTGGAGATCCTATAAAAGAAATTAATAGTTCAAATTGATGATTCATTTTTAAAAATCAAAAGGTAGCCACATTTAGGAAACTTGGCTAGAGTAATATAATTTTAGATACCAAGCAATTCCACACTTTACAAGCAACTTGTATACTCTTTAAAACATCAACCTCACGTTCAGTGTTCTTTATAGACATATAGAAGATAGGCTCATACTCAAGGGGGGCAGGGGGGCAGGGCGGGGGGGGGGGCAGTGTTCCCCCAAAATCATTATGTTTCCACAACAATTTTCAATATGTTGAGTGTAACTTTACGATTGCTTTGCGAATTTGTCCTTCTCCTATTCTAACTCCTGAGTACATGCCATGTAATGGTGCCAAAAAGTACATCCCTGGTTAAATGACTTGCTTGCATGTCCTGCATACAACATTGATATTTGAGACTATGGACAATATTTTGGAAAACACACCAAGTTCTTTTTGCACTGGGTTTAAACAACATGACTATATTTTGGCAGCTACAGTAGATACCAATTCAAAAAAAATCTTGAGAAGGGGAAGGGAGGACTTTTTTGATTTTCTAAAATTAAGGATACAAACTAAGGCATCTTTCAAGAACTAGAGGTGAAGATTTATTTTTATTTTTTTTAATGGAAACATAAAAAAGGTATTTCTCGAAATCTACAAAGGCCATTACCCCCCCCCCCCCCTAAACAGTATCCAAAAAATCAGGAAAGTCTACAAATAAAGAAAAGTTTAATAATGTCCTCTTGTATTGCAAGACTAGGTAATCAATAACAAAACAGATGTAAATTAATTAACATTCTAAAATAAGAAATTTCTGTTCAGACAGATTATTGAATCATTTTTAAACAATTTTTTGAATTATTATTGAATATAAAATTATTCACCCCACAGAAAAAAAGCTGGGTACATCCTTAGATGATAATATCATCCAAGACTGATAATTTGAATTTAGACTAAAGATAACAAAAATATCATCAGGAAAACTTGTATTCAAGCACTTTTGAGAGATGAATGAATTTTATGCATAAGTTACCTGGCCTATTTCTGATGTTTTACATCTTAACCCAATTCCCAAATTTCTATGTCAATTGAAGTTATGCTATCTCTTAATAAAACAACCATACTCCAGGCAACAAGTAACTGTAAATCACAGCAAAACAATAGCTGTAATCAAAACACACATAGATTCAATCCAACACCAGAGACAAGGATGAAAGAGTTTTCCTAGGGGGGGGGGGAAGGAATTTCTCCTTGTGTCAAGGTATGAAAACAAATAACCAGCCAGTTAAAATAACTCAATCAGAATGGTAAAAAGCTACCTTACCAATAGGTTTCAAACAAGAATCAGGAACATCTTCAATTTTTGAACTTTTCACAATAACAGAGCTGCTTGAATAAGCTTGATGAGGAATATCCCTTTTATCACAGATTTCCTTTGAGGATTCATACTGTCCTTCCGGGCTATCAAGACCAACAGAGCTCACTGAGTTAATAACATCACTTAACATTTCTGATGAAGACATAAAATCACCCTCTAACACAACATGAGAATCTCTATTTCTATATGGCTGGTTAACAGGTATAGGAGATGCAACAAAATCCTCATTAGTTGAGGAATGGTCAGTACTAAACTGTTCAAAACGTGAAAAGTCTGTGAGTATATTGGCAAATACAGATTGTTCTTCATACTTAAATGTTGGGTGGTTGGCTGCCAAAGTGTAAACAAGCTGAAGTTCAGCTAAAATCCCTGATAAAAGCTCATAGTTCCCACTTGTCTGGTTTAGCCAACACAGCATAGAGTTTACAGGCTGTTGCTGAGTCAAAAGCTTATAAAGATAACTAGCACACTGGATGTTATTAAAATGGAGCAAAGCAAGTCCAACAACAGCTTTTTGTCTTGATATGTCATCCATAATGCTTCTGAAATCAGCAAGACTTGCTATGTTATTGCACTTGGCTTCTGTATCTAAAAACTCTTTTGAATCTTTCTTATTAAGCCCTTCAATAACTGTGCTAAAGAAATGTAGCTCAAACGGTACACACATTGTAAACAGAGAGCATACTAGGTCCACTCGTTTAGACCCTGGAAGGTCTTTGAACCAGGATAAAACATTTTCCTTTGTCAACATTCTTGGCCCAACACAAATAAGCACTAAAGCCTAGATGGGCTAGTCAAGTTGTTGAGCCAAGCTGCCTCACTGATAGACAAGTTACATCAACTGGTGTTTTGTAAATTTGACCTGAAAAGAGGACATAATTAAGAAACAAAAAAGAAGGCAAGTTCAAACTTAAGATCTACAACAGTTATAAATCTAGGAGCCCTCAAATTACTACAGGTTTATATAATTTCCTCAAAACTTCTAGTACTCTTCTTACACATAGAAAGCCTTTTTAAACCTCCTCCCCCCTTCCCAGCAAAATTTGTGCATTTGCTAAGATTGCAAAAAAAAAAAAAAAAAAAAACATTAACTGTAACTGATCATTGTTTAACAGCACCCTAAATACAAATAGGCTACCATCCCATAGAATCTGACTCCTTACATATATGCTGCTGTGCAAAAAGTGGGGTAGCATAGTAGTAATGCTACTTAGCAGTTTTCATGGCCTAGTGAAATTTGTTGGCAGATTTTGTCTGAAAATGCAATTTTTACATAAGAAAATACCTTTTGCTCAAAGAAAAGCTGTCAAAACACAAGGTGAGCTGCTAAAGTGTTGGCAGCTTTTGAAATTCGGTTGAATTCTGCTACTGGCAGCTTTGGAACTTTTTCCATACCTCAATACATGTTGAGCTTTTACAGAACAATTTCTTTGAAAAATAGCTCATTTAATGTGTATGCTTGTCAAAAATAAAGTACAGTTATTAAATAAACTACCGTCTCTGCAATAAGAGGAGAACTTTTACTCATTCAGACTTCAAACCCTTCAGAGGCTAAATACGCCTCTGAAGGGTAGTTTATTAAGAGGCTAGATATGTAGGCTACATTATCAGATCCCAACAAAATTTAGAAAATAAACTCCAATGGCACAAAATTGCAATATATTATTCCTTAAAGCATAATTTTAAAAAAATCTGGAACTTTTGATTCAGCAGTTGTGAAACATCTGTTTGATCTTCCACACTATAATGTTATGTTTGATGAAGCAAAATTAATCAACAATTGTATTTGGCTATTACAAAAGTCTTTGTGAAATTATAGAAATACAATAGAATAATTATGTATAATAGGGTTAGTGTTAATAGAAACAAGTGTGAATATAGATTAAATTCACTTTATAATAGTTTAACAAAAAATAAAGAGGCTAAAATTTTATATTCTTTTAATAGTAAAGAGGATCAATAAATTTTGCAGATTCAGCCTCATTTAAGTTTTGACTTTAAAATGTAGTATACAATAAACTTTGAAAAAGTCAATAAGCTTGTTTAGCAACATAAGAGATTCATCAGATTAATCAAACACAATAGTTTCTTCATTTGTAGTTTGTTTTTTAATTATTTTAACCTAGGGTATATGTGAAATTTTTAAATAAAAACATGCTGTCATTTTTCTAGAGTCCCATAATTCATACATATATGTAAAATAGTATATAACATACATCCTGGAATATGCCTTATGCATTATTACATGGCTGGATTTTGTTTAAATGTGAATTTCCTATTGTCATTCTTTTTGTTTGATAGTATAGCATTTGTGTTTTCTGTATTTTTTCATGTTTTGAATAAGCTCATTTTCTTTGTTTATATTTTTTAATGTTCATAAAGGCTTCCAGGTGTGAAGCAAAAATATTTGGACTTTTATTAATATTTTTGTGTTAATTTTTTTTTTAAGTTTTGACTGTCTGAACAAATTGTACCCATTATTGGTAGATTTTTGTTTCAACTGAAGATAGAAATTATATTAGCATACTAATGGATTGGGTAAAGGGAGCTTTCTCAACTAAGCAAAAGAATTGGCTGTTAGTCAAGTTTTCACTAGAGTGCCCTTTTTTTTATAAACAACAAAATATAAGTAGAACAATAAGGACATTTTTTCTTTAAAGAAGACACTAGAGGGTCAATCATTTTCATCAAGTTTCTATCAATTAATTGATATGTACTTTAATCAACATTTAATCAACCCTTCAATCTTGACCAAACCTAATCTAACATGCTGCTTTGTTCAAAATGATTAAGTAACTCAAACTTTCAATCAATCACCCTCAACGCTTGACTCAAGCCTCGAACAGGCCCCTAGACAGTCAATCATGCTTGAGTCAATCGACTGATGGAAGCTTTTGATCAAAATGATTGATCATCCTTTAATATGAAAATTAGTTCCTTTAAAATGAAAATTTACATTCTTAATACAATTTATGGACGAGGTGTCTGTGTTTATGTTTGTTCTTCCCTGGGATTTAAATACAAAGAAGTTGATTTTGAATTTAAGAATCAAGGGTATGAAGTTGTTAGTTTGGAGTTGAGACATTAAAGCTTTTCTCAGAACCTTCATTTTGTAGTTATTTATTGTAGGCCTTCAAAGAATGTTGATAGCATTTAAAAAATGACAGCCTACTCAGTTACACTTACCTACCTTTCTTCAGTTTCATTAAAAGTTGTGATTGTTGGTGACTTTAATGCTCCAGGTATTGATTGGTTATCTCAAACTAAAACATGCTCTGATACAACTTTTGGGCAAAGGTTAGTTCAAACACTGGATGATATTTTCCTTCATCAGCGTGTTACTGAGCCTACCAGTTTCCAGATTGGATCAAATCTATCCATTTTAGATCTTGTAATAACTAAGCACCCATCTGACCAAGATAGACTTGAGTTTTTATCCCCTATAAACATAAGCAATAACATGATATTGCCTTTATGTGTTAATGTGAATATTTTGTTAAATCCTAAATCAAAACTGCTTTATAAATATTCCAGAGGTAGGTATGATGCATTTAGGGAGTTTTTACATTCAATTGATATGGTTCGTAAATACCACCAATGTATCAGGGATGTGGACACATCATTTGATTTTATCCACAATGTATTAGTAGAGGGCTGTGGAAAGTTTATTCCAAGGTACTGTGTTAGAGATGGTGGTAAAAAATGTAAGAGCCTGCCAAAATTTGTCCTGGATACAATACCTATAAAAAATAAACTTTGGAGACACTATCTGTTGCTTAAGGATGATAAATTGTGGTGTGCTTATAAGAGAGCAAGAAATGTTGCAACTATCTCTCTGCAATCACACACTGAGTCAATACAGTTGTCTATCATAGATCCCCTCAAAGTTGTCCAAAGAGATACTGGAAGTATGTAAATAGGAGAAACAATGATCAATCACCATTATCTATAATCTTCAGTGATCCAGTCACTGGCAGATCTATTGAAGATGACAGGAGAAAGGCAGCTATTTCTAATGAAACTTTTTCATCATTTTTTTGTAAATCCTGCTGCTCATGTGCAACCTAATTCCATGCTGGTAGCTCCTTTACTACAACATGAGCTGGAGTCAGATGATTCAGGCATGGCACCTGAACATATTGAAAAGATTATACAGAATCTTTCTGTTGATAAAGCCCCTGATATTGATGGTGTTTCAAATTTTGTCATCCATGAATTTGCTTCTTGCTTGGCCTGTCCTCTTGCTTCCCTTTTGGCCAGATCTTCTTGATGCTACAGATAAGCTTTTTTCCAAGCTTACAGGTTATCTGTCAAACCACCCCTGGGAGGATTATTTGTTTTAATGCTAGTTTCCTTTTATTATTTTTTTTTTTTTTGCTGGGTTATTATCATTTTTAAATTGTATTTATTTGTATGATACATTTAAACAGGTTTACCACCCTAAGAGTGGCTTACTTTTCCTATTTGTTTGGTTTATTGAGTTTTAGTTTGCATGTATTTGCTCCTGTTTTTGTATGTCCTTTTTCTTTTGTTTCATTTTCTTTATTCCTGTTATACTCCATTGTCATGCTTTGTATTTTTGACCGGTTATAAAATAAATAAATAAATTAATTAATTAATCTTTGTTTAGATTCTGATAAATGGTCTGTTGCATGGAAAAAGATAGTAATAAAACCTCTTCCTAAGGGAGGACTAAGATCAGATTTCAGTATTTATCAACCTATTTCAGACACTTTAATTTTTTCTAGAATCATCAAAAAAGTAGTTGTGGATTGGGTCCAAAATTATTTTGAAAAAAACAACCTGTGGCATATAGCACATCATGGTTTTAGAGAAACAGGTCTTGTAATACTGAGCTAATGGAGGTAATTAATGATTTTCAAATGATGGCTGACTTAGCTCAAAATTTTGAAGGTTGTTTATGTTGCTTTTTGTAAGGCATTTGACAAGACATCAATACCTCTACTGTTGAAAAAATGCCAAAAGTATGGGATTGGATTGGGAACTCTGGCTTGGTTTAGATTACCTAACACATAGGTCACAGAGTGTTAGGGTTGGCAAAGCCTTGTCTAACCAGTATAGTGTTTTGAGTGGAGTCCCTAATGGTAGTTGCTTAGGACCAGTTCTGTTTTGTATATTTATAGATGATTTGCCATAGGTAATTCAACATAGTAAAATCAAAATGTTTTCAGATGATGTAAAGCTTTACAAGGGCATATCTTCCCCAGATAATGTGGTTCTACTACAGGATGATTTAAATGCATTGGTTAATTGATGTAATTTAAATTCAATGACTATAAATCAGGAAAAACGTCATGTGGTGAATCATCTAGTGAATGCATTAGCGTACCAGTATTCTATTGGTGAAGTTGTAATATGTTCTGTTGATTCTATATGGGACCTTGTTATTGTTTTCGATAATCAGTTATGGTTTGATAAACAAGTATAAGCTGTATCATGTAGAGCCAATTATAGTTTGCTTTGTATGAAAAGAAGGTTTAACCTGCAAAGCTTTACTAAGCTGTATAAGACAATGACACAATCAATAGTTGAATACTGCACATCTGTGTGGTATCCAACAAGAAAATACAGTTTATTGAAAATGTACAAAAATGGGCACCAAAATTTGTTCCTTATTTCAAGTGCTTGCCTTATGAGCATAAACTAAGATGTTTTAGCATACCATCTTTGTAATTTAGGATGGATAGATTGGACTTAGTTAAGACAATAAACTCCGCCTATTATGTATACAAATGTGTGCATAGTAGCCAGTCCCAAACCTGGAAAAATGAGGAGGGTTGGGCTGAGGGTTTGTAACCCGCACCTGGACCTAGTGGCCCCCCCCTGGGGGAAACTAACTTCAATTGAAATATCAACAGTAGCCTTGGATACTTTAATCTCCCCAATGATGACCCCTGGACTTGATTTCTGGGTGCAAAAGGAACCACCAAAATAGGAATTTAGAATGTAGGAACTATGAACCAGATTTCAAGAACCCAAGAAGTTCTCAAAGAAATGAAACAGTATTGTCTGGATATACTTGTCCTTAGTGAAGTTAGATGGACAGGAAGCAGACTATAGAAATTTGACAAGGGATATACTTTGGCTTTCAGTGGAGATCCTGCAACACACCATGCTGGATTAGGAGTTTTAATAATAATAATAATAATATAATGCAAAACAAATAGGCCACAGGGCCTCTACAAAAATCTTTTAAAGTGAAAAAAATTGTAGGCACTTTCACAATAGTATTTGTCCAGTTCCTGCTTGAACGAGTTTAATGAGTTGGCATTGGTTACTCGGTTCTTGAATGCCCAATGGCCGATATCCTTTTGGAACCTCTCCTCTTAAAGCTTGAGGTTGTGACCACGAAGGTTCGTGTGGCCGAAGCTGAGAACATCGCTAGCCTGGATGTTTTCGTAGGCGTCGTAGCAAAGCTTGTATACCTCAATGAGGTCTCCTCGGTGCAGTCGATAAGCTAGTGAAGGAAGTTTGAGCTTGCGGAGCCTATCTTTGTAAGGTAAGTTTCTCAGAGTCGGACAGAACTTTGTTATTCGTCTTTGAACTTTTTCGAGAGCTTCTATGTCTTTGTTGTAAAAGGGACGCGTAGTGCAATGACCATATTCAAGGATTGGCTGTACTACAGCTTTGTAGAGAAGGCAAAGGGTCTTATCATTTTCAAAAGTGAAATTGCGCCTTAAAACTCCTGCAACACGATTTGCTTTCCCAATAATGCTGTTGTAGTGGGCCTGGAAGTCAAGGTTGCTGTCAATGACAACTCCCAAGTCGCGCTCCTCCTGGCATGATGTGATTGGTAAGTCTCCTAGTCTATATTCATAGTGGATAGTAGGTTTCCCTCTCGTTAGCTTGTGGCTTTTGTCGATATTGATTTCCATCAGCCAGTTGGACATCCAACTATTGAGCTTGTCAAGGTCCTCTTGCAGAGACTGTGCATCGGCAGCTGTTTTGATTACTTTATACAGCTTGGTGTTGTCTGCATACAGTAGAATCTCTGAGTTAATACCTTCTACTAGATCATTGAGATACAGGTTAAATAAGAGAGGGCCAAGGACCGACCCCTGGGGAACACTGCTGATTACCTCTACTTCAAGTGTGCTCAAAACTCCATCTACTGATACTGTTTGAGACCTTCCAATAAGAAACTGTTCTATCCAATCAACTGTGGTTCCCAGACCAAGGTTGCAGAGTTTGTGTAAGAGGCGACGATGAGGTACTTTGTCAAAGGCCTTTTTAAGGTCTATGTAAACGACATCGACTTGGTAACCCTTATCTGCGTGCTTTTTCCAGTTTTCCACCGCCATAAGAAGCTGTGACTCTGCAGACCTTCTCTTCAAGAACCCAAATTGCTTGCTAGTGATTATCTTTCTTTTGCTCATGTACTCAAGGATGTGGTCAGATATGATAGATTCCAGTATTTTGCAGGTTATACAGGTTAGACTGATCAGGCGGTAATTTACAGGATCTTGGCGGTTTCCCTTTTTGTGCAATGGTATCACTGTTGCCTTTTTCCAGATACTAGTGAGTTCATTCGACTGTAAGGATTTTTGAAAAGTCATCAATTAGATCTCTGCAATTAGATCTGCAGTTTCTTTTAACACTCTGGGATGAAGTCTGTCCGGACCTGGCGATTTGCTTATCCTTAGCTCTTTGAGTTTCTTCAGGACCACCTGTGGGTCTATCTCGACACTGGGTGTTTGGTCAGAGACTATGGTTTGCAGGGTTGGTAGTGATGACTGAATAGGTTCCTGGGTGAAGACGGTAGTGAAATATGTGTTTAGTAAATCTGCTTTTTCTGAAGATCTTTCAATCAGGAGTTCAGTCGTAGGGTTTTTTAAACTTGGAATATCTGGCTTTGCAATGCGTTTAGAATTTATGTGATTCCAAAACATTCTGGGGTTGGTCTTGATAGATTCTGCAAGGTTTTGCTCTCGCATGCTAGCTGCTTGCCTGGTTGGTCGCCTCACTTTATTTCGTAGCCTTCGGTAGGCTCTTGCTTTGAGAGGGCTCGACTTGTCAGCTACATAATTTTTCCAACAGGCTTACTTTTTCTTGATGAGGTCCAAAACAGCATGTGGTAGGGTTGGTCTTTTATAATGTTTGGCAACTGGTACGTGTTTCTCCTCAGCCTGAGACATGAATGAGAGGAATTTGGAGTACATTTCCTTACAGCTTTCAGTTGAACTGAACTCTTTTCCCCAATCCACTATGCTGAGGAAATTGCGCATTGCAGTGAAGTCTGCTCTGTTGTAATTTTTTCTTGTTTTTTTTTTTTTTTTTTGTCTTTGCTGCCATTAGCCAAAATCTGGAAGCCTACAATACAGTGATCAGACTTTCCCACCAGTGCTAGTAGGCAGATGTCCTCTATCAGTTCTGAATCGTTTGTCAGTAGCAGATCCAATATACTTGGTCTATCCGTACCTCTGGTTTGGGTGGGCTCTAAGATCAATTGATTCAGATGAGAGTTATTCACCACTTCTAAGAATTTTGCCTCGGGAGATGTTGGGTTGTGCAAGTGCATGTGCTGTCTAGACCAGTTGATTTTCGGTAGGTTGAAATCACCCACGATGACTACATTTGATAAATTTTCACTGCAGATCTCAGTAATTTCTGAGAGTAATTTCTCAGTAATTTTCTGGGTACCCGGCTGACTGACCGTATTTCAAACAATAGGCTATACGAAAAATGTGGTTCAATACCGCTTTCTAGGTCTATAATGAAAGAAAGGTTGAGGTGGTTAGGGCATGTTGTGCGGATGAAGGATGACAGATTGCCAAAGATTGTTCTTTTCGGCCAACCATCTAGGGCTAAACGGAAAGCAGGTCGTCCCCGTCTGGGGTGGGAGGACGTCATAAAGAAAGATTTAAAGGAAATGGGAACTTCGTGGGCGGGTGTAAAAAGGGAGGCTTTGAATAGATTGGGGTGGAGGAGGAGCGTGCGTAGCTGTGTTGGCCTCAGGCGGCTTGGTGCTGCGATGAGTTGTTAGTAGTAGTAGTAGTAGTAGATTCCGAGTTTGATATTTGCTCCATCAGCTGTTGTTATTTTTAACCAGATACTTTCTTGGGATAGTTCATTTTCTCTGGGACTTACTGGGGTAGCTTGGACGTCCTGTCTGTAATAGCAGAGAATTCCCCTTCCAGTTCGCTGTTCAATGTTTCTCTCTAGGACCTTGTAATTTGGAATCTGTAGCTCTGGGAGTGTAGGCAGGTATCTGCTATTTTTTGGTTTCACCTCAGCTATTCTGACTATATGGGGATTTTCAGCGCTTACAATATGTCTCACTTCATCCATCTTGTTTAGGAGAGGATCAGAATTAAAATAAAGACATTTAATACCAGTCAAGGCCTTTTTCTGGAACCCGCAGCCTACGGCATGCCATTGATGACATGGGCTGGGATAGCGTTGACCAGCAGCTAAAGAGCTGGCATCCGGTTGGTTGTCGGAGGACTGTGATCTCTTTGCATGGCGTCTAGCAGCTTGTTCAGTTCTTTGCATTGGCGTGAGATCTGGATTCACATAGACGTATTGTCAGACATGGTTGTCAGTGGATTTTCGCAGATTTGGTGCACCCTTCAAGATTTTCGATCGCTTTCTTTGGGTTTCTTCACAGTCCTTGTGCAGTTTCACAAGTAGGCGCCTTTGGCCTTCCACGTTATCCGAGTCTGAGAGGGGGCGGCCCAGTCTTGCTGTTTCTAGGATGTCTGTCAGTTGTAGTTGAGCACCAAGGTCATTGCTAGAGACCAGCCACACAATTTTCTCAGCATCAGACTCTTTATCGGATTCTAGAATGCCAGATATTAAAGTGTTCATACTTTTCTCCTCTTGTAGTTTCCTCTCTTTTTCGGCTTGCAGTAGAACGCTAACTGTGACAGCGCTTGAGTTTTGAATTCTGTTAGTTGCTGGTGACTGAGATGGGACGATGTTGATGTCGGTAATTGGTTGCACTTCTGGCTGCTGCTGTTGCTGCTGTAAAGGTGCCATGCTTTGGTTAGTTTGTGTCATTTGAAGTGCTGCCAATTGAAGTTTGGCTACGCTTCGCTTACTACAGCATACACATTCGTGTTTGAGTAGTAGTGAGCTCTTATCATGGGCTTTCAGCGCTAGGAATAAGTCTGGGCAAGAAACATGTTCATACTCGCTGCAGAAGAAGCACTTGAGTGCAGTTGAGTCTTCAGCTGCCAGGTGGCAGTAGCTGCATAAGCTACCAGTAGAGCCTTCTTGTGATCTGGATGATCCAGGAGTATCTGAAGACTGGAATTTTTCAGGATCCAGAGCTTGCAGACAGGGAGTTAACAAAGATGTGCCCAGACATGATATTCTCTGCATTGTGGGTGACCTCAATGCCAAAGTTGGAGCAGACCATCAGTATTGCCCAGAAGCCATGGGCCCACTGGTATAGGAGTTATTAACAAAAATGGAGTGCTTCTTGTAGACTACACACTGAGCAACAACTTGATCATAGGTGGCACATTGTTTGAGCATAAGATAATCCACAAATACTCCTGGGTGTCCCGAGATGGTTGAACAAAAAACAAAAATTGACCACTTTCTAATTTCAAGATGTTGGACAAACAGCTTATTTGACATACATGGTTTTCAAGGAGCTGATATTAACTCAGACCATATATTGATGATGGCTGAAACACAAATTAAGTTGAAAGCTCAAAAGAAGAAAGTGACCTGTACCTATAGGCAGTTTGACACTGACAAACTGAAAAACCAAGACTTTCAAAATGATTTTTATATTTCTCTGAAAAATAGACTTGAGGCAGCGGCAGATCCAGGACATTTTTTTTTTTTTTGGGGGGGGGGCAAAATAGGTTGATCCGATAAACTTGCATTAGGAGCAAGTTTAATTAACGCAAACTTGCGTTAATTAAGTAAATTACACTACTTTGGACGACGTTAGGGCGCGCCCCCTCCCCCTGTCTGGATCCACCACCGACTTGAGGCCTTGAATGTAATGGATGAAACTGACAATCATGGTGTCAAAGATATATGGTTGATGATCAAGAATACCTACCATGAAGCCACCAAGGCAAGTCTTGGATACAAGAAAAGAAAGAAAGAGGAATGGATATCAGACAAAACATGGAAATTCATTGAATGGTGCAAGGAAATGAAGAGAGATATCCTGAATGCATCAAGACCTGAAGATAAAGACTGTCTTCAGCTATGCTATAAAGAAGAGCATAAAGCTGTCAAAAAGAGTGCAAGAAGAGACAAGCAATAGATAGAAGAGAAAAAAGCACTTGCCAAAGAGGCTGCAAAGAAAGGTGACTCTAGGATGGTTTACTAACTAACTAATGAGATAACTGAAAAAAAAAATGAACCACTCATCACTTGTTAAAGATGAACATGGGAACGTAATTTCAGATCCCAAGATAGCAGACAGAAGATGGGCATCCTATTTTGAAAATATACTTAATCATCCCCCCACCTCATGACCAAGAAACTGTACCTGACATCCCATTTTTACAAATTGACATAAGTGCTGATCCTTCCAGCACTGTAGAGGTAGAAGAAGCTATCAAAAAGCTTAAGGATGGCCATGCATCATGAGTTGATGTGATAACAGCAGAGATACTGAAGACATCCCTTTGAGCCGACTTAAATGTATGGACTGCTCTTCTAGTAGCAGTTTGGAGCATGGGAAAGGTCCCAAATGATTGGACTAGAGGTATTCTAGTCAAATTGTTTATGAAGGGAGATGCTCTTAACTGTGACAACTGGAAGGGGATCAACCTGACTTCAGTGTAAAGTTAACTCTTGGCCACAATTATATTGCGGTATTTGAGAGCAGCTCTTGACTCACATCTAAGGGAAGAACAACATAGGTTCCAGCCCAGTAGATCATGTTCTGACCTTATATTTATCCCCAGACTTACGGTGGAAGAGTCAAGAGAATGGAATAAAAGCTTTAACTGCTATTCATTGATTAAAAAAAACAAAAAACATTTGACTCCATTGATCATGATGTTTTATGGAAGATTTTGAAATTTTACAGAGTACCTAATAAAATAGTCCATAAAATAATGGCCCTCTATGAAGAGAGTGAATGTTGTGTCAGAACAGAATATGGGGAGAAACGATTCTTCAAGATTCTCTCTGGGGTGAAACAAGGATATGTGTTATCCCTGTTCCTATTTATCATAGGCAGCGCAATAGCACTGCCTAAGTTAAGAACAATGTTGGTAGAATGTATTTTTTTTTCTTGGTCTTAGACCAGGGCACTTTGTATCAAAGGAGTTGTTGTAGAAACTTCAAAAAGGGCCCATTCAATTGGAAATTGGAGTGGCTTGTGCCCTTTTTAATAGTCAAAAGTGATTGGAAGGCAACTAACACCCCTTCCACGCCCCACCATTTCCCCATACACATCCAATAAAAATTTTGAGATAGCCATTTCCAGATAGAAATTATTTTTTTGAGGACACTCCCCCACAGCCCTCAGGGTAAGGGTTGTAAGTTATGCCCTGGGGGCATGTAAGGTTTTTACAGAAAGCATTGTCATAGAAACTTCAAAAACGACTCATTCAATTGGAAATTCAAAGGGCTAGGGCCCTTTTTAATAATCAAAAGTAATTGGAGGGCAACTAACCCCCCTCTCACACTCACCTTTTCCCCAAACACATCCAATCAAAATTTCGACATAGCCATTTTGTTTAACATAGTTGAAAGTTCTGGAAATTAGGTCTTTGAGGATGACAACCCCCCACAACCCTCAGGGCAAGGGTTGAAAGTTATGCCCTGGGGGCATATAAGGTTTTTTATAGAAAGTGTTGTTGTAGAAACTTCAAAAACGCCTTATTTGATTGGAAATGAAAATGGCTAGTGCCCTTTTCAACAGCAGAAAGTGATTGGAAGGCAACTAACACCCCTTCCACGCCCACCATTTCCCCAAACACATCTAATCAAAATTTTGAGATAGCCATTTTGTTCAACACAGTTGAAAGTTCTGGAAATTATATCTTTGAGCAGGACACTGCCCCCACAGTCTTCAGGGCAAGGATTATAAGTTATGCCCTGGGGGGCATATAAGGTTCTTATTGAAAGCTTTGTCATAGAAACTTGAAGAATGGCTCATTTGATTGGAAATGAAAATGGCTAGTGCGCTAGTGCCCTTTTCAATAGTTGAAAGTGATTTGAGGGCAACTAACCCCCCTCTCATGCCCACCTTTCCCCCAAACACATCCAATCAAAATTTTTAGACAGCCATTTTGTTCAACATAGTTGAAAATTTTGGAAGTTATTCCCTGGGGGCATATAAGGTTTTTATAGACAGCAATGTTGTAGAAACTTCAAAAAGGGTTCATTTTATTGGAAATTGAAAGGGTTAGTGCCCTTTTAAATAGTCAAAAGTGATTGAAGGGGAACTAACCCCCCTCTCATGCCCACCATTTCCCAAAACACATCCAATCTAAATTTTGAGATATCCATTTTGTTCAATGTAGTTGAAAGTTCTAGAAATTAGGTTTTGAGGATGATAACCCCCTCAGAGCCCTCAGGGCAAGGGTTGTAAGTTACGCCCTGGGGGCATATAAGGTTCTTATAGAAAGTTTTGTTGTAGAAATTTCAAAAAGGGCTCATTTGATTCGAAATTGAAAGGGCTAGTGCCCTTTTTAATAGTCAAAAGTGAATGGAGAGCAACTAACCCCCTTCTCATGCCAACCATTTCCCAAAACACATTCAATCAAAGTTTAGAGATAGCCAAAATCTCTGGCATATTGACTTGTCACTTCTGGGTTTTGCAGATGATCTTTTAAATCTGTCTCGGTTGCTTTCTTCATTAGAAAATAATTTCTCGCGTCTTGAAAAAAGTTATGCTGATATTGGTTTGCAGTTTAATGTAGAAAAGTCTGCTGTTTTGTTTTTTAATTGCCCTGAAGATAATGCTACAGTCAGACTTGGTGGAATTACCGTAACACCGTCTAGTCACATTACGTACCTTGGCCTCCCGATTGGTCGTAATCTTCGAGAGACCCAGTCTTTGCTTATTGAACACCTTTCTAAAAAAGTGCGCATTGCCTATGCGGGTGTTGTCACTAGCCGTCGCAATTCAAGCCGTAAATATTTGGCTCGTCTTTATAATGCAGTAGCTTTGCCTCATGTCTTGTACCTGTCTCCTTTTTGGAAGCTCCTGAGTGCACGAAACAAGAAAGACATAAGCTCGGTATTTTTCAAGCATGCCCGATATCTTCTTCAAGTGCCGCCTTTTGTTAGAAACCGCCATATTGCTGTGAAATATGGAATTGTTGAGCCTCTGAGTGCCGTGGAGGAGGTAATTCAGAATTACGTAAAAACACTAGAGCTCCTGGATCACGAGTGGGCCCACCTTCTCAAATAGTTGTGTTATTATGTAGTTCTTTCTGTTTGTATTTGTTTTTCTTGCCAGTTTTTGCTTTTTCTTTCTTTTCTAGTTCGTGCTCTGTCTTTTTCTGTTTATTGTAAGACAGGTTATTAATAAAATTCATTCATTCATTCAAAATAGACCCCGGCGCCGCGCCGATGAGGGAAGACCGACGGCGGCGGGGCCAAAAACAGCGCGCCGGCGCGATCAATGTTGACCGCAAACATTAATGTTTTCATCAGTCTTTCTCAAATCACAGCTTAAATTTACAACAGATTCGAGCCCATTCATGAGTTCAAAACTTCACAAGTTGCTGGCTGGAAACTGGTCTTCTTTGTTATTCATTAAGAGAAGTAGAGATCTGGTAGGAACGAGATGACTGTGGCGTTTCAGAACCGTTGCATAATACGAGTAGTTGAAGTATCTATTAGCTATGTATTCTTAACATAAATAATTATCAAAATTAGTAATTTTTTTCATCGAGCATTGCTACATACAAAACTTCAAATACCGTATCACAAAATTTGTCAGTTATCTGGGTAAAAACTTTCAATATAACTTTGAACTTAGAAGCTTAATTTTTTCATAATGCCCTTTGCCTATATCTGTTTTGTCACTTTTAAAACAGTTGAAATGGGCGACTTTGATATTGATTGTTTTTTTTTGCTCTTTTGGATTCCTAAAAAGCCTTCTTGTATTAAAAACAGGTTTTTAATAATAGTTTTAAAAAAATGCATTTTAAAGTTTTTTTTGACTTCTTTATAGAATATATGTCATGTATGCTAAGGCTGAACTGCTGCTTTTTTATTGCTTTTGGCTGCTCTTTTGGATATTATTCATTTTTTCTTTTGGGGATTCATTCCAAATTATAAACTGATAAATACCTAATATCAGTCAAATGATAAACTGCATCTAAAAGGAGTAAATTTATCAAACTGAAAAATACCTGATGAACACTTCACATGAGAACACTTCAATTACAATGACACAAAACACTTAATAGTTTATTTGCTATGAAGAAAAATGAAGTGCCAGCTATTTTCTTAGGTAAAAAATGAAAAGCTCATCCGTTTTAAATGTAATTAAATGAAATAATATGCAGACTGAAGTAGCTCCAGGAAGATGTTGAGATTTTCATCCTAGTTCGTCACTTTTAATCCAAGCAAAATGTTAGACTCTTAGCATCAGTTATTGAGTTTAAGCTTTGATTTCCAAATGCTCACAAAAATTACCAAATTTAAGAAAGTCGCAACAATAAGTCACCTGTGGTCAAAATACTCAAAGACTCTTCTTTGATCCCCACCCAGGCTCAAAGCTTCTGCTATGGTCATTTCCATGGAAATCTCCAAAGAGTTTCTTTTTAAAATAGCTTTCAAGCGTAGTTAGGGGTATTTAGCCTTTTTTGCTTTTCTTCAAAGCTTTGAAAAAAGTGTTATAATATTCCAAATGTTACATTTGTTTATTTTTGCATATTTTTGGTAATCATTTGTGGGGTGATCTAATTTTTTAAACAAGCAGGGGCCCTTTTTGGGGCCCCTGCTTTCAATCAAAAATGTCGAGATTTTATCATTTAAATGTAATACCTCCCTACCACACCCCCCCCTCTGAATACCACCTTGATAGGATACCGTTTCAGGTTTCATTAGAAAAATAATTTACTTAATAATTAACTAAGTCACTATATGGTTCAAACAAACACGCAAAATAACATTACACAGCTTAGTGTTCCTTGAAAAAAAAATTGGGGGTATGAGTAAAGGGGTACAAAGACAACAACATAAATGTCGAAATTATTCACATAAACCTCAAATTATTGGAAAACTCATAGATTCGCCGTGGCATTCAATAGGATCCAAAGAATCTAATTAAGAGGGAGCACACACAAAAGGCAAATTAGGCCAGTAGCCTGTGAGAAATCGCAAAATTCCCAAGACAATGAATAAGTCCTAATGGGGACCCCTGGGTCTATCAAAATATTTCAATGGTTTCCCAGGGAATTTAATATCATTTTCTTCTGTCTCCACTTTAAATAAAAAAATAATTATCTTTTTGACATCCCTGCTTTCAATAAAAAAAAATGAGGTATTATCATTTAAAAATGATAGCCCCCTACCCCCCCCCCTATAGGCAATAATTTACAATTTATTTATGAATCATATTTTTGGGGTAACTTCCGGTTCAATCTTTAATTCCCCATCTTTGTACATAGCTTAGTCTATAGCTAAATTTTGTCTCAACAGAAGGTTTTTTTTTTTTTTGGGGGGGGGGGGGGGTAAAAATATTTCAGAAAGAAGATTGTGTTTTCTATCAGGCGTTCAACAATTGAGTATTAAACATTAAGAAAATCTTAACTGAAAACAGCAAAAAAAAAAATAAAAAAAAAAAAAAAAAAAAAAAAAAAAAAAAAAAAAAAAAAAAAAAAAAAAAAATTCTATTTTCTATCAGGCGTTCAATAATTGAGTATTAAACATTAAGAAAATCTTATCTAAAAACAGCAAAAAAAAATCCGCAAACTTACAATTCAGCTGTAAAAACAATCTGTTGGCTGTCAATTTCAAAATCCAACTGAAGGCTGAAGCTGTATAGTAGTGAATACATTCTATAATTCTATTCAACTTGAAACTAAAATTCTTGACTAGGAATGATGTAAGAAATAGCGATTGGGAAACTGAATTCGAAATGATTTAAACTCATTTCATAAAGACAATACTTTTTTTTGTGAACATATGAAGAACTGTGTATATTACAATATTTGCAATTGCATATTGCATGTGTCTGGTTTTTATTCAAAGTAACAAAAGAGACGAAAATTAATGAATAAGAGAGTAGTGAAGAATTATGGTATGCAAAGTAATATTTGGCAGGGAAAGTCACTGGTGATAAATCGCTAGGGGTGGCACCGTGATTGCGTGATTTTCGGGGATTTGGGGAACCAATTTTTTTTTCGGGGTGACGCATAGATTGTCAGTGAAATACCCGAAAATTCGGGGATAGTGCAAGCCCTGCTTGATTTTTAATCAGGAAAATCGAAATACTAACCATATGAGAAGGAAAAGCTCCAACTTTGCGGTTGACGCAATAAAGAATTGCCACAAAATTAATTTAAAGTCGACCAAACGGGCCTCTTGTCGGCGGCGTTCGGTCGATCCGCCGGCGCGGCGCCGGGGTCTAAGCCAAAACATAGTTGAAAGTTCTGGAAATAATGTATTTGAGGATGACAAACCCCCCAGGGCAAAGGTAGTTAGTTATGCCCTGGGGGCATATAAGGTTTTCGTAGATAGCATTGTTGTAGAAAGTTCAAAAGGGGCTCATTCAACTGGAAATTGAGAGGGCTAGTGCCTTTTTTAATTGTCGAAAGTGATTGGAGGGTAACTAACCCCCCTCTCATGCCAATCATTTCCCCAAACGCACCCAATCAAAATTTTCAGATAGCCATTTTGTTCAACATAGTTGAAAGTTCTGGAAATTAGAACTGGAATCAGAGGACGAATACACCCCCCCCCCCCTCATGCCCATCATTTCCCCAAACACTTCTGATCAACATTTTGATATTGCCATTTTGTTGAAGGTAGGGTACAAAAATTATATCTTTGAGTATGACAACCCCCCCCCCCAACTCTCAGTGCTAAGGTTGTAACTTGTGCCCTAGGGGCATAAAAGGTTTTCATAAGAAGCGTTTGCTGTAAACACTTCAAAAAGGGTTTTTTTTTTGGAAATTGAGAGGCCTTTTGTCCTTTTTAATAGTCAAAAGTAAACAGAGGGAGAATCCGCCCCCACACCCATCATTTCCCCAAACATATCCAATTAACATTTTGATAGATTCATGTTTTTCAACATAGTTGACAGGTCTGGAAATTTGAGGATGACACCCCCTCCCCTGATAGCCCTAAGGACAAGGGTCTTAAGTTATGCCCTTTGGACATATAAGGTTTTTATAGAAGCTTCAAAAAGGGCTCATTTGATTGGAAATTGAGAGGACTAGTGCATTTTTTATTAGTTGAAAGTGATCAGAGGGCAAATGCCTCCCCCCCACACCCATCATTTCCCCTAACACTTCCAATCAAAATTTGAGATAGCCATTTTGTTCAATGTATTAAGAGCCCATTTGTAAAATGAGCCCATTTGTAAAGCAATCAAAAATTAAACATTACTATTTGTGTCACAATTTTGAAAAGAGTTTATGCTGTTAAAAATTTCTGAAAATTCTCCAGCATATAAATAGCAGGCTAAACAATAAATTCTTAAGGAAAACTGGAAAGATTCAAACTATTATTTTCTTTTCACCTGAAAAAGACTTAATTTGTGCTTTACTCAATTAATAATTTGTGCTTTATTTAAAAAATTCTTTTAAATGTTTTCACTTTTATAACACTAAGAAATCATTTTTTAAGGAATGAATATCAGCATATGTATATTAAACTGACAATGCACATTTTTTCAGTAAATTTGTCAGAATTTTTTTCAGTAAAGTACAAATTATATTCTGGCTTTTAGAAATCACAGGGGTTTTTAACCCTACTCATTTTAATTTCTGCTCGTTTTGAGTTTCATTTATTTATTGATACTGATTTTTGGTAGTTGTATGCTTGGTAGATTGTTTGATTTTATTTTCATTTATTTTTGGTTTGATGGAGATCTTTACCTTTTGTTGAAAAACTTATTTTGTGGAAAAAGTTTTTCAATTGATCCTAGGCTGAAGAGTGCTCTTCAGGCTGAAGAGCGCCTGAAGCAAATGAAGCCTAAACTATAGAAGAAAAGAGGGGACCTGATCCAGATTTTCAAATCAAGAAAGGATCTAGATAAAACCAAGTTCAACAAATTCTTCTGTAGTCAGACTAATGTCTATACCAGGGGTCATTCTGCAAAAATCCAGAAACAAACAGCATCAACTAGACAGAGATCTTCTTTCTGGTCAGTTAGAGCAGTTAAAGACTGGAACTTGTTACCTGAAGAAGTAGTGTCAGCACCAACTCTAAACAGCTTCAAAAACCGTACTGACAAGCATCTACAGAAAGAAGTGTTTATTCATAATACATAACATACAAAAGTGATATGGCTTTGTGCACTATGTTGAGCCAAGATTAGAGACAGCCACAACAGGATATGATATCCTAGTAAGAGGCACTGTTCCTGTAAGTCCTAGTAATGGATTATGTCCTATGGCAAACATCAGGCTTTAATCTAAAAGTTAGTGGTCAGCAGCTCACAGACATAGACTTCACAGACAACATAGTACTTCTAGAAGAGATGAACCCATATTTGTAGCTAATACTTGACACCATAGCAGACATGGCTGAATAAGTGGGACTAATAGTAAACATAGGTAAATTGAAAAGCATGGTCACATCCGATTCACCTTTGATCCTTAAATGCAACAGAAAAACAATCAAACAAGTCCAGGAGTTTATATATCTTGGAAGTTGGATTGAATATGATGGTGGAATAGTCATCAAGATAAAAAGGAGAATTGGACAAGCAACATTGGCATTCAACAAACTAAAACCAGTATGGTAAAGCAAAAAATACTCTTTGCATCTAAAGCTCCATCTGTTGAATAGCAACATCATGTCTATTCTCTATTATGCAAGAGAATGCTGAAAGCTGAATGTCCAGCTGGAAAAATGTATCCTAGCATTTGAAAATGTCTGCCTCAGAAGAAGCTTTAACATTTTCTGACAGGACAGGGTCACAAATGTAATGGTCCACATATAAACAGGTCAACTGCCAGGCACTGATCTCCTGAAGCAGAGAAAATAGACCTATCTTGGTCATGTCCTCTGAATGTCAGGAGGCCATCTTCCAAATGCTGTCTATGAGTGACAACCCAAGAATGGGCAAAAAAGAGGGCAACCAAAACAAACCCTCCAAAAACAGTATAACTGAGATCTATGGAGTGCTGAGCTGTCATTACAACCACAGTGGGAGGATGTCATGGCTACTGCTCTGCTCCAGGACATCTGACAAGGTTTTGTTGATGTCCTATGTGCCACACCTGGTTCTGAAGGAACTAAGGTCTAAGGTAAGGATTTCTATCAGTTTAGCCACTATTCACCCACACTGCAAAATTCATTAAAATTGTATCAGAAAAGAATTTTAAGAAAGGTTGGACTTTTCAAAAGGTTGATTTACAAAACGTTCTTTTGTAAACCAGCACATTAGATCATTGAACATATTACCTGATCATGTTGTTTCAAGAAATTAATTTGAAAAAAAAACTTTCCAAAAAATAAGTTTTTCAAAGAAAAGTAAAGGCCATTTTAAACTTAAGCTCAGGAGATACAAATACCTGTTAAAACTCAAACTCTAAACAACCAGAAATTACTATTAAAGAATAAATGAAACCCAAAACAAACAGAAATTAAATAAAGAATCATAGCAAAAAACATACAACAAGCAATAATATAAATGAATAAATAGATCTTAAAGCGAGTAATGCTTAGATTGAATATGAAAATCAAGCTTAAAACGAAAAAAAAATATTTTGCTATTAAAGCATAAATGAAACGTAAAACGAACAGAAATTAAATAGAAAATCAATGCAAACAAACATACAATATATATTAATGTAAATGAATAAATAAATCTTAAAACGAGTGAAACTTAAATTGAACATGCAAATCAAGTTTGAATCAAATAAAAACAACTACAAACTCACTACACCTCACTGCAGAAGCCTAAAACCTACTGCGTCATTGGCGCTTTACTGAAAACGAATTATATTACAAATGTTTTCTTTTGTACTTAATATTGAAAATAAATATTAAAATTACAGTAAAAATTTGCACTGACGAGCTTTCAGCAATTAATATCATTATACATCAAATATTCAGTTTAATTTATTAGTTCTTTCCAAGATTGGTCAAGACAAATATAGTTTCACTACAAACAAAATTTGGATACTGCCCCCTTCTTTAACTGAAAAAAACTAAAGCCTTCTGCATCATTGGTGCTTCACTGAAAACGAACTACTCATATATTACAAATTTATTCTTTTCCAGTTCTTACAGCATTGAAAAGAATTTCCAAGACTGTTCAAGACTCATATAGTTTTTAGTAAGGTGCCAATGATGCAGTAGGTTTTAGGCTTCTGCACTGAGGCAATACCCAAACTCTTGTTTGTAGTTATTTTTATTTGATTCAAACTTGATTTGCATATTCAATTTAAGTTTCACTCGTTTTAAGATTTATTTATTCATTTACATTAATATATATTGTATGTTTGTTCGCATTGATTGTTTATTTAATTTCTGTTTGTTTTAAGTTTCATTTATACTTTAATAGCAAAATATTTTTTTTTGTTTTAAGCTTGATTTTCATATTCAATCTAAGCATTACTTGCTTTAAGATCTATTTATTCATTTATATTATTACTTGTTGTATGTTTTTTGCTTTGATTGTTTATTTAATTTCTGTTTGTTTTGAGTTTGAGTTTTAACAGGTATTTGTATCTCCTGAGCTTAAGTTTAAAATGGCCTTTACTTCTCTTTGAAAAACTTATTTTTCACAAAAGTTTTTTTTTTTAAATAAATTTTTGTTTGTTTTTGATTGCAAAAAGTTTCAAGTTTTTGTGGCAGGGGGGGGGGTGCTTACTGTCCAATTATTCTTCACTTTAAAAAACGGATCTAGAACTTTCAATTTAAATCTAATGAGGCTTTTTTCAAAGTCTATACAATTACCTCTTTGACAAAAACCTTATATATGAACAACAGACAGCTTGCATAACTTGTGGACAGCCATTGGCAACAATGAATGGATTAATAAAATAGCTCTAATAAGGGGGGTTTAGACCATTTCACTTGCTGACACAAAGGGATCACGACTGTTTGGAATTGACCTTAATAGGATTTTGTGTGCCAAAGCAATTTTGCATCTATCACAGAAAATGTATTTTAACCTTATAATTGGATAATTATAATAGATTTACTATGTGTTCTTCCCATACAAAACTTTACCTTATTAAAGTCTTTGGGGTGGGGGTGGCGTATTTGGCATAAAGAAGTAAACTTTAGCATAGACAGTAGGAGAGGGGGATGGGGAGGTTGGAGACTCATCCAATACGGGCAGAACTTAACTTATCTCCTATGCTCCCAACTTAGGAGATTAGACAGACTCATTGGGCTGTAGAATGTTGGACCATTTGAGTTGTGGAAGATGTTAAAATACTCAAAAATACTTTATATTTTCAGTTATTGCAGGATTGATTTCATAGATTGTGGAATGGTAAGCCCCCTGGGCCATTGTTTGGGTGAGCCATCATATGCAATTTTGATTAACCCTCTCTAAAGTTTATATGAGCATCCCTTCCATAAGAAATAATATGAAGGATTTGGAGAATCCTTAAATTACAACCCTTGCCCTGAGGGCTGTAGGGGAGTTGTCATCCTCAAAGACCTAATTTCCAGAACTTAAAACTACGTTTAATAAAATGGCAGTCTCAAAATTTTGATTGGATGTGTTTGGGGAAAAGGTGGGCATGAGAGGGGGGTTAGTTGCCCTAAAATCACTTTTGACTATTAAATAGGGCACTACCCCTTTGAATTTCCAATCAAATGAGCCTTTTTTGAAGTTTCTACGACACTGCCTTCTATAAAAACCTTATATGCCCCCTGGGTATAACTTAAAACCCTTGCCCTAAGGGTTGTGGGGGAGTGTCCTCCTCAAAAACATATTTTCTATCTGAAAATCAACTATGCTGAACAAAATGGCTATCTCAAAATATTGATTGGATGTGTTTGGGGGAATGATGGGTGTGGGGGGGGGGCTAGTTGCCCTCCAATCACTTTTGACTATTAAAAAGGCCATTAGCCCTTTGAATTTCCAATAGAATGAGCCTTTTTTGAAGTTTCTATGACAATGATCTATAAAAACCCTATATGCCCCCAGGGCATAACTTAAAACCCTTGCCCTAAGGGTTGTGGGGGAGTGTCCTCCTCAAAAACATATCTTCTATCTGGAAATCAACTATGCTGAACAAAATGGCTATCTAAAAATTTTGATTGGATGAGTTTGGGGGATTGATGGGCGTGGGGGGGGGCTAGTTGCCCTCTAATCACTTTTGACTATTAAAAAGGGCACTAGCCCTTTGAATTTCTAATCGAATGAGCCTTTTTAGAAGTTTCTACAACAACACCTTCTATAAAAAGCTTATATGCCCCAAGGGCATAACTTAAAACCCTTGCCCTGAGGGTTGTGGGGGATTTTCCTCCTCAAAACATATTTTCTATCTGGATTGACTTCATAGATTGTGGAATGGTGAGCCCCCTGGGCCATCATTTGGGTGAGCCTCAACTCATAGTATGCAATTTTGATTAGACCCCGGCACCGCGCCAGCGAATCGACCAAACGCCGCCGACGAGAGGCCCGGTCGAACGCCGCCGGCGCACCGCAGGCACGCCACCGCCGGCAGAGGCGGCGGCGTTCGGTCGACTTTAAATTATTTTTGCGGCAATTCTTTATTGCATCAACTGCAAAGTCGGAGCTTTTCCTTCTTGTGTGGTTAGTATTTCGATTTTCCTGATTAGAAATCAAGCAGAGCTTGCACTATCCCCGAATTTTCGGGTATTTCCCCGAAAATCTATGCGTCACCCTGAAAAAAAATTTGGTTCCCAGAATCCCCGAAAATCACACAATCACAATGCCACCCCTAGCACTTTATCACCAGTGACTTTCCCTGCCAAAAATTACTTTGCCTACCATAATTCTTCACTACTCTCTTGTTCATTAATTTTCGTCTCTTTTGTTACTTTGCATAAAAACCAGACAGATGCAATATACTATTGCAAATATTGCAATATACACAGTTCTTCATATGTTGACAAAAAAAGTATCATCTTTATGAAATGAGTTTAAATCATTTTGAATGCAGTTTCCCAATCGCTATTTCTTACATCATTTGTAGTCAAGAATTTTATTTTCAAGCTGAATAGAATTATAGAACGCATTCACTACTATACAGTTTCAGCCTTTTGTTGGATTTTGAAATTGATAGCTGACAGATTGTTTCTACAGCTGAATTGTAAGTTTGCAGATTTTTTTTTGCTGTTTTTAGATAAGATTTTCTTAATGTTTAATACTCAATTATTGAACGCCTGATAGAAAATACAATCTTCTTTCTGGAACATTTTTACCCCCTCCCCCCCCAAAAAAACAAAACAAAAACAACCTTCGCCTGAGACAAAATTTAACTATAGACTAAGCTATGTACAAGGTTGGGGAATTAAAGATTGAACCAGAAGTTACCCCAAAAATATGATTCATAAATAAATTGTAAATTATTGCCTATAGGGGGGGGGGGGATAGGGGGCTATCATTTTTAAATGATAATACTTCTTTTTTTTTATTGAAAGCAGGGATGCCAAAAAGATAATTATTTTTTTCATTTAAAGTGGAGACAGAAGAAAATGATATCAAATTCCCTGGGAAACCATTGAAATATTTCGATAGACCCAGGGCCCCCCATTAGGACTTGTTCATTGTCTTGGGTATTTTGCGATTTCTCATAGGCCTTATTTGGCTTTTGTGTGTGCTCCCTTTTAATTAGATTCTTTGGATCTTATGGAATGCCATGGCGAATCTATCACTCAGTTTTCCAATAATTTGAGGTATATCTAAATAATTTCAACATTTTTGTTGTTGTCTTTGTACCCCTTTACTTATACCCTCAATTTTTTTTCAAGGAACACTAAGCTGTTTAATGCTATTTTGCATGTTTGTTTGAACTGTGTAGTGACCTAGTTAATTATTAAGTAAATTATTTTTCTAATGAAAGCCAAGACGGTATCCTATCAAGGTGGTATCCAGAGGGGGGGGGGTAGGGAGGTATTATATTTAAATGATAATAGCTCGAAATTTTATTTATTGAAAGCAGGGATCCCTAAAAGTTGATTTTTTTTAATTTAAAGCAGAGACGGCATCCTATCAAGGAGGTATCAAGAGGGGGGGGAGGGGGGTATTGAGCTATTTCAATGGTAATATCTCGATTTTTTTAAAAGCAGGGGTGCCAATAAGTTAATTATTTTTTTTTATTTAAAGCAGAGATGGTATCCTATCAAGATGGTGTCCAGAAGGGGGGCATAGGGAGTTATTATATTTAAGTGATAGTACCTTGATTTTTTTTTTATTGAAAGCAGGGATGCCAAAAAGTTGAAAAGTTGACAAAATTAACAAGATTTTCGTGAGTTATACTTGATACAGCACTTGCATGGTTTTATCGTCCAAAGGGAAACGGACATATGCGTCCAATCCGTTTTTTTTCCTATTGATGAAACAGGTTTACTTTGAAAACATTCATTCATAAGTACCAGGCAGATTCACACTAAAACAAATTGGTGTGACGAAAGCGATATCGACATCCCCACCTAACATTGCACTCAAGTAACAATGGTGCAGAGGAGTCTTTGACAGTCTTATGACCTCAGGGTACTAGATGTTGCAACGTTCTTACGTATCTACAGTGGTTTAGAAAATTCGATCACCCCACAAATGATTACCAAAAATATGCACAAATGTAACATTTGGAATATTATAACACTTTTTTCAAAGCTTTGAAGAAAAGCAAAAAAGTCTAAATATGCCTAACTACACTTGAAAGCTATTTTAAAAAGAAACTCTTTGGAGATTTCCATGGAAATGACCATAGCAGAAGCTTAGAGTCTGGGTGGGGATCAAAGAGGAGTCTTATAGTATTTTGACCACAGGTGACTTATTGTTGCAACTTTCTTAAATTTGGTAATTCTTGTGAGCATTTGGAAATCAAAGCTTAAACTCAATAACTGATATTAAGTGTCCTAACATTTTGCTTGGATTAAAAGTGACGAACTAGGATGAAAATTTCAACATCTTCCTGGAGCTACTTCAGTCTGCATATTATTTCATTTAATTACACTTTCATTTTTTCATTTTTGATGAGCTTTTCATTTTTTACCTAAGAAAATAGCTGGCACTTCACTTTTCTTCATAGCAAATAAACTATTAAGTGTTTTTTGTGTCATTGTAATTGAAGTGTTCTCATGTGAAGTGTTCATCATGTATTTTTCAATTTGATAAATTTACTCCTTTTAGATGCAGTTTATAATTTGACTGATATTAGGTATTTATCAGTTTATAATTTGGAATGAATCCCCAAAAGAAAAAATGAATAATATCCAAAAGAGCAGCCAAAAGCAATGAAAAAGCAGTAGTTCAGCCTTAGCCTACATGACATATATTCTATAAAGAAGCCAAAAAAAAACTTCAAAATGCATTTTTTTTAAATTGTTATTAAAAACCAGTTTTTAATACAAGAAGGCTTCTTAGGAATCCAAAAGAGCCAAAAAAAAAAAAAAAAAAACAATCAATATCAAAGTCACCCATTTCAACTGTTTTAAAGGTGCCAAAATAGATATAGGCAAAGGGCATTATGAAAAAATTAAGCTTCTAAGTTCAAAGTTATATTCAAGGTTTTTACCCAGATAACTGATGAATTTTGTCATATGGTATTTGAAGTTTATATGCAGTAATGCTCGATGAAAAAAAACTACTAATTTTGATAATTATTTATGTTAAGAATACATAGCTAATAGATACTTCAACTACTTGTATTATGCAAGGGTTCTGAAATGCCACAGCTATTTTGTTTCAACCAGATTTCTACTTCTCTTGATGAATAACAAAGAAGACCAGTTCCTGCCAGTGACTTGTGAATTTTTGAACTCATGGATAGGCTTGAATCTGTTGTAAATTTAAGCTTTGATTTGAGAAAGAATGATGAAAAGATTAATGTTTGCAGTCAACATTTATCGCGCCGGCAGTGCGCCGCCGACATCTTACCGGCGGCGCGCCGCCGGCGTCCTACCGGCGGCGCGGCGCGCTGTTTTTGGCCCCGCCGCTGCCGGTCTTCCCTCATCAGCGCGGCGCCGGGGTCTAATTTTGATTAACCCTCTCTAAAGTTTATACAAGCATCCCTTCCATAAGAAATAATATGAAGGATTTGGAGAATCCTTAAATTACAACCCTTGCCCTGAGGGTGGTTGTCATCCTCAAAGACCTAATTTCTAGAGCTTAAAACTACATTTAATAAAATGGCTGTCTCAAAAAATCTATGACACTGCCTTCTATAAAAACCTTATATGCCCCCTGGGTATAACTTAAAACCCTTGCCCAAGGGTTGTGGGGGAGTGTCCTCCTCAAAAACATATTTTCTATCTGAAAATCAACTATGCTGAACAAAATGGCTATCTCAAAATTTTGATTGGATGTGTTTGGGAAAATGATGGGTGTGGGGCAGGGCTAGTTGCCCTCCAATCACTTTTGACTATTAAAAAAGCCACTAGCCCTTTGAATTTCCAATCAAATGAGCCTTTTCTGAAGTTTCTATGACAACACCTTCTATAAAAACCTTATATGCCCCCAGGGCATAACTTAAAACCCTTGCCCAAGGGTTGTGGGGGAGTGTCCTCTTCAAAAACATATTTTCTATCTGGAAATCAAATATGCTGAACAAAATGGCTATCTATAAATTTTGATTGGATGTGTTTGGGGGAATGATGGGCATGGGGGGGGGGGGCTAGTTGCCCTCCAATCATTTTTGACTATTAAAAAGGGCACTAGCCCTTTGAATTTCTAATTGAATGAGCCTTTTTTGAAGTTTCTACAACAATGCCTTCTATAAAAAGCTTATATGCCCCCAGGGCATAGCTTAAAACCCTTGCCCTGAGGGTTGTGGGGGATTGTCCTCCTCAAAAACATATTTTCTATCTGGAAATCAACTATGCTGAACAAAATTGCTATCTCAAAATTTTGATTGGATGTGTTTGGGGAAATGATGGGCATGGAGGGGGCTAGTTTCCCTCCAATCACTTATGACTATTAAAAAGGGCACTAGCCCTTTGAATTTCCAATCAAATGAGCCTGTTTTGAAGTTTCTACAACAACGCCTTCTATAAAAACCTTATATGCCCCCAGGGCATAACTTAAAACCCTCGCCCTGAGGGTTGTGGGGGAGTGTTCTCCTCAAAAATATATTTTCTATTTGGAAATCAACTATGCTGAACAAAATGGCTATCTCAAAATTTTGATTGGATGT
Source organism: Artemia sinica (assembly GCA_027921565.1). Taxonomy (NCBI): domain Eukaryota; kingdom Metazoa; phylum Arthropoda; class Branchiopoda; order Anostraca; family Artemiidae; genus Artemia; species Artemia sinica. The sequence continues at coordinate 49,097,470 of CM051261.1, read as the reverse complement.
GTTTGGGGGAATGATGGGTGGGGAGGGGGGGGGCCTAGTTGCCCTCCAATCATTTTGGACTATTAAAAAGGGCACTAGAACTCTCAATTTCCAATCAAATGAGCCCCTTTGAAGTTTCTATAATGACCCCTTCCATATGAAGTGCCTCTGGAAAAAAAATAATAATAAATAAATAAATAATAAAACATTGGAGCTGTATGGCCTTTACTATAGGCAATGCTACAGCGTTGCCTCTGATAATGTTATAGCTTTAGTTGAAACCTCTTTTTATGAAGGACAGTATATAGAACCATAATATTAATGGCATTTGTATGATTTGTTTTACTTAGTGTCACTAAAAATAATTTAATGAATTTGTCTCTTTGTGTATTCTGGTGTATTTTCTTATTATTTGTAATGTGTTCAGCCTAAGGAGTTTATTAGTTAATTGTGGCACCAATCAATACCCAGGGATTCAGTTCTTGTATATTGTCCTTTGTGTATTGTTGCTTATTGTTTTGTTTACTGTTAATTTGTAATAAGACAAGCCTATGGCTTACTCCATTTTTGTTTCAAACATATATATATATATATATATATATATATATATATTATATATATATATATATATATATATATATATATATATATATATATATATATATTATATATATATATATATATATATATATATATATATATATATATATATATATATATATATTATATATATATATATATATATATATATATAAATAATAATTGTAGTCAAAACATTTCAACTTCAGCTCCACTATATTTTACCCTTGTTCTTGATTTCATCACAGTCAATTCAATTTATGGGTAAACTAGTTTCAACAAAAGAGGTATCTAAAACATGAGATAAAGCTATCAGCTTTGAGGGTCCTTAAAGGGCTTAAAAAAGAATTTCCACATAAAGCAATTATTATATTTGGAAAGAGCATAAAAAATGCATCAAGTGGTATGTTCACTTTACTTGTAGGTCAGTAGGGTAAAAGATCTCTTTTTGGAAAAGACCACTTTTCTTTAGCATTCCAGAAAAATAGAGATGGGTTTTTGGACTGCCCCTATTTTACTACAACATGATCTAATTTGAGTGTAGTAACAAGATCCCTGTCTTCTTGGTGAAATTTTCACCAGTAGCTTCTCAACATAAATCCAAAATGTGGCCTTTGTTTTGACAAGCAATTGAAAAGAAAAAATTACATTTCATATCCATGATTAATTGAATAAATACCAAACAATAAAAGTTAGATTTTTAGAATAAAAAAACAATCTGCTTTCTATTAATATGTGAGTAAAACTGAAACACTGAAATAATATATACATCAAAATTAGGATAATTAGTATTTCCAAAAAGAGGCCCTTCTAGGTAAGTAAAAAAATTAATAATTTCAAAGTTTGATCTTAAATAATTTTAATAATTACCAATTGATGCATAGCTTAGGTTTTTAGGTAATTATTGATATATGCAATTCTTCTAAATTCCTATCTGGTAACAAGATGTGAGGGTTTGAGTTTTACATAATTTTGTTCAATTGCATACTGTTTTTTACCCTAATTTGAACTGTCCCAAATTTACCAACATTAATAAGATAGGCTAGGGTAAATATCTACCAAATCATATTATTGACTTACACATAAAGTGAATATACCACTTGATGCCTTTTTTTATGCTGATTACAAATATAATAATCATTTCTATTGGAAATGAATTTCAGCCCCCCCCCCTATATATGCCAATTCAGGATATATATTTCTACATTAGGGAGGGGTGGGGGTAAAGTTTAAACTTACCTCCCATTTACATCAGAAACAAAATTTGCCCCCCCCCTAATGTAGAAATATATACCCTGAATTGGCATATATAGGGGGGGGGGGGGGGCTGAAATTCATTTCTGATAGAAATGATCATTATATTCATAATCAGCATAAAAAAGGCACAAACTGGTATATTCACTTTATGCATAAGTCACCTAATATGCTAATGGGGTTAGTTTTATTTAATTTATATAAAAAGTAAGACAGAAGACCAGAAATTAGCCCTTCTATAGCCTAGGGTATTTAACATTCAATCTTTGGTAGCAGTTAGGCTATATAACAATTAGCCTGGCATAATCTAGGCTACAAAGAATTTTGGGCTAGACAACAGCAGATTAATTTTAGAAATCTTTTATGCTTCATTCTAAACTCATTACTTTTTGTTTTATCAAAAATTTACTGTACTTAGTAGGCTAGTCTATTAGGCCTACAGACCTAGGACTATGTAGGTGTGAGCTCTGGCTTAAAACACTGTTGTAGGCTTTAAATTATTGGTGATTAGCTTTTAATATCCATTGCAGCAAAATGATTTGGAGGATTATAGAGAATTTAGTTTAGGCAAGCATAATTCCCTTGTCCCTAATTTTTTATGCAGGCCTGGGCTCTAAGCCATTGTTCAGCTTAGGCCTAAATTTGCTAGTGAAAAATAGCCTAGATACTGCCATAGAACATTTCTTTATAACTCATGATGTTATTTTCTTCAAGAACTGCTAAATCAGTAAGCATACATATAGGAAAACAATATTTCTTTCTAGTTTAAAAACAATACTAACAATAAACATTGAAATCCAAACTTTCCTTGCTGTCAATCTTTACCACATAAAAATAATGATTTGAATAAAATGCAATATAATAAGCATTTTGTATACGTATTGTATATATAATAGCTAAAAGATCAATTGAAAGGAGATACTCAAAATCTTGAACAAGAACAGTTTATTATTTTTCCGGTAAATTTGTAATATTTGCACAAAAATTTGGCAAAATATTCAATCTGCATTAGCATGTAATGGAAATTAATGTTGCAAATAATATTGGCGCCGTTGAAAATTAACAAGAAAGAAATGTAATCTTTTGATAAGCCTGTGGATAATGATTTATTAAAATCCTAGACAAGCTTTTTTGGATATCTTGGAAAGGGGTTTGGGTTGGAAAATGATGCTTTCAGTAGGCTAATGAATCTGCAGTCAAAAACAGGTAAATTTTTTGCAGTTCATATTATTGACTTACGAATAAAGTAAACATACCAATCGATGCGGTAAACTTCTAGGTGGCCCTATAATTTAGCTAGGCTAGGATGAAAATGAAAATATCATTTGATGCTTTTTTTATGCTCTTTCATAATACAATAGGCCTAATTGTTAGTCTACTGGGGCTAATTACATCTTGAGCTGTTAAAGGGGCCCCAAAGGTATTTTATATGAATTATGAAAGAGCATACAAAAGCATCAAATGATGTTTTTCATCCTAGCTAAATTATATAGCCTAGTCCACTGCAAATTTAGGCCTACCATGAACTTTACACCCCCCCCCCCCCCCCCTACCTCTCTAATGTGCAAATATATATCCTGAATTGGAATATATCATGAATTGTCAATGGCAAAGTTTTGAATTGCCAAATTCAGCACTATTTTTGTCAACACCATTTGAAAAACTAGAAATGGTAAGAAAACAGTTTGAATTGAAAATCAAGTATTTCACAGGTTAGGTTGTAACTTCTTTGTGTGGTTACAAAAAATAGATACCTTTGGGGCCCCTTTAAGGGCTCAAGATTCAGATAGCCTCAGAAGCAATTATTGTATTATGAAAGATCATAAAAAAGGCATCAAATGATGTTTTCACTCTCATCCTAGCTAAATTATAGGGCCACCTAGAAATTTACCCTTGATGCCTTTTTTATGCTCTTTCTTAATATAATAATCATTTTTGCTGCAAACAAATTTTACCCCAACCCTTATATATACCAATTCAGGGTATATATTTGCACATTAGGGGGGTAGGGGTAAAATTTATGGTTCCATTGTAACTGAACCCCTATATAACCAAACCCCCATGCAACTGAATCCCCTGTATAACCAAACCCCCACACAACTGAACCCTTGTGCTACCAAACCCCCTTTCACTGAACCCTTGTGCAACTGAACCCCTGTATAACTCAAACCTATTTAACTAAATCCCTGTGTAACTGAACCCCCATATAACCAAACTCCCGTGCAACTGAACCCCTGTGCAACTGAACCCTTGTGCAACTCAACACCCATGCAACTCAACCCCATTTAAATAAACCCCTGTGTAACTGAATTCCCATGTAACTGTAACTGTGTGTAACCATGTAACTGTGTGTTAACAGAACACAACTGATGAGTGAAAAGTGATGAAAGAGAGGGGTAATACCAAACTCTCAGCTACCATTCTTGGGAGACATCTGACAGTTTATAAGTGACCATGGAATTCCTGTGTTGTTTTAAAGTCACTTTTCTGTGAATAGGCAGCATGACAGCAGAGTGCACCTGGCAATGATAAATCACATCAGTCCAGTTTTGGTCAGAAAAAAAATACTCAGTGATAATTTATTGCTCCTGCTAGCATTGTGCTTCTAGTTCTGGGCCTAGGGATCTGGGGGTAAATCCAGGCCTGAGCATGCACATATTTCCCTTTAAGCACTCTCTGAAAGTTCCAACTTAATGCACAAATCCCTTTTTGAGATATGCCATTTTGAAAATCTGCATGCACATAGTGTCTTTTGATTTAGTTCAAGTTCCACCTCAAATACCTCATTCTGTCAAATTTTCAACTTGATATGCATAGCCTTAATAGGGCTAGTTTAATAGTAGCAGAGGTCATAGTAGGAGCAGTAGAAGTAATAATAGTGTTGAATTAGTAGTAGTAGTAGCAGTATTAATAGCAGTAGTAGCAGGTAGATGCCCCAGAAGTTTCATCTTGATATGCTAAGCTGTTCCAAAAAAAACTGCTGATACACCAGTATCACCAATCTGTATGTTATTGCAAGTTACCAATTGTTAAAATTTAAGGTGTTTATAGAATGGATGATTGTAAAAACTTTGAAGAAGGCTCATTCAATTGGAAATTGAAAGTTCAATTTAGAAGAATCAAAAATAATCACAGGACAATCAGCCTTTCCCTCTTAACCGACATCCCCCCCCAAATACATCTGATCAAAAGAAAAATAAACATTTTGTTCAAAATAGTCTGAAGATCAAATAACCATGCCTTTGAGGTTAACAACCCCACCAGCAGCATCTGGGGCAAGGGCTGTAAGTTAAGCTAGTTACTCATTGCTAACAAAAGGTTTTTGTAGAAAAAATTTTGTATGAACTTTTTTTTTTTTGGGGGGGGGGGCTCATTTGATTGGAAATCAAAATTTCCAGTGCACTTTTTCAGAGTTAAAAGTGATTGGAGGGCTTCTACCCCACCCTATTTTTCCCCCAAATACATCTGATCTAAATTTTGGGACAACCATTTTATTTAAAACAGCTTAAAGGTTAAATAACTGTACCATAGTTAAATAACTATGGTTCATAACCCTATTGTGTTTTACCCAATGTAAGTATGGTGGTTGAGTTGCACAAGGGCTCAGTAGCACAATGGTTCAGTTGCACAGGGGTTTGGTTATATGGGGGTTCAGTTACACGCGGGTTTAGTTAAATGGGGTTGAGCTGCATGGGGGTTGAGTTGCACAAGGGTTCAGTTAAGGGGGGTTCAGTAGCACAAGGGTTCAATTGCATGGGGGTTCAGTTGCACAGGGGTTTGGTTATATGGGGGTTCAGTTGCATGGTGGTTCAGTTACACAGGGGTTCAGTTACATGCACACCAAAGTTTATTTCTGATGCAAATGAGAGGTAAGTTTAAACTTCCCCCCATCCCTTTAGTGTCCAAATATATGCCCTGAGTTGGTATATATAGGGGTGGGGGCAAAATTCATTTGCAGCAAAAATGATTGTTATATTCAGGAAGAGCATAAAAAAAGGCATTGAGTAGTATGTTTACTTTATTTGTAAGTCAATAATATGAACTACAAAAAATTTACCCAAAAACATACTCAAGGTAGGTATTGCCAAGCTACTATGTCAACTCTCTCCTGATTTCTAAGCTGTAGAAAAGGTACTTTCCCGTTATGTGGACACCTCTAAAAAGTCAAGTTTGGTTAATGCTAACAGTGAAATGGGTGATACAGATATCAACCTTGTACTATAACAGTTGTTACAGTGGAATTGAGTGTAACAGGTGATCTACTGTGAGTGTTAAAATTACAGTTTGGGATTTTCCAAAGGCAGAAAAAGAGGCAGTTGAATTTTTACAGGATAAGGGGTTATTCCCCAAGACAAAAGAGTGTAATTTTGTTAATAAACCATTATAACTGGGTATCTGTCTCTGGTTTAATATGCCTATTAAACATATTTAATATATGCAATGCTTTACTCCCCCTCCCTCTAATGTGCAAATATATAGCCCAAATTTGTTTATAAACTATTATATATTCATCCTATTTTGTTTTATTTCATTAGCATTAACCAAACTTGACTTTTTAGAGGTGTCCACATAATGGGAAAGTACTGAAATTTGCCTACTTGACCTATTGGAATTTTAACAAAACAAAGTTTGGCTGCACCTTAGATTTCACTTCTTTTTCTCTGGTTTTAGTTTTGAAAATGCAATTCCTGATGCTTCAGTAGAATTTTAATCCCTATCAGTGTTTTTTCTTTCTAAATTTATGAAATGTATTTGAAGATCTTTGAAACTTCATAAATTGGGATTGAGCAAAGTTGTGAAGCTGAAAATACTTTTCTTGTATTTCATTTAGGGTAAGGTCATCAAAGGTAAGTGCCCTCTAGAGGGAGAAGTTGTAGCAGTAGGTACTTGAAAATACCTTCCCAGAACATAGTTTAGTTTGTAGATACATCCTGAAAGTTTCATTTTCCTAACCCAACCCCTTTCCAAGATAGCAAAAAGTAAGCCTAGCTTGTCTAGGATTTTGCCAAATTTCCAAATAAGGTTTTTTTCATCATCTTGGGAAATAGGCTAGGCAAATGAAACATCCTGAAAATGTTTCCAGAACTTAAGCAAGACTTGTGATCTGAGAAGGTTCTTAAAAAATCAGATTCTACCCTTTTCTCTTCTGAAGGTTTGTTAACTTACACAAACCTTGTTCTCCTAAAGCAAAAATCTAAGAAATAGATGTACAGCACATTAAAGGCCCAAGGGAAATGTCTTGAGCCTCATCCCATTGCTAGATTTTGATTTGTAGGATATTAAACAATTTGGAAAATTGTGTCTCAAACACTGGCAGATCCAGGGGGGACCCCAGCCCCCCCCAAGATTTTGCTCTAGATCTGCCCCTGGTCTCAAATTGTAAAATAATTGCTAGGCTAACATGGCCCAAAATCTTACTCAATTCATTTGAAGCATGTTTTGTAAACATAGAGTCAAAATAGTCCTAAAGCAGTAGCCTAGCCAGTACTTCCATATTATATAGTACACAGTTGAGAGGTGAAGTCTGTTGAATGCTAATGAAGTAAAACAAAATATGATGAAAATACAATACTTTGGTAATAAAACTATGAAAACTACAACAACTAATTATGGTAGGGGGGGGGGGGGCTGAACAGAACACACTATATTAAATACCTAACCTAACCAAATGTTTAATTAAAATATAGCTACAATGTAGTTTTCCACCAAGCCAAAGCACATTGTCTGGTGTAAAGACAGTGAAAACTGGTTGTTGTCTTGTCTTTGCAATCCAAATTCTTGAGTGTGTGCCATATAATACAGGAGTACCACCTAGCCTATCAAGCAAAAATTAACAAAGAATGTAGGCTACCCTAATTTTTCCCCAAAATTAAGATAGGTATTACATCACCACCTTATCTTACTAGCAATTGGGATTGAAGGCTCTAAGGTATAGAATTTCTTGATGCTGTTAAAGAACTTTATGATGCTTGATTAAAGGTAAACCCCTATGTACAAAGGTCAGTATTATGTCAATAAGTTTTAATAAATAATGTCTATTTTCAGTAATTTTCTGCTCTTGTTGTGTTAGAACTTGCTGGTATACATCCCCAGATTTTAAAGCCTTTTGATACAAAACTTTTTTTGCATATTTGAGATGGACTGAAGATTTTGCATGTTTTTTTTTTGCCCTTCATGTAGTTTTTCCTGTTGTCATTACCAATTTTCACAGATTTTTCACATTGATCACAAACTACTTCCTTAACAAAGTGCCTACACACAAAACAGTATATCTTGTCTTGCTCCATTTTGTCTTCCAACCAGATATATTGTTGACTGTATTTAGACAAAAAACATTTCAAGTTGCTGCCAAATTTTGTTTTTGGAAAATCTATTTAGGGCTGGAAGGGTCCAGATTGCAGAGTGCCTAAGTTGATCCTTTTTTTGTTATCAGCAGTCTGTGATGAAATAAACATAACTACTTCCAGTACAGTACTACGCCTAAATCAGCTGTTTGCCCTGTGGTAGCTAGATAGAGACATTTTCCTTTATCTTCTGTTGCTTCTATTTTGCTTCTCAGAGGATCTTCTTTTGATGTGCTTGGTGTTGCTCTAAGCATTGCAGAAGAACTAGGACTTATATTTGCCACCTTTTCAGCATTAGCAGGTGTCATTGAGGTTACAGGTTTTTTAGAAAAATAACCTGATATCTTTGAATTTCTTCACATTTAACTAAGAAAAACAATGCTGTATCAAAACCTGACCCATTCAAAACTAAACATCAATTGTATAAGATTGTTGGTGCAACTATTTCCATTGGTCGCGACTTTCAAAATAGACAGGCAACTTTTGTAATAAGGGCTAGTGGTGGAAACCACAAAGGTATTATAAGAGAAACTTTAAATCATAGTTAGAATAGAAACTTTCTTAGGCCAATAAAAATCAAGTAACAAAGCATAAAGTTAATGACCTTGTTGACAGCTTTAAAGAAGAAATAGAACAACTTTAAAAGCAGATTTCAGATAAATCCTGCTGTGAATTAGAAGAAGAAGGAAGAATAAATTCTGAAATTCTGATACATTAGAAGAACAAGAAAATTAAAAATAAATTTTCTTGTGAATTATTATCGCTTCTAATCAGCAGTTATACCAAACCAATCCTGCTGAACTCATCCTCAGGGCTATACTGTGGTGTTCTCCTCCCCATAGTATAGTGCAGACGGTTTGATATCATTCTATTTTCCCTTCTTGCTTTAGTTTTGTTTTTTTCTGTTTAAAGCTTTTTCCAATAGGCAATGTTTAGAAGTCCTCCAAAAAAAAATTTCCCCCCAGATCCCAAATCAAATTCCAGTGAATGTGCCATAGTGAAAGATACCCATCTTGGCTGGTCAGGCACACTTTCTCAAAGTTCAAATGATAGCTCCAATTCGGAGAATAGGACAATGATAAGTGTAGGGGCTAATGTAACCATAAATGATGATAATGGGTTTCAAGAAGTCCTCTCTAGAAGCTCTAAAAAAAGGAAAAAAATCTCCCAATCAAAAGTATTTCCCTTCTCCCTGCCCAAGATCCTCCCTCCAAAAACTTAGGAATTTACCTTAAAATTACTCCTACTACCCCCTTCGAAATAAAAATGATCACTGCAATAAGAGTTGCAATTTTTAAATTGATAAAATCAATGTTCTCTCTTAATATTAACCGTGATGGATCTCTGCTAATAGCTGTAGAAGATCAGAAATCAGCAGATACAATAATTAACCTAAAATCCCTTCTGAATACCCCAATTATTGCATCTAATTGGAACCCAAAACAATCACCAACAAAAATAGTAGTTTATAATGTTCCCCCAGAGATATCCACTCAGGAGTTAAAAGAAGGGCTCTCAGATAGGGCTGGAAACACAATCCCAGTTGAGGATGTTACCCAACTTGGCAAACCTAACTCTAATGGCCTAAAAACTAGTAGATCCTTCTTATTCACACTGAAGGAAAGAATTAATATCCCAGAAAAATTATTCCTATTTGGGCAAATCAAACCACACAAGGAATACAAACCTAAGCCTATCCAGTGTCAGAAGTGTCTCAAACTGGGACACACAACAAACAAATGCAATGAAATTCTCCGAGAGTGTAGTAATTGTAAAGGTTTCCATCCTAAAGAGTTGACAACTTGCAACAACACTCAGCCTACATGCATCAATTGCAAAGGCCCACATGAATCTACAAATAAATTATTATGCCCTGCATACAAGAAAAGAGCTCTAACACTCCAAATATCAACAGAGAAGGCCATCCCATACCCCTTTGCAGCAATGGAAGCAAATGCTGCCAAACAATACCAAATAAAGCCTGTAATGAAACCAACCAAAACCCCCAAGTCAAACGCCCCCAATGCATCAAGCACCCCATATAAAACACCATCTTCTAAGCCCCCTAGCTCAAATCCCTATCAGAAGGAATCACCAAGCCAACGAGCCTCCTTGTTCAGTGAAATGAAGTCAGCCTGGCCCCCCCTCCCAAGAAGAAACAAACCAGAAACACTACCAGGAATTAACCTCTTAACCGACAAACAGGATGCACAACCAAAAATGCAATCCCCAAATATATGCTTATTCATTCTGAACTGTAATGCAGTTCAGGCCATGAACATACATCAACTACAGAAAACAAAAATCATTGCAGAATTGGCAAAAATCTACATCCCAGATGATATGCTCATTCAAGCAAAAAAAGATCTTGCTTTACTTTTAACAAAGCTGAACATTGATACACAGTCATATGAAGAATAAATCAACAACACAACATATATCAATGCTCCAATGGAATGTAAGATCACTCACAGAAAATAAGCTAAATGAACTAATATCTTTTATGAATAATAATTCCATTAATATTGCTTGCCTCCAGGAAACTCATTTAACCTAAAATCAACAAATTAAGTCTCTTGAATATACTATCCTCAGAAAGGATAGATCTTCAGAGAGAAAAGGAGGTGGGGTAGCTTTATTAGTGAATAATAATATAAAAGTTTGTGGCATCAATTTTCCAGATTTTGCAAATGATGTTGACGCAATTGGTATCAGTGTTTGGCTGAATAATTTAAAAACCTACATAATAAGCTTTTATAACCCTAATGGCCAAACTACAGATGCCAAGGATTTCTTTAATTATATAAATAATTCTAATATGTTAAAAAATATTATTATTTGTGGAGATTTCAATGCCCACAGCCTTTTGTGGGGAATAAACCAGCAAATAAAGCTGGTAAATTCATTGAGCATATGACTTCAAATAATAATGAATTAGCTGTTGCTACCCCTCCAAACCTGAATACATATTTCAACCCCAAAAGTGGCAGATTCTCCACAATTGACCTACAAATTGTTTCATTAAATTTTTTGAATAAAATTTACATAAATAAAATTGATAGTCTATGTACTGACCACTTTGCTATAGTTTGCTCCCTAAATGAACCTGCTGAAACTATATCTCATACCTCCAAATATATCAACACTAAAGCAAATTGGTCTATGTTCCAAAATAAGCTAAATGATGAAATTACAAGTTTCACCCAAATTTCATGCATTTCTAACACAACTGTTGACACACATGCTGAAGCCTTGACATCTCTACTAATAAATACAGCTAATCATGCTATCCCCAGGACAACACCTAAGAAAACTTTCCCTAAACAAATTCCTAAAGTAGGGTGGACAAATGAGTGCCTAAATAAATGGAGAATAAAAAAGGCAGCTAGGACAGAATTCATAAAAAAAACCATCACCTACTACATATTTAAAAAAATTACAAGCAGAATCTAATCTAAAAAGGACTATAATAGATGCTAAATATAAACACTGGAATAATTTTGCAAATAATCTCTCCAGAGAAACACATGAGCCAATTATACACAGAGTTATAAGCCACATCTGTGGGAAAAAGACTTCCCCCAACCCACTCCTGTATGAGCTTATACATAATAATACCCATTATGACAATGATAATGAAAAAGCTAACCTATTTGCAACTCTTTTTGTTAATAAGCTAACATCAAATAATCAAAGCAAACTGTCCCCAATTCCTATGAACCCAAGTTATCAACCACGCCCAGGATCCGAGTACACAACTAATCCATTCTCAATCCAGGAATTGAATAATGCAATACATCATATTAGGACCAAAACTAGCGGCAGCTATGACAATATACACCCTACATGGATAAAGAATCTCACACCTTCATACAAACAAGAACTGCTAAATTGTTATAATCACGCTTGGGCATCTTCTATGTTCCCCAATATATGGAAATGTTCGTCCCTCCTACCAATCCTAAAGAAAAATAAACCCAAAGATAACCCTGAGTCTTATAGGCCCATACTGATTGCTCCTGTGCTGGGGAAAATAATGGAGAAAATGATCTATCACAGACTTTTCTGGTTTGTTGGGAAAAATAATATGATCCCTCACACTCAAACTGGATTCAGGAAACACCACTCCTCAACAGATGCTTTCATTTTGCTAACAAATGCAATAAATGAATCTAGATTTTGAAGGGGCATATGACAATGTGAACCACCAAATCCTTTTAAACAAACTTGCAAACCTTGGAGTACCCCCTAAGCTAGTATCTTTTATTAAATCCTTCATAGAAGTGCGAAGTTTCATTGTTTGTGTTGGTTCAGCCTCTTCACCCCAAAAGACAATAACCAAAGGCCTACCTCAGGGAGCAGTCCTCAGTTGCCTCCTATTTGCCCTATATCTCTGGGACATGAACCTACCCCACACGAATCTACAATATGCTGATGATCTGGTGCTATGGTCATCTGGCAACACCTTTCAGATAGCACAGTCAAATCTGCAAAAGTCACTTTTCCAGTTTGAAAAATTCTCTCAACATTCAGATTTACCCATTGCACCCACCAAGTCAAAAATAATCCAATTTCACCGGAAGCGAAACCATGTTAATGCAAAACTAACTCTAAATAAAACAACTATTCCAGAAGATAATCATATTAATTACCTAGCCTTGACCAAAAACTTAATTTCCACCTCCACATTTCAAACACAATAAAAAAATGCTATAGAAAAACAAATATACTAAAAAGACTTCTTTCCACACCCTGGGGCTGTAAGGAGAAAACCTTACTCCAGTTTTACAAATCACATATAAGACCCCATATTCACTATGGGCTCATCGTCTATGGTGCATGTGCAAAGACCCAGATGCAAAAAATTGAAACAACACAAAATGATATAATACGTCTCATATTTGGTCTTAGGAAACCCACAAGCACCAAGTTTCTGCTTATGGAGAGTGGATTAACAACAATAAGGGAGAGACGTAGCTTTCTCTTGACAAAACATCTTACAAAAATTGAATCAAATAGCTCACACACACTACATAATTGGTTAAGAAATCCAGCTATGTATAGAGGCATTGCAGATGAGTATGCCAATATTCAGAAGAAGTTCCCCATACCAGCAAAGTCTATTGCACCTACTTTCCCTCGATCCCCCCCCCCCATGGAATTGGTCAAGTCCCATAATAAATAATGACTTCTCAAAGTGGAATAAAGATTTAACCCCCATTGCTTTTGTCCAGAAAAAATTTGCAGAACTTAATACTATTTCCTATAAAAATCACTTCCAAATATTTGTTGATGGGTCAACAATGAATGAGAAGGTTGCAAGTGGTGTTTTCCTTCCTCACCTGAAAATTGCAATGGGCGAGAGATTATATAATAATTTATCTATAATGTCTGCTGAGTTAAATGCCATAATCATGGCATTAGAACACCTTAAGGAAAACCAACCTTTGATTGCAAATTCAAATAATATTATCATATATTCCGACTCTCTATCAAGCCTTGAGTTGCTGGCCTCAGCTCCTCAATATAAGTTGGACATTGACACTTATCATTGTCTCAGTATTATAGATAATCTTGCTTCAAGTGGCATAAAAACTTATTTTCAGTACATTCCTAGCCACTCTGGCATAAGTGGTAATCATCAGGTTGATGAAATAGCAAAAAATGCTATAAATATTGACCAGCCAAGTGGGAGACCAATCCCAATTAGAGCTATTTACCGACGGAGGCTATCAGATATTAATTTTAATAAGATTAATCCTATCCTTTCCCCCTTTCCCAATAAGTATCTTTCTAAAATTTATCATAGAATTCGTTCTGGAACAAATGGACTAAATTTCCTTGCATTCTCATATAAGTTTTCTAATTCAAGTGGTTCAATTCCCCTGTCCCCTCTTTGCAGGCATTGTAATATGAATAATGAAACAATTGACCATTGCCTATTTGAATGTAATATGCTGACGTCTGCACAACATACCTTGCTTTGTAAACTGTTAAAATGCTTCAAACACCACAAAATCTCACTATCAGCCAAGAGCCTAGCCAACTATACATGCACACAGAGCACAGAAATCGATATCTATCATCTTATATTTGAACTCCTTGAGTCAAAAGATCTACTGAAAGATATCTGAGAATATCTAATAAATAAGAGACGACCAAGCCAGTAGCTCTGCAGCCCACAGAGTGAAGCAAAAAGAAAAGGGCTAAATAGTACTAACTGAATAGCCCGCCTGCTGTGAATTAGAAGAAGAAGATAAATTCAGATAATTGGTCAGACAACCAAGCCAGTAGCTCTGTAGCCCACAGAGTGAAGCAAAAGGAAAAGGGCTAAATAGTATAAACTGAAAAGCCCGCCTGCTGTGAAATAGAAGAAGTAGATAATTTATTTTGTCTGTACAGAGTGTTCTAAGATGTATGGAGAACAAAACATGTATGTTTGTTAAATGGAACACTTTGTATGTTTATGAATTTTTGGATTCAACAGAAAAATTCTAGATTTTTTCATGTGTAATGTCCTATACTTATTTTAAATTATTCACTAGATGTTAACAAGTGGAAGTCAGCCTATAAGTTTTAACTGTGAAAAATTAAAAGAAACAGTGCACAATGTTTCAAGATTTATTAGAAAGCTTATAAACCCCAGAATTTGGCTCAGCTAAAAACGCTTTTATGAAGAAAGGTTAAGACTTAGATCAGATAAATTTTATTTTCACCAAAATCAACATATTTCCAGAATTCCTCACAATCATTAGCAGTATCATTGATCATAACTAGAAAAAGAATAGGACCCAGAATGGTACCTTGAAAAAAACTGAAACACCACAAAAAACTGGCTCAGGTTCCGAGAAAGACTTCTTATATTTTAAAATTTGGGACCTATTTATTATAAAAACTGAATGATTTTCACAACAGCAGGATTCACTCTAAAATTCATTAAAAGCTTGGAAATTAAAATGTTATGATCAATCAAATCGAAACCCTTTTTAAAATCATTTGTTATTAAGTTTAGCCATTTACCAGGCTCATCAACATGCTCTTAAAAATAAAATGCAAAAAACTGACTAGATAATGGGATGTTGATGTATTCTTTCTGTTACCATACTACTAAGGATCAAGGAGGGGTTCAACTTCAGCTTTTAGCCAATTTGCTTCGAAACTTTCATACATTTTGCTGAACAAGGGGGTCAAAGTGATTGGCCTCACACCATCGAAATTAAGTTCAGTATCAAACAGTTTGTGGTAACAAATCGTAAGTAAGGAGCGACCCGGCTCAATGGTAACCGAAACTCTAGAAAACGGTATTTTGATACAAATAGTTACATCAAAAGAATTAGATTTTATTGCTGATTTCAAATATATAATTTTCATCAAGTTTAGTCCTACCCATCAAAAGTTACGTGCCTGAGAAAATTTGGCTGATTTTCGAAAAAAGGGGGAAAGACCCCCTAAAAGTTATAGAACCTTAATGAAAATCACACCATCATATTCAGCATATCAGAGAACCCTACTGTAGAGGTTTCAAGCTCTTATCTACAAAAATGTGGAATTTTGCATTTTTTTGCCAGAAGAAAGATCACAAGTGCGTGTTCATTTGTTTGTTTGTTTTTTTTTGTTTTTTTTTTTCCCAGGGGTGATCGTATCGACCCTGTGGTCCTAGAATATCGTGGGAGGGCTCATTGGAATGGAAATTAAAAGTTCTAGTGCCCTTTTTAAGTGACCAAAAAAATGGAGGGCAACTAGGCCCCCTCCCACACTCCTTTTTTTTCCCAAAGTCACCCGATCAAAATTTTGAGATAGCCATTTTGTTCAGCATGTTCGAAAATATTATAAGTATGTCTTTTAGGATGACTTAATACCCCGAAGTTCCCAGGGGGAGGGATGAAAGTTATGAAATTTGCCCAGTGTTAACATACGTATATTATTGGTTATTGGGAAGTGTACAGACGTTATCAGGGGAGATTTTTTCTGGTAGTGGGGGGGGGTTGGTCGGGGGTTATGTGGGAGGATCTTTCCATGAAGGAAGTTTTCATGGGGTAAGGGACATTACTATGAAGGGGATGCCAGACTTCCCAGCATTATTTAAAAAAAGATCAGAAATTAAATATAAAAAAAACAAGTTTTTCAGCTGCAACAGCAGCAACATCAAAACTTTAAACGAACAGAAAATATTACATATATGATTGGGTTCACCCCCTAGTCAATACCTCGCTCTTTAAGCCAAAGATATTTTAGTACTTTCATAAGAGCTATTTATTCTAAGTAACGGCCTTTTTGATTAAGCGGTCATTTTTAAAGAATCTGAACAAAATTCGAACTTTAGCTTAAAGAGCAAGGTATTGACTAGGGGGCAAACCCCCTAATATACGTATTAAAAATATATGAATATAGAAGTTCGTTACGTAAGTTAATTCGTAAGTTACGTATATTTATTACTAATAAAAACGTTCGTAAATAAAATTAAACAAGTTTCGAGAAAGCCATTTAACCAAATAAAAGTAAAATTAATATGCAAATTTTGTTTTAATTATTCATGCACGGTGAGCCAAAATCAAAACCTGCATTAATTAAAAAATGTTCACAAATTAAATAAAAAAACAAGTTTTTTTTGACTGAAAGTAAGGAACGACGTTAAAACTTAAAACGAACAGAAATTATTCCGTATATGAAAGGGGCTGTCCCCTCCTCAATGCCTCGCTCTTTACGCTAAAGTTTTTTATTGTTTTAAAAAATAAAGCTGTGAGACAGAGTCAAACTTTAGCGTAAAGAGCGAGGCGTTGAGGAGGGGACAGCCCCTTTCATATACGGAATAATTTCTGTTCGTTTTAAGTTTTAACGTCGTTCCTTACTTTCAGTTAAAAAAACTTGTTTTTTTTATTTAATTTCTTTTTTAAGGATTGGAGTAACATACCCCGTTTTCCAATTATGTGGGTAAACTGAAGAAGTTGATTAAAATGCAATTCAAAATTGTATTTCAATTGCAAATTGCACCACTAGGGGATTTTCCACAAATTCGCTTTAATTCCTTATACCACATGCTAGGCTTTGATTCAAAAAGGTTATCAATTTTTTTTGTGGTAATACTCAGCCACAGCTTTTCTTGTCATTTTACATACTTTGTTGCAGAGCATTTTAGCATTTCCTATTTTCCCTTCTTTTCTTAGTCGAGTCGTACACTGAATCAAATATTTGATTTCTTGGGTTATGTAAGGACGATCTGTGTTGCACTGCTTGAAAGTTTTCCCAGGGAAGCATTCTTCATATTTGTTTCATAATTTACCTTGCAAAAATTTAGCTTTTTCATTGGAGGACTGTAAAATTGCTACATCATCCCATGACTTGGATGTAATTCAATTTCCAAATTCTAAGAGATCCCTGTCTGAAAGAGGTCAGTAGGAAACTTTCTCAATGACATATTTTACTTTATACAAAGACAGCAGAGCCCAGGTCTTGAGATTTTGAGGCTCATTATAATATTCTGACAAATTCGTGCAAATTAAGTCGACTTTAGTACTACCTTTAGTAGTCAGAAACTTTATTATTTGCTTGAGTTCTTGACTTCTGAGGACACATTCAATTCTTAGATCGTTCTTATCACCAGTAACACAAATCCCAACATTCGGGTACTTAGAAGTAATAAAATCAACACACAATCTAACTTTTCAGCAAAGACCGTTTTTTGGAAAGATGCCCTACTAGGTGAGCAATAAAACACCAATAACAATACCAGTTACATATCTCGGAAGCTTTTTTGGTCGAATCATAATCCAAATCATTTCATCATTGTGATCAATATGGGGAATCTGCAGAAGCCACGGCGCCAACTGCTCACGTACGAAACATGCTACACCGCCACCTTTCTTTCCCAACGGATGATTCTGATGTCTTAGTTTAATAAATTGTTTATAACCTTGTATTGTAAGATGCTCAGGACGTTGTTTTTGTACTTCTGTACCTGTAATAATATCCGCTCCGGTTACTTGAACATAACCCTCAAGTTCCCCATTTTATCAACGTTGAGACTTTCCGCATTTAAAGTTAAAAAGAAGGAAAATGAAAATGTGATTGAGGGACTTCTTTTCAAAAACTTTACATTTGTTTACTTTTGCCTGTTTAGGCGGGAGCCGAACTTCAGGCTCATCTAATTCAATAACTTGGCTATCTGATTCATCATAAAGGGCTGCAAAACGGTTACGAGACGGAAATGGTGACAAAGGAGCAGAAAATATATTAGCGTTCGTCTCACTATTTGAAGTTTTAGAAAATTTGCATGGAGCTATTACGTGTGGATCGTTCTGCCTACTATCTGAAAATTTCGAAAGAGGTTATGCCAGGGCATGGTGGGAAGAGGTGGGGAAGAAGTGCATACGGGAGGGGGAGGAAAACTGAAAGGGGTTACTAAAGTAGGGGTATTCAGGGAGGGGGGCTTTGGGGATCGAATTCTGGTGATTGAAAGCTTGGCAGAGATTTGAAACTATTTTTTGCCTGATATTTGCAAGGTTGTCACTGACACCGGTAAGCACGACCATGAGGGAGCGGTAATGGCGGGCTCGTTGGCGCACGCCCTCTTATTTTCCAAAAGTCAGGAGTAACATGAGCGAAAACGCATTCTCTGTCAGTACAAGTTAAAACACTACACAAATCTACGTGGTCAAAACTACAATCATTTTTGTTGCAACATTTTGATCTAAAATTTAAGCATATATGTAAAAATCGACACTTTTTCCTTCGTCTACAAAACCCTCGTCCAAAGAAAGGGCAAAGCATTTTGTATTTACGAGCGGCACTGTCCGTTTTACCGTCGTACGTTCTTACGTCACTCTTCTCTGCGAGAGTCAGAATGGGTGCACTTACACCAGCTGATGACGTATCGCCAGGATTCATTTCGTTTGATAAGATCACACTTTCGTGGGTTACGCTTGGGCTAGATGTTATGTTTTGCACTTCATTATCAGGGAGTGAATTTCGGTTACCAACAGTGATATCATTGTCCATTTGCGTTGACATGGTAACTTGGTCCTGGGAAGTTTGCGAAGGGTCACAAGGGCGGGTTTCGATAGCCACCGAGAGTTCTTGTTTCAGCTGGGCCATAAGAAAGTCTTTAACCTCCAAATGACCTGTCAACACTTAAATTGGATTTTTCCTCTCCTCCATTTCTGACAGAAACGTTGAGTGCCTTGTCTGGATTTCTAGATTTTCTTCTTGAGATGCCGATAAACTTGCTTCCAGAGTTTTAATTTTCTCACTGAGATGGATTGTTTCGGATTCATAGTTAAGAATGCCTACACTTACTGCAGACGGCTTAGTCCCTTTCGCGGAGTTGGTTTTAGGTCCTGTAGTAATTTGTTGTGAAGAGGTGCTGTTTCCGCTTCCTCTTACAGGTCTCTTTGCACTAGGCTTTTGTGGGGGTTTAGATGCTTGTGACTTCGGAGTCAGGGGAATTTTTTTTTGTATGACAGTCCATGCATAACCATTCGCCGAAATGTTCCTTTAGCCTGATTTGGTTACATTTATTAACGCCTGCGTGGTACCAGCGACTGCATCCTGACACGTATTGGACAGAATTTGTGGTTACCAGCAGTCGGCACTCGGGACAATAATTCTTTAGTTTCGACATATCACAGAGTGGGTGCCGGATCTGTGGAAGCGCAAATTAAGCTTGTCGCCAAGTCTTTTTTTGCAACCATTAATGCAACATGCAACTATTCTCATTGAAATCAATAAATTTTGAGTAGTGACGAAGACTTCTGATTCTTTACATCCACTAGGAAGAAGTGTAGTCCGTCCAGGAACAAGGTAATTAGTTAAATCAGTCCAAAAAATACAAGCTCTATCAGATAGCGTAAGAATGAAAAGTCACTTTTCACTTGTACTTTAATCGTTTTCAGAGTATTGTGTCAGTTTCATAATCACTGAATAAATTATATAATTATTATGATGAATAACATGCCGTCAAATAGCGAACGTCCGATTAATTTAAGTTCACAATGATCCTTAGTAAGCAAAACAAGCAATCAGTTTTTTTTTCAAGGTTTGACAAAAAAGATAATTTTTGATAATTCCTCCTCCATTCTAATCCATTCAAAGCCTCCCTCCTTACTGCCTCCCAGTAAGCTCCCATTTCCCTTTAATCTTTCCCTACAACATCCTCCCACCTAAAAAAGGACAACCTGCTTTTCGTTTAGCCCTTTACGGTTGGCTGAGAAGGACAATCTTTGGAGATCTGTCATCCTTCATCAACAGAGCATGCTCTAGCCATCTCAACCTTTATTTCATTGTTGCCCTAGAAGAGGAATTGAACCACAATTTTCATACATCCTATTGTTTGAGATGCATTCAGTCAGTTGGGTATTCGGTACAATCTGTAGAGAATTTCTCTGGAAAACAACTAGCAAATCTTCCTCCAATTTTTGGAGTGCACATGCTTTGGAACCATACTTGGCAACTGTCATCACTGTAGTTTCCAATATTCCAATTTTGGTTTGCAGAATTATCTTCCTATTCTTCCAAACTTTTTTCAACTGTGAACAAAATACCCTGGATATTTTTTTTCTATTTTTAACTTCTTCACTGCACTCACCATCTTTACTACAAATGTTACTTAGGTAAGTGAACCTGTCCACTTGGTTAAATTTTTTGGCCACCCAATGTCTCCTTTTCATCTTCACTTATTCCTGGCCTTAGCCACTTAGTCTTCCAAACTTTAATTGTCACACCTATTCTAGCTGTCACACCTATTCTGGTCTGATGCGCAGACCAGATGGCCATATAAGCAAAAAATGCCTCAAATGTTTACCACTACCTGCATGGAAGAAGAGGGCAGGAGGCCAAAAGAAGACGTGGCTAGCAACAGTTAAGTCTGATCTGGAGCCAATCGGGGGATTCCGAAAATACGGCCGTCGCTGGGATCGCCAGTGGCTGGAAATGGTGGAGCCTGCCACCCTCGAGCGAAACCTATGGAAGGAGACATGTTGTCATCTGCTGGGCGCCACGATGAGCCTGGATGCGGCTTGAAAGTGCAACAAGTACAAGTACCTATTCTAGCACCCTGAACTTGAAAACCTCAAAAAGTTCATTCATTTTTTGTACTTTTATCTGTGATTCTTATGTGATCAGCATAATCTAAGTCCAGAAAAGTTTTACTTACCCGTTTGATTCCGTGTTCTCCCATTGGCTTTGCTGTGCTCCTTAAGAGAAATAAAAAAAAAAAATAAAAATAATAATTGAAAGTAAGGAGCGACATTAAAACTTAAAACGAACAGAAATTATTCCGTATATGAAAGGAGCTGTCCCCTCCTCAACGTCTCGCTCTTTACGATAAAGTTTTTATTGTTTTAAAAAAGAAAGTTGTTAGACAGAGTCAAACTTTAGCGTAAAGAGCGAGGCGTTGAGGAGGGGGTAGCTCCTCTCATATACGGAATAATCTCTGTTCGTTTTAAGTTTTAATGTCGCTCCTTACTTCCAGGTAAAATTTTTTTTTTTTTAATTTAATTTCTGAACATTTTGAATTAATGCAGCTTTGATTTTTGCTCATCGTACATGAATAATTAAAACGAAATTTGCGTATTAATTTTACTCTTTTTTTTTGCTAAATGGCTTTCTTGAAATTTTGATCTGACGTAACTTACGAAATAACTTACGTAAGGAATTTCTATATTCGTATATTTTTATTAAGTATATTAGGGGGTTCGCCCCCTAGTCACTTTTGCATAAAGAGCGAGGTAATGACTAGAGGGCAAACACAATCATATACGTAATAATTTCTGTTCGTTTTAAGTTTTGATGTTGCTCCTTACTTTCAATTGAAAAAATTGTTTCTTTTTATTTAATTTCTGATATTTTTTATAACTAATGCTGGGAAATCCGACGCCCCCTTCATAGCAGTGTCCCTTCCCCCATGAAAACTTTCTCCATGGAAAGATCCTCCCTCGTAACCCCCGCCCTCACCCAAACTACCAGAAAAATACCCCCTGAAAACTTCTGTATACTTCCTAATAACCAATACTATCTGTAAACATTGGGCAAAATTCATAACTTGCAGACCTTCCCCCGGGGACTGTGGGGTATTAAGTCATCCTCAAAGACAGAGTTATTGTAGTGTTTGACCATGCTGAACAAAATGGCTATATCAAAATTTTGATCGGGTGACTTTGGGAAGAAAGTGAGCGTGGGAGGGGGCCTAGTTGCCCTCTATTTTTTTGGTCAGTTAAAAACGGCACTATAAATTTTAATTTCCGTTCGAATGAGCCCTCTCGCGATATTCTAGGACCACTGGGTCGATACGGTAACCCCTGGAAAAAAAAACAACAAATAAACACGCATCCGTGATCTTTCTTCTGACAAAACATACAAAATTCCACATTTTTGCAGATAAGAGCTTGGAACTTCTGTAGTAGGGTTCTCTGATACGCTGAATCCGATGGTGTTCAAACTTATATATTTCATATCACCATAAAAGTCTGATTCTTTTAATGTAGGCTATCTATTGGTATCAAAATTCCGATTCTTTAGAGTTTCGGTTACTATTGAGCCGGGTCGTTCCTTACTTACAGTTCGTTACCGCGAACCGTTTAATTCATTCGAAACTGGTTTTCTATTTTTTTTTCCGCACAACAATTTATTTGTTTGAAAGATACTTTGAACGTAAATTATACTTTGATACTTTGAACGTCTGCAAGTTATGAACTTTGCCCATTGTTTACATATAGTAATCGTTATTGGGAAGTATACAGACGTTTTCAAGGTTTTTTTTTCTAGTAGTGGAAGGGGGGTTATGTGGGAGGATCTTTCCATGGAGGAAGTTTTCATGGGGGAAGGGACATTGCTATGAAGGAGGTGCCCTATTTCCCAGCATTATTTGAAAAACTGATCAGAAATTAAATAAAAAAAAGTTTTCAGCTGAAAAATTTTTCAACTGAAAACTTTTCAACATCAAAACTTAAAAAGAGCAGAGACTATTATGTATATGATTGGGTTCGGCCCCTAGTCAGTGCCTCGCTCTTTCCGCTAACGTTTTTTTAGTACTTTCATAGGAGCTATTTATTCTAATTAACGGCCTTTGTGATTAAGTGGTCATTCTTAAAGAATCGGAAAAAATTAGAATTTTAGCGTAAAGAGCGAGGCATTGACTAGGAGGCGAACCCCCTACTATACATAATAAAAATATAGGAATATAGAAGTTCGTTACGTAAGTTAAGTCGTAAGTTAAGTCGTAAGTTAAGTATATTTAAGTAGGGACCTATCATGAGTTCCGAACGGGCACCACTGCTGCCATCTATAATCGAGTCTAACGCTGACAGGACATAATTTATTCATGGTTTATTGATCCACAAAGGGGAGAGGATTTCCGAGAAATTGATTGCATAATCGAGGGGAACTAGATTTCTGGGAAATTGATTACATAATTCTAATGTAACATCATCAGATAAGGAAAAGATGACAGATGTCAACATCCGGTTGGAACACTATGATAACAAGGTGACATCATCAGATAAGGAAATTTCAATGTTGGAATTTTCTTATCCGAGAGTTGAAAATACAGACGGGACAAGATAACTGATTGACATAATTTCTCCGTGAGACAAGATAAATTTGAAAGCAGAAACGAAAATGGTAAACCATCTGAGGGAATGCGAACTCCTATTAAGAGATACATATTATTTTTTATTAGGGCGGTTCTCGACTGTCTTCAGTATAATACACAACTACCATTTGAATAGTGTTATAAGGTCCCCTATCCCGACCCCAAATTCCCCCCCTCCAAATTCCCCCCCCCCCTCTCGGAGCCCCCCAAAGCCCCCCGGGCCTCAAAGAGCCTCCCTCCCTCCCCTTCCTCCCCTACACTCCTCCCCCTCCCCTCCTCCCCCTTACCTCCTCCCCCTCTTCTCCCCTCCCCCCATTTTTTAAATACTTTTTTGAATCAATTTGTTTGTACGTCTGGGTTGGTGTTTGCAAGTCCAAGTGTTTGCCTTTGTTGGTTTGTACGTCTAAAGTGCCTGTCTTTCTCTGTTTACATGTTTGAATCTATTTGTTTGTATGTCTGGGTTGGTGTTTGCAAGTCCAAGGGTTTGTCTTTGTTGGTTTGTATGTCTAAAGTGTCTGTCTTTCTCTGTTTGTACGTCTGAATCTATTTGTTTGTATGTCTGGGTTGGTGTTTGCAAGTCCAAGTGTTTGTTTTTGATGGTTTGTATGTCTAAAGTGCCTATCTTTCTCTGTTTGTGTGTCTGAATCTATTTTTTTGTATGTCTGGGTTGGTGTTTGCAAGTCCAAGAATTTGTCTTTGTTGGTTTGAGTGTCTAAAGTGTCTGTCTTTCTCTGTTTGTATGTCTGAATCTATTTGTTTGTATGTCTGGGTTGGTGTTTGCAAGTCCAAGAATTTGTCTTTGTTGGTTTGAATGTCTGAAGTGCCTGTCTTTCTCTGTTTGTATGTCTGAATCTATTTGTTTGTATGTCTGGGTTGGTGTTTGCAAGTCCAAGAATTTGTCTTTGCTGGATTGTATGTCTAAAGTGCCTGTCTTTCTCTGTTTGTATGTGCGAATCTATTTGTTTGCATGTCTGGGTTGGTATTTGCAAGTCCAAGAATTTGTCTTTGTTGGTTTGAAAGTCTAAAGTGCCTGTATTTCTCTGTTTGTATGACTGAATCTATTTGTTTGCATGTCTGGGTTGGTGTTTGCAAGTCCAAGAATTTGTCTTTTTTGGCTTGAATGTCTAAAGTGCCTGTCTTTCTCTGTTTGTATGTCTGAATCTATTTGTTTGCATGTCTGGGTTGGTGTTTGCAAGTCCAAGAATTTGTCTTTGAATGTCTAAAGTGCCTGTCCTTCTCTGTTTGTATGTCTGAATCTATTGTTTGCATGTCTGGGTTGGTGTTTGCAAGTCCAAAAATTTGTCTTTGTTGGTTTGAATGTCTAAAGTGCCTGTCTTTCTCTGTTTGTATGTCTGAATCTATTTGTTTGCATGTCTGGGTTGGTGTTTGCAAGTCCAAGAATTTGTCTTTGTTGGTTTGAATGTCTAAAGTGCCTGTCTTTCTCTGTTTGTATGTCTGAATCTATTTGGTTGCATGTCTGGGGAGATGTTTGCAAGTCCAAGAATTTGTCTTTGTTGGGTTGAATGTCTAAAGTGTCTGTCTTTTCTCTGTTTATATGTCTGAATCTATTTGCTTGCATGTCTGGGCTGGTGTTTGCAAATCCAAGAATTTGTCTTTGTTGGTTTGAATGACTAAAGTGCCTGTCTTTCTCTGTTTATATGTCTGAATCTATTTTTTTGCATGTCTGGGTTGGTGTTTGCAGGTCCAAGAATTTGTCTTTGTTGGTTGAATGTCTAAAGTGCATGTCTTTCTCTGTTTGTATGTCTGAATCTATTTGTTTGCATGTCTGGGTTGGTGTTTACAAGTCCAGGAATTTGTGTTTGTTGGTTTGAATGTCTAAAGTGCCTGTCTTTCTCTGTTTGTATGTCTGAATCTATTTGTTTGCATGTCTGGGTTGGTGTTTGCAAGTCCAAGAATTTGTCTTTGTTGGTTTGAGTGTCTAAAGTGTCTGTCTTTCTCTGTTTGTATGTCTGAATCTATTTGTTTGCATGTCCGGGTTGGTGTTGGCAAGGCCAAGAATTTGTCTTTGATGGTTTGAATGTCTAAAGTGCCTGTCTTTCTCTGTTTGTATGTCTGAATCTATTTTTTTGCATGTCTGGGTTGGTGTTTGCAGGTCCAAGAATTTGTCTTTGTTGGTTTGAATGTCTAAAGAGCATGTCTTTCTCTGTTTGTTTGTCTGAATCTATTTGTATGCATGTCGGGGTTGGTGTTTGCACGTCCAAGAATTTGTATTTGTTGGTTTGAATGTCCAATGTGCCTGTGTTTCTCTGTTTGTATGTCTGAATCTATTTGTTTGCATATCTGGGTTGGTGTTTGCAAGTCCAAAAATTTGTCTTTGTTGGTTTGAATGCCTAAAGTGCCTGCCTTTCTCTGTTTGTATGTCTGAATCTATTTGTTTGCATGTCTGGGTTGGTGTTTGCAAGTCCAAGAATTTGTCTTTGTTGGTTTGAATGTCTAAAGTGCCTGTCTTTCTCTGTTTGTATGCCTGAATCTATTTTTTTGCATGTCTGGGTTGATGTTTGCAGGTCCAAGAATTTGTCTTTGTTGGTTGAATGTCTAAAGTGCATGTCTTTCTCTGTTTGTATGTCTGAATCTATTTTTTTGCATGTCTAGGCTGGTGTTTACAAGTCCAGGAATTTGTGTTTGTTGGTTTGAATGTCTAAAGTGCCTGTCTTTCTCTGTTTGTATGTCTGAATCTATTTTTTTGCATGTCTGGGTTGGTGTTTGCAGGTCCAAGAATTTGTCTTTGTTGGTTGAATGTCTAAAGTGCATGTCTTTCTCTGTTTGCATGTCTGAATCTATTGGTTTGCATGTCTGGGTTGGTGTTTGCAAGTCCAAGAATTTGTCTTTGTTGGTTTGAATGTCTAAAGTGCATGTCTTTCTCTGTTTGTATGTCTGAATCTATTTTTTGCATGTCTGGGTTGGTGTTTGCAGGTCCAAGAATTTGTCTTTGTTGGTTGAATGTCTAAAGTGCATGTCTTTCTCTGTTTGTATGTCTGAATCTATTTTTTTGCATGTCTAGGCTGGTGTTTACAAGTCCAGGAATTTGTGTTTGTTGGTTTGAATGTCTAAAGTGCCTGTCTTTCTCTGTTTGTATGTCTGAATCTATTTGTTTGCATGTCTGGGTTGGTGTTTGCAAGTCCAAGAATTTGTCTTTGTTGGTTTGTATGCCTAAAGTGCCTGTCTTTCTCTGTTTGTATATCTGAATCTATTTGTTTGTATGTCTGGGTGGGTGTTTGTAAGTCCAAGAATTTGTCTTTGTTGGTTTGAATGTCTAAAGTGTCTGTCTTTCTCTGTTTGTATGACTGAATCTATATGTTTGCATGTCTGGGTTGGTGTTTGTAAGTCGAAGAATTGGTCTTTGTGGGTTTGAATGTTTAAAGTGCATGTCTTTCTCTGTTTGTATGTCTGAATCTATTTTTTTGCATGTCTTGGTTGGTGTTTGCAAATCCGAGAATTTGTCTTTGTTGGTTGAATGTCTAAAGTGCCTGTCTTTCTCTGTTTGTATGCCTGAATCTATTTGTTTGTATGTCTGGGTTGGTGTTTGCAAGTCCAAGAATTTGTCTTTGTTGGTTTGAATGTCTAAAGTGCCTGTCTTTCTCTGTTTGTATGTCTGAATCTATTTGTTTGCATGTCTGGGTTGGTGTTTGCATGTCCAAGAATCTGTCTTTGTTGATTTGAATGTCTATAGTGTCTGTCTCTCTGTGTTTGTATGTCTGAATCTATTTGTTTGCATGTCTGGGTTGATGTTTGCCAGTCCCAGAATTTGTCTTTGTTGGTTTGAATGTCTAAAGTGTCTGTCATTCTCTGTTTGTATGTCTGAATCTATTTGTTTGCATGTCTGGGTTGGTGTTTGAAAGTCCAAGAATTTGTCTTTGTTGGTTGAATGTCTAAAGGTATGTCCTTCTCTGTTTGTATGTCTGAATCTATTTGTTTGCATATCTGGGTTGGTGTTTGCAAGTCCAAGAATTTGTCTTTGTTGGTTTGAATGTCTAAAGTGCCTGTCTTTCTCTGTTTGTATGTCTGAATCTATTTGTTTGCATGTCTGGGTTGGTGTTTGCAAGTCCATGTGTTGGTTTGAATGGTTCGAAAAACAGAGAAGGACATGCACTTTAGACATTTAACCAACAAAGAAAAATTATTGGACTTGCAAACACCAACCCAGACATGCAAACAAATAGATTCAGACATACAAACAGAGAAAGACAGACACTTTAGACATTCAAACCAACAAAGACAAATTCTTGGACTTGCAAACACCAACCCACACATGCAAACAAATAGATTTAGACATACAATCAGAGAAAGACAGGCACTTTAGACATTCAAACCAACAAAGACAAATTCTCGAACTTGCAAACACCAACCCAGACATGCAAACAAATAGATTCACACATACACACAGAGAAGGACATGCACTTTAGACATTCAACCAACAAAGACAAAATCTTGGACTTGCAAACACCAACCCAGACATGCAAACAAATAGATTCAGACATACAAACAGAGAAAGACAGGCACTTTAGACATTCAAACCAACAAAGACAAATTCTCGGACTTGCAAACACCAACCCAGACATGCAAACAAATAGACTCAGACATACAAACAGAGAAAGACAGACACTTTAGACATTCCAATCAACAAAGACAAATTCTTGGACTTGCAAACAGCAACCCAGACATGCAAACAAATAGATTCAGACATACAAACAGAGAAAGACAGGCACTTCAGACATTCAAAGCAACAAA
Source organism: Artemia sinica (assembly GCA_027921565.1). Taxonomy (NCBI): domain Eukaryota; kingdom Metazoa; phylum Arthropoda; class Branchiopoda; order Anostraca; family Artemiidae; genus Artemia; species Artemia sinica. The sequence continues at coordinate 49,068,982 of CM051261.1, read as the reverse complement.
GACAAATTCTTGGACTTGCAAACACTAACCCAGACATGCAAACAAATAGATTGAGACATACAAACAGAGAAAGACTGGAAATTTAGACATTCAACCAACAAAGACAAATTCTCGGATTTGCCAACACCAACCCAGACATGCAAACAAATAGATTCAGACATACAAACAGAGAAAGACATGCACTTTAGACATTCAAACCAACAAAGACAAATTCTTCGACTTGCAAATACCAACCCAGACATGCAAACATATAGATTCAGTCATACAAACAGAGAAAGACAGACACTTTAGACTTTCAAACCAACAAAGACAAATTCTTGGACTTGCAAACACCAACCCAGACATGCAAACAAATAGATTCACACATACAAACAGAGAAAGGCGGGCACTTTAGGCATTCAAACCAACAAAGACAAATTCTTGGACTTGCAAACACCAACCCAGACATACAAACAAATAGATTCAGACTTACAAACAGAGAAAGACAGGCACTTTAGACATTCAAACCAACAAAGGCAAATTCTTGGACTTGCAAACACCAACCCAGACATACAAACAAATAGATTCTGACATACAAACAGAGAAAGACAGGCACTTTAGACATACAATCCAGCAAAGACAAATTCTTGGACTTGCAAACACCAACCCAGACATACAAACAAATAGATTCAGACATACAAACAGAGAAAGACAGGCACTTTAGACATACAAACCAACAAAGACAAATTCTTGGACTTGCAAACACCAACCCAAACATACAAACAAATAGATTCAGACATACAAACAGAGAAAGACAGGCACTTTAGACATACAAACCATCAAAAACAAACACTTGGACTTGCAAACACCAACCCAGACGTACAAACAAATAGATTCAGACGTACAAACAGAAAGACAGGCACTTTAGTCATACAAACCAACAAAGGCAAACACTTGGACTTGCAAACACCAACCCAGACATACAATCAAATTGATTCAAAAAAGTATTAAAAAATGGGAGTGGGAGGGGAGGGAAGGGGGGGGGGAGGTGGGGAGGCTGCTCTTTGGGGCCCGAAGAGGGGGCTCGGGGGTCTTTGGGGGCCCCGGGGGGCCTTTTGGGGGCCCGGGGGGCCTTCGGGGTTGGGATAGGGGACCTTATAACACTAACCACTGCAACCCGGATTTATGATGAACTATATCGGTCCTTTGTGTAACCATACACACCTTTAAGTTACTATAGGTTAGAGTTCGTTCTTTATTGTACCCTACTGTATTTCAAACAGGAAAAAGCCTATGGATTTTTTTTAATTGGAATAGTAAGAGACAAACTGGCTACAACCTACGATTATGACATATTTGATCGATCTTTGATATCAAAACCCGGATTATAATCTTATTTTAGTTACTATGGGTTGGAAGTTTGTTCTTTACTGTAATTTTTATTCCAATGATCGTCTTTTAATGTAAAATGTTGCATGTTTAGTGAAAAGCTTCCAAGGTATGGACCGGCAACTGTGGAACAGTTTACAAATGTAATGGGAAATCTTATACATCACTGTGAATATGTGGAGGCATAATTGTCCTTTACTTAGTTTCAGCTTAAATTCGATGATCGAGCCTTTATGTAATCAGATATCATAAATATTTTTGCAGTTTACATAATAACTTTAGCGATTCTAAACTGAAAAATAAAATATATATTAAAAAATGGAATTTTTTGGTCTGAAACTACATAGTCAATCCCACATCGGGTAGTTAGAACCTAACCAAAAATAAAACTAATTTTAACATTTTAAGGTTTTTTTCTAGCTTGAATTGAAATATTCGAACTATTGCTCGGATACCATGGATATTTTTGCAGTTTACACAAGCTGCAAAGAACGCACAGGCTGATCTTTGTAAATTGACAAAAATTTTACGAATGTTTTACCGGGATTACGAAAAATATTCAAAATTAAAAATTAAAATTATCTCTGAAAGAATAGATTTTGTTGAAAAGTCAGCTAGAGATGCTTTCGCAAAACTTCATAGTAATATCCAAAAGAAATGTTGCATGTTTAGTGAAAAGCTTCCAAGGTATGGACCGGAAACTGTGGAACAGTTTACAGATGTAATGGGAAATCTTATACATCACTGTGAATATATGGAGGCATAATTGTCCTTTACTTAGTTTCAGCTTAAATTCGATGATCGAGCCTTTATGTAATACTAACTACATCCAGCGACTATGACGTCATTGATCAATATTGTATGTAAAAAATTAAGTTTTTCGTAAAAAATAATTAATTAAAAAAAAATTAAGTGCAAAAGTTGCTAGATCTAGAGATTTCCTTTAAAATGAGCTATTGAACAACTCCCTACGATGTTCCAGTGCCAAGCTATCTCTGGAAACAAAAGAAAAAAAATATCCCGTTTGTGGAGAATAATGTGGTTAAAGTCAATTTTCTTGATCTTCAAGCCAATATATTTCCCTTGCTGTTCAAGCCAAATGACAGAAAGTTTTCCTATACAGGGGTTTTCGGACATGGCGGTTCTAATGGTGTACTTTTTGTTTTGATCTGACTGCTTTTTTAGGAGCTATGGGTTTTTGTATTTCTTAACATTAGACGTGATCGTCTCATACTAGGTTGCTAGCTACCGCTGCAACCCGGATTCAAATGGTAGTTTTGTATTATACCGAACACAGTCGAGAACCGCCCTAATATAAAATAATATATATCTCTTAATAGGAGTTAACATTCCCTCAGATGGTTTACCATTTTCGTTTCTGCTTTCAAATTTATCCTGTCTCATGTAGAAATTGTGCCAATCAGTTATCTTGTCTCGCCTGTATTTTCAACTCTCGGATAAGAATATTCCAATATTGAAATTACCTTATCTGATGATGTCACCTTGTTATCATAGTATTCCAACCGGATGTTGACATCTGTCATCTTTTCCTTATCTGATGATGCTACATTAGCATTATGTAATCAATTTCCCAGAAATCTAGTTCCCCTCGATTATGCAATCAATTTCTCGGAAATCCTCTCCCCTTCGTGGATCAATAAACCATGAATAAATTATGACTTATTTACTTTTTTTACTTTTTTAGACTTATTTATTACTAATAAAAACGTTCGTAAACAAAATGAAACAACTTTCGACTTTCGAGATAGCCATTTAGCCTAAAAAAGTAAAGTTAATATGCAAATTTCGTTTTAGTTATTCATGTTCAGTGAGCCAAAATCAAAACCTGCATTAACTAAAATCGTTCAGAAATTAAACAAGAAAAAACAATCTTTTTTAACTGAAAGTAAGGACCGACATTAAAACTTAAAAGGAACAGAAAGATTCCGTATAGGAAAGGGCTGTTCCCTCCTCAACGCCTCGCTTTTTACGCTAAAGGTTGACTCTTTCTAACAGCTCTATTTTTTAAAACAATAAAAAACTTTAGCGTAAAGAGCGAGGCGTTGAGGAGGGGACAGCCCCTTTCATATACGGAATAATTTCTGTTCGTTTTAAATTTTAATGTCGCTCCTTACTTTCAGTTTAAGCAAAATTGTTTTTTTTTTATTTAATATCATACAAGGATAAGATTAAAAGCTCTCAGCTGAATCAAACACTCAGGGCCAGAAAAAAGGTCGATTGGGCCCAATCGGGCCACGCGTTTGAAAGTGCTTTGCGCTACAATCAAAATGAATAATTGATTTTCGAACTTGTGAAATGTTCTTAACAATTTGAACAAGAGTTGCTTCTGGAGAGAGATCATTTTCCAGTCTAAAACCAATAAATAAAACTATGTGATATCAAAAATAAATCAGGATAGACTAAATAGTTTAGTAATCATGTTGACTGAAAGTAAAGACGAAAGGAAAATAGATTTTAGAACTGTTTTAGAAGCAGTTGCAGAACAAAATTTACAAATATTCAAATTCATGGGCCCATATTCGATGATGTAAATTTCAAAAGGCATTTTCAGCAGTTTCATAAATTCTATGGGACATAAATGTCGTTAGATCAAAATGAGCACAAAAAAGAACAGAAGAGGACAAAACCGTAAACTTAAAATGAAGAAGCTTAACCATCAAATGAGACAAGATCAAGAGAACGACATGAGAAATGTAAATGTATGACGGGTGATAATGAACAACCTAGACCATCAAAAGTGACAAGATCAATCCAAGCAACTAAGACAAAAAGCACTGAAAAAATGCCTGAAGCAATGATAAACGAAAATAAAGATCTAAGAGATATATAGCTTAAATATTGGCGAAACCGATAATTAAAACAAGTTAAAAACGAAATTGAAGAATATAGAAATATACAGTTGAAAGATAAGGGGCAACGAGAATCACAACGACTCGAAAATGAAAATGAAGAACAAAAAAAATATATGCGGTTACAAGACATGCGACAATGAGGATCAAAACGAATGAAAATGAAGAACAGGGAAATATTTGGTTATAAGATATATGACCGCGAGAACAAAGAAGTATGCAGTTAGAAGATAATCAGCAGCGAGAATTACAAGGAACAACAGGAATCAGAACTTGCCAAAGATGAAAGTGAAGAGCAAAGAATTGTAGATTTAGCAGGCATGCTAAAGGAAGTATCGAAAGTTTCAAAAATGACAGCGAAGAACAAAGAACTGTGCTGTTAAAGGACAGTGAGAATCAGAATGAGTCAAAAATGAAAGTGCAGAAGAAAAAATGTACTTGTGTACATAAGGGTACACACTCGAGAACAAATCGGTTTTGTCTGTCTGTATTAAGAGACAATTAGCTTACGCTCAATGGAAAACAAGTGACAGGTGACAGAATATGTTGGGCTTGTATGATTTGGGCTATATAAATACGCATCAAGGGGATGGGGGTAAAGTATTTGGACAACGCGAAGTTAGAAAACAATTCTTACTTCCTAATAACATATTACTTCCTAATATGCAGAATAATTGTAGCTAACACATTTTTCATGCAGACCCGCTATACTTTACCCCCCCCCCCTCCCCTAATGCGCAAAAATATAGCCCAAATTTGTTTCCAAAGTATTATATTTTCACTATATTTTTGTATATTTCATTAGGATTGACCTAAGTTCACTTCTCAAGTGTGTACCATTATGTACACAAGTACCAAAAAAAAAAAAGGTTAGAAAAACAGCACCATCACAATCTTCGATGCCACCAAATTGTGGCATAAAACCCAGTAAAAACCTACAAAGATGCCGTAAACTACGCAAGTGTTATTTACAAGTCATTGGGACCCTTCAACTCTGTACGTATTCACTGTGTAGTCCTCTATTACCCCGCAGGAAAAGTAGCCAACAAAGATGATTTACTTTGGGGCTACTGCCTGCTTTGTCGAATTGCATTCCGGCATCAATAATTTCCAAGTGAATGTGTTTGGTCTGTTTTAGGACACCAGTTGCTCTCTAAAGAGTATCACAAACAAATATGAAAGTGTAACTCATGTTTTGCTTTAGCTTCGTTCAACGTAAGTGATGATCGAATCAAAAATAGTCGTAATGTTTTTAGCTTCAAAATAGCTGGACAAATTTATCACAAATTCAGTTCAGCAGCACACCCATCACAGACCAATGATGGTGATTTTGAACCATATTTATATGACCAAATGTATCTTTTAGACCCCAATGGAGATGTTAATTGACACCTTTCGCATCTTTTAAATTATTAGATCGGTCGTAACCCAACAGATCTCTAGAAAGAAATATTGTGAGACACAAACAGCTAAGCTAAAGACTATGTTTATCTATTTATATGCTGGATTTGAATTTTGCTGAGAAATTTAATATATGGAGGGGACCCTGTAAAAAATTGCAATCGGGCCCCGCACCTAGTCGATCCGGCCCTGCAAACACTTGCTCATAATCTGTAAAACTGAGGATTAAAGGTGTTTGATGACTCATGCACTTTTCAATTATTAATCTAAGAGTGAAAATTGGTCGGTACATCCTCTACCCTTTCTAAAACCACACTCCTCTCTTAGAACTTTGTCTACAACATCTCTCAGTATAAAAAATATCATCATACCAAGTAATTTGCTATATACCCTAACCAAACTAATGCCTCTATAATTACCACACTCAGTCTTATCACCTTTCTTATACAGGAGCTTAATTAGTATTTTTCTTAATTAGTAAAATCGCTAGGTTCTTCCTAGATAGGTATTTCTGAGATAATGTTATACAAATGAAAGATTACCCAAACATTTAGCAATAGTAGTACACACCTTGTCATTCCAACAATCTCTTGGAAGTCATAGCACAAAATAAACCGAACCCAGGAAAAAAAAAAATCTTATATCCAATTTTAGCGAAATTAGAGCTAACATGATATTTGTTTAACATTTGTTAAACGACTCCGTATTAAATTTGAAACCAACCCTTAAGCCTATACTGAATTCAATAAATTACTATTCTAACTTTCATAAAAGCATAATTGAAATATAACTTAGTTGTCAATCTTTATACTTTCTGCCTTTTTAAAAATTTTTACAATAGTAAGCTTACTCTTGTTCCTGTTTACATTTGCGGTACAGAAGTAAGGCTGTCAGGGTGTAGGCAATAACAAATTAATCATAGATTGTAGAATGATATTAATTTTGTAATATTTTAACTCAATCCTTTTATCAGGTAATTCAATAAAAAAAACAAGCTTTTTAACAAATGTAAAGAGCAAAGCTATGTTTTGAGCAGAACAAAAAAAAACTCACAGAAATTATAATGAACAATGTATTAATGATGATAATAGTTCATCTATAACTTACTTCTAAACATAACAAGTGTAATAATTGTTTTTGTTCTTAGTGATTGTACTTTACTGAACAAAATTATTTTAAATGTTTTCACTTTTATAACTTTAAGAAACCAAAAATTAATTAAGATTTTAAGGAATAATATCAGCGTATGTACATTAAACTGACAATGCACATTTTTTTCAGTAAATTCATTTGAATGTTTTTCAGTAAACACCAAAAATAAGTTATCTTGACTGTATATTAGGGCCTAATAAACCATCATTGTGCAAGGAACTGTACCCTAAAGACAACTCATTTTTAAGTTTTTCAAACTTCCGCAAAAACTAATTCATGGAATAATGCCGTGTGTACATCCCATTCGAAATGTTTTGGCGACATCATAATAACTGAACTTGCAGCCACTATTTGCTATTTTTGAATTTTGCTGGCTTGTGTTTTAAGGTTTGTAAGTCTCCTACAGTCTGTTACTTGAATCTACATAACTTCATTTCAGGCTTTCCATGCAAAGGAATTCAAAGGTTATGCTAAGGATGTTTAGAAGAAGTCAGTCGTCCTCTTCATCTCAAAGATCTTCTATGACGTACTGCCTTGATTTAGTCAAGTAGGAATAATAGTTACATACAGTTTTTTCTATAAATTTTTTAAATATGAAAGTCGATCTCCTAAGTCTTTTTGTTTGTTCTCATGAGTGTACGGAAGGGGGACAGAGGGGGGCAGCTGCCCCCCTAGAACTTGAAATTTACACTAGATATGGCTGAAAAAACAGATGTGTGAAAAAGCAGATGGCTGAAAAAGCAGTTGAAAAAAGGTAGATGGCTAAAAAAGCAGTTGATAAAAGGTAGGTTGGTTGAAAAAGCTGGAAATAAACAGCTGGAATGACAGAATAAAAGTCAAACAAGAAGCAATTATCCATAATGGCTTGGAAAGATTTAGCTCTAATCTAAGAAGATTAATGATGAAGCCTATTGATGATGTATGATTTTTGGTGATTACTTATTGATAAATATTTATTACGTATGATAGAACTTGCTGGCAATGTAAGGTTTTGTGAATTGCCAATACAACTTCAGCCCCCGCCCTTCATCACAGAATCGGCCGCCCTCTTCCCTAGATAAGAAGCTACATACGCCCATGTTTGCGCTAATGAAATATCGGTGAGTTTCCAGTTCCTGGGAAAGGATTCTAATTCACGATCTCCTAATTGTACTCAAGTTTTTTATTGAAAGTTGTGTACTTTTTTCTTACTTTTTAAAAGCCTTCGAAATCTTTAATCAATTCTATGATAAAATGGGTAATTAATTCCTGCTAAAAATATAAAAATTAAAATTGAAATTTCTTTAGAAGAACTTTGATTTGGGATCATTTTATGTTAAGCCATCAACTTATTTGTGAAATTGACGCATCTCCATGCATTTTGTTGGGATACTTCTCTACAGTCTTAGTTCAACGAAATACAAGCATTTCCTTACTTACAATCTGCTGCGAATACGTACAGAAAGTTTTTGAAAGAAGAAGATGAATCTTGACCTGGTGTGCTGTCTGATAGGGAAATTTTAATGGGAGAATATTAAATGCTTTAAATAAAGATATGCATGCCAACCTACTAATTTCTAGTTTGGCCAATAAGGAAATCCATCTATTTAAAGTGATAAGGACAATAAAATGAAGTCGAGTTGTTTGAACTATTTAACTGGAAGCATACACAATCGTAGACATCTTAGAAAAATTAAGAAATTGGGGGAATTCAATTTTTGATATGAAAAAAACCTCCACATGGTTTAAATTTTTTGGTAATGGTGGGTGTCGAATTAAATAAAAAGAAAAAAACTGCTGAAAAATCATGGTAAATAAGCTAGGAAAATAGAGTGCTAAACACCTTAAGAAGGTACGGTTTTCCTTTTAAGGTGTAGTTGTCTTTGGGAATCAACCGATTATTAAAGTTTGGATTTTTTTGACAAACAGCGTTACAAAATTTAAACAACTAGTGTTGCAGATTTATTTTCGCAATTTGCCATGACAACACTAACAAAAATGTAATCCTTCCATAAAAACTTCATAATTTTGCAACAACCAAAAAAATGTTAGAAAATCGGTTTTCAGAAACAACCAAAAAAAATCTTAGAAAGTTAGTTTTCAGAAACAACCCAAAAATTCTTAGAAAACTGGTTTTCAGATATGGTTAAAATAAATTTAGGGGGCAAAAATGTTTTTTTATCTTGATTTCCTTGGTACTTTAAACTTCGCCTTTGTTTTACACTTTTGTTTTTCCAAAGAAAAAAAATGAAACGGATTGACAAATTTGGCATAGCTGCTTATAATTCTTTTCTGGGGTAATACGAATGATTTCCACTTCTTCTTGAGCCAGAGCATGCTGCGTTTGAGCCACTGTATATAAATAATATAACAGTAAGATCACGGCTTATTGTTTTTTGGCTACTACATCCTCGGCGCGTACTAACAGCTCCTCCCATTTAATCTGCCATCAGCGGTCCAGTATATATTACCTTGGAACAGGTAATTTCGCAGAAACTTTCTCAAAATGCATTTGAAACCAACCCGAGACTTCGAAACCTACTTGTAATTCCTAAGAACATCTAATAATAATATTGCACTACTAATTACCTATTTTTATATATGTATTGGAATAAATTAATTTAAAATTAGATTCTTTAAAATTTAGTGCTACAGAGGTGAAGCCAAATTTTGCGTTCAAGAGAAATCTGACTTGTCTACCCGTGAAAAAATTGAATATCGCTTATGTTTCTCCTTGTATAAATGCTCTCTGGCGCACTTGTATCTCGGTCTGGCTTTGTATAATGGTTAAGGTAGGGAATGATCATACTGTATTATATTTATTCACTGTGGTTTGAGCTGATTAATATGCTATCAAACAGTTCGTGGTAACGAACTGTAAGTAAGGAGCGACCCGGCTCAATGCTAACCGAAACTCTAGAAAACGGGTTTTTGATACCAATAGATACATCAAAAGAATCAGATTTCAATGCTGATTTCAAATATATAAATTTTATCAAGTTTAGTGCTACCCATCAAAAGTTACGCGCCTGAGAAAATTTGGCTGATTTTAGAAAAAAGGGGGAAAGACCCCCTAAAAGCTATATAACCTTAATAAAAATCACACCATCATATTCAGCGTATCAGAGAACCCTACTGTAGAGGTTTCAAGCTCCTATCTACAAAAATGTGGAATTTTGCATTTTTTGCCAGAAGAAAGATCACGGATGCGTGTTTATTTGTTTTTTTTTTGTTTTTTTTCCCCAGGGGTGAACATATCGACCCAGTGGTCCTAGAATATCGTGGGAGGGCTCATTGGAACGGAAATTAAAAGTTCTAGTGCCCTTTTTAAGTGACCAAAAAAATGGAGGGCAACTAGGCCCCCTTCCACGCTCATTTTTTTTCCCCAAAGTCACCCGATCAAAATTTTGAGATAGCCATTTTGTTCAGCATGGTCGAAAATATGATAAATATGTCTTTTAGGATGACTTAATCCCCCGAAGTTCCCAGGGGGAGGGCTAAAAGTTATGAACTTTACCCAATGTTAACATATTGTATTGTTTATTGGGAAGTATACAGAAGTTTTCAGGAGGGTTTTTTTTCTGGTAGGGGGGGGGGTGGGTCGGGGGTTATTTTGGAGGATCTGTCCATGAAGGAAGTTTTCATAGGGGAAGGGAAATTGCCATGAAGGGGGCGCCGGACTTGCCAGCATTATTTATTGGTTATTGGGAAGTATACAGACATTTTCAGGAAGGATTTTTTTCTGGAGGGAGGGGGGCTTACCCCCCCCCCCCCCGGAAAATACACCCACGCAGAAAATGCCCCCCCCCCCCGTGGAAAATAAGGTTTTCTAAATTTGAGAATATTGTTTGAGTTTTTTTTCTGTAGGGGGAAGGAATTTCGGTACTTGTGTATTATACGCCACTCACTCAAGTTTACGCTGTGTAAAACTCAAGAACAAACTGGTTTCTTCGTTATTTTCTTTCAGCTTAGCGTGAGACAAGACAAAGACAAGTGACAAAATAGATGGGAAATATATAATTTGGGCTATATATTTGCACATAAGGGGGAGGGGGTAAAGTATTTGGACAGTTTGAAGTCAAAAAACAATTCTTATTTCATAATATTCAAAATAATTTTACCTAACACATTTTGCTGGCAGACCCGCTATACTTTACCCCCATCCTCCCCTAATGGGCAAATATATAGCCCAAATTTGTTACTAAAGTAACGAAGCAACCGGTTGGTTCTCAAGCTTTAAACAGCGTAAACTTGAGTGAGTGGCGTATAATACATAAGCACCGGAATTTTTCATGGAGAGAGAGCGGGATTTTAAAATTAAATTTATGGAGAGAGAGCGGGTTTTTTTAATTAAATTTAAAAAAACAAGTTTTTCAGCTGAAAGTAAGGAGCAACATCAAACTTAAAACGAACAGAAATTATTAGCATATGAGAGGAGTTGCCCCTTCCACAAGACCTTGCTCTTTACGCTAAAGTTTTGACTTTTTGTTCTAATTCTTTAAGAATGATTCCTGAAACACACTGACCGTTTAATTAGAATAATGAGCTTTCTTTTAAAATTTTATAAAAAAAATTAGCGTAAAGAGCGAGGTCTTGAGGAGGAGGCAACCCCTTACATATATGTAATAATTTCTGTTCGCTTTAAGGTTTGATGTTGCTCCTTACTTTTAGTTGAAAAACTTGTTTTTTTTAAATTTAATTACTTACAGATAATATTTGTTAATGGGATTAAATGGGAAACACATGGAACAAGTTTTTAAAGAAAAGTAAAGAGCCTCATTAAACCAAAAATTTGAAGAAATAAAGTTGAACAATTTTCAATGTAAAAACTATAGAGTCTAAAAGAAAAAAACAAACAAAAAGATATGAAAAAGTTTTTCTATGAAAAAGACTATGTCAATAAAAAATAAACAGAAAATTTTTTTAAAACTTTTTCCACAAAACAAGTTTGTCAAGGAATAGAAAGAGCCTCATTAAGCCAAAAATGAGTAGAAATAAATTCAAATAATTTTCCAAGCGTAAAACTACCACAAATCACCATCAATAAATGAATTAAACCCAAAATGAACAAAGTTACAATAAATAACCGATTCAAACTTAAAACGAGCAAAAATTAACATGAGTAGGGCTGGCAGCCCCCACACCTTCTCGAGACCAGAACATAATTTGCACTTTGCTGGAAACAAAATACACTTTAAATGTTTTTACTTTTTTGACTTTAATAAATAAAGAAGCATTAAGACTATAGGAAATAAATATCAGAATATGTATATTAAACTGACAATAAACGGTTATTTGTTTTTTTTTTTAAGTAAAGTGCAAATTATATTCTGGTCTTGGGAAGACATGGGTGTTGTCAGCCCTACTCCTTTTAATTTTTTCTCGTTTTGAGTTTGACTAGGTTATCTATTGTAACTTCTGTCCGAAGATAAGAAAAACAAACTCGAAGAATTTGATAACGCTTTCGTTTGTAAAAACTTGAACAATAAGAATTCTTTGGTTCCCAAAGCCAACTATCCTTTCAAAGGAAAGCTAATCCTTCTTAAACTTTTTGGTGCCGTATGTTTTTAGCTTAATTTAAATGATTGTTCGCCTACATTTTTTTGTCTTAATTTTTTTTTTTTTATTAATTTGGCGCCCGCTACTGCCAAAAATTTCAGAACTTAGCATGGAAGTCTTCAACAAAAATGAATTTGCGGGTTTTTTTCTAAGATTTTAAGATACTTCCTCTTGTGTGTACATTCCTCTTTTCCCGTTCTTTAGCACTTTTCAACGAAACTAAAAAGAACTCAAATAAAACTCTCAAATTTGGAAACCTCATTTTCCAGGGGGGGGGTATTTTCCGCGGGGTGTGTTTTCGGTGGTGGGGGGGGTGAATGCCTAGAACCATATCCCCTTGGGTCCTGAACTGCTACAATCTACTTTTACGAGCCATTTCTGTTTGTGATTAGGATTGAGATTGATGCCTTAATTTGTCTTCTGTGTTTTGGACTCGGGCGTAGGAATGGCATTACATGTGTCTTCTAAACTAATAATTCCCTCGTGGATATAGAAATCGGGGTTACCGTCTGCTCCTTTCTTAGTAGTGACGTTACAAAGTTGGCCCAAGCCAGGAAAGTCAAATTTTAAACCAAGAAAAATATATTTTATTTAAAAGCTGGTCAATAATCCTCAGGTAGCGGATAAAAGACTATTAAATCATTTTTTCTATGCAAAGTTATTAATGTGATGCATCATTTTGATAGTTTCGAGGGTCTGACAATTTCTTTGATGAGGAGTTCTCATAAAAAAAAGATAATGATTGATAATGATAATGATGAGGAAAAAAAGGAAATAGATGGAAATGAAAAAAAATGGAAATGGAAAAAAAAGGATGAGGAAAGATAATGATGAGGAAAATAAAAAGATAATGACCAGAGAAACCAGCTACCAAAAAGTAGCTGGTTCAGTAGTCCTGATTCAAGGACTACTTCAACACAAAAGTAGTTCTGATTCAGTGCAAAACGAGGTAAGTTGTGATCTAGTGTAGTCAAAAATGGGGCCCATATCCCCCCCGTTTCCATCAGTTTTTTAACTGAAAGGTAAAAAGTTTATACATTTTTTTGAGGAAGATTGGCGTAACAATTTTTGATCCATCTAAATTTAACGCACAGTCACCCTGTGGTCTCTTCAACACCCCTTTTCCCTTTCCCTCCCTGTGCCTTCTTTTTATAAAGACGATGCATCTGAAATAATCTAACAACTTTCATAATATATGACTGACAAACAGAGTGTGGAAGGGGCCTTTCGAACCAACTCTCCTCCCTCCATCTCCCTCTAGCACCTTGCTACTACCAGTTTCGAAGAAGAAAGCTAGCCATGTTGCACCCAGGGACTGCTTGAAGTTCTAAGGCCAGCGAGAGTATTTTCCTTAAAATGACACTGGTAAGAATATACGACTTGTCATCACGTGTAACACAGACAATAATCCTTTATCATCCATACTGAAATACGGAAACAGACAAGAAATAAAATGAAATGGTACATGGGCATATAAGTAAGTAACACTGGGTTTATTCAAAAACAAAGTATACATCTTCGATGGGCGTATGTGTAGTTTACAACATCTTGAACCCATACTCGCCTCCTCTTTGAAATGGACCATCGGTAGATAACCTTGTTCAGATCACCTGTGTCATTGAGGTTTCAACTGAATCTGAGCGCATTTATACAGAAGTCGGAAAAGGGCTGCGGGCCTCTGAAAATAATCATTCTCGCGTCCCATTTGCCCAACGTATATGCCCCACAAATTTCAAGTTGGTCAGTGAAAACAAAAATAAACATGCCAACCTATCGACTGAAAAGTTTGTGTTTAGGGGGGGGGGGGTGTTGAAGGAGCCATGGGGTTTCTTTCTGCCTCTAATCAAAAATTTTGAAAATCTTGTATGATTACGCTTCAAACAACTTGCAAGATGCCCTTGTTTCTGCTAAAGAGCTGAGGAATAGATGTGTCGGGTGTTTTGGCAGGGTAACTGGCAAATTTTGTGCTTTAAAACTTTAGAAGGAAAATCATTGATTCAGACAAGGATTTAGACAATCATTTTCAATTCAGACAAGGTGGAACTTGGCTACCTATATGCTACAAAGCTGAGATGGGAAGGCGGGAGAAGGTTCCGGACCTATTTTATCTTCTAATCACAGAGCTTAAAAATCCTTGGATTACTCGTTTTCAAACAAGCTTCGACTTGTCTACCTATTTGCTGAGTTTGAGGTAAGAGGGACAATGAAGCACCGGAGGGTCTCTAAACCTTTGCTTCTCCAATCATACCAATTGAAATTCTTGCATGATTACGATTCAAATAAGGTAGACTATGCCTGCCTTTTTATGAAGAAGCTGGCGGGGAAGGCTGGGGTATATTGGAGGGGCTGCAAGCCCACTATATACATTCAAATATACAGATTGAAAATCGTTGCATGTTTCCGCTTCAAAAAGGTTCAAAATGCCCGCTTTTGTAAAAAAAAATTGACGGGGACTGAGCGGATATTGCAGGTTGAAAATAGTCGCATTATTTTTTTTTTCACAAGAGGTTGACTCTATAACTATATTCCTCAGAAAAAATGTTTTTGGGAGGCGGGGGGTGTTGGAAGGGCTGGAAGGCTATTTTTTCCTCTAATAAGTGTTTTCGCCCCGAATCAGGGTTTAGTTCATTTATCCTACAGGTCCTAGCTTAGCTCGGTTTTTTGCAAAGTCGTTAAGCGTTTTTTTTTTCGATATGTACCGTAATATGTGATAACACTTCTCTGCCTCAGTCCTAACCAAAGAAAATGAAATAACTAACTCAACCGAAATCACAAACAGAAATAGCGTGTAAAAGTAAATAGCAGTTTTTTTGAACTTCGGTCCATGGGAAAATGCTCCTGTTTATTGTATCAAAAACTATTTATTTATTATTCTAATAAAATATTTTTGCTGTTGGACCAGAAAACCCTCTCATGTCTTAAGCATTTTTTGATTCTAGCCTTACTGCAATTCGATACCTGTATCTGTTTTCTTGCTGTGTCCTCTTAACAGTTCAGTAAAGTTCAACTTCGACAGTTGAACTTTTTGAAAAAATGCAGATTAAGTTATGATTTATTATTTGCATCAAGATAATCGAGCAGTAGCTTAAATATACAGTGCATTTTAAAAGTAACAACATCGAGTTGACTTACTTGACTTAACGCTCTTGCTCAGCAGGGCTGCCAGCTTAGAGGGAACTAGTTGACAGTGCCGTAGTCTTCTCCAGGTTGTCCCGTCCCGGGCTAGAGATAAGCCCTCGTTTGGGTTGATATTGCGGCTGAGGAGTAGTTGGCATATGACATCAACCCACCTGGTGCGCAGTCTTCCTCTAGGGCGTCGCCATTCATATTCTGAGGGGTTGAAGTTCGTGATGATCCTTGCAGCGGTGCTTGGTGGGAGGCGGAGTAGGAGGCAGTACATTCCCAAGAGGAATTTCTACTTGAGTAGAGATTTGCCAGCTTAAAGGTCGTCAGGGTTTCAGTGTTGCGGATCTGATCATACCATTTGAAGCCTTCTAATCGATGCAGGTGTCTAGTTTTGAACGGCGTCGACTTTTCGTAGCTATGTTTGACTTATCGGCCACATTTCAAAAGAATATTGCATGATGCTTGAGATTGTGGCGTTTTAAATTCGAGCTTTGATTTGGGGACTAAATTATGGTTTGAGGAACACTTCCCTCATGATTAGTTCAAATACAGAGTTTGTCTTGGTTGATCTGGCAGAGATTTCGGCATCCAGTGATCCGTTTGAGGATATAATTGATCCGAAATATGTGAACTGTCTAAACCAAGTCGGTAGCTTGGACGTTAATCTCAACTTTAAAGGGTCTCGTCGAACGGTCTTATCTAGGGGTATTCTCTTTTTTTCTTCCAGTTTATTTGCGGCCCTACTCTAGAGGCTGTGGAAGAGAGTGTCTCGAGTGCAGAATTAAGTTGGTCAAGATTGTCACTAAGGACAGCTACATCGTCTGCAAAGTCAATATAAGAGAGGATCCTCCGGGTATATCGTTCAGAATGTGGTCGATGACGTAGTTAATCAGCTTCGTTGCAGCAGTGCATCCTTGCCGTACTCCGTTGTTGATAGGGAAGGAAGAAGAAAGCTTCCCATTAACCAGGATGGCGCTTTCTATATTGCTGTAAAGTTTTTTAAAGAGGCTGACCATCTTTGTAAGTAGGCCCACAGTTTCCAGGATTAGCCACAAGGATTGTCTGTCTACAGTATGAAAGGCAGCACGGAAGTTGATGAAAGCTATATGCGCTTCTTGTTGCATTAATTAAAAAACCTTTTTCCACAAAATAAGTTTTTCAAAAAAAGTAAAGAACTCCATTAAACCAAAAATGAACAAAAATAGAATCAAATTATGTACCAAGCATACAACTACGTTGAATCAGTATCAATAAATAAATATAACCCGAAACAAACAGAAATTAAAATAAGTCAAACTCAAAACAAGCAGAAATTAATATGAGTAGGGTTCTAAACCCCATGCGTTCTAAAAGCTAGAATATAATTTGTATTTTACTGAAAAAAATTCAAATGAATTTAGTGAAAAAAACGTGTATGGTCAGTTTAATGAACAAAATAGAATAAAATAATCTACCAAGCATACAACTACCACAAATCAGTATCAATAAAAAAAAATGAAACCCAAAACAATCAGAAATTAAAATATGTCAAACTCAATACGAGCAGAAATTAATCAGAGTAGGGTTCTAAACTCTATGCTCTCTAAAAGCTAGAATATAATTTTGTACTTTATTCAAAAATTTTTTTTAATGTTTTCACTTTTATAACCTTTAAGAAATCAAAACTTAATTAAGATTTTATGGAATAAATATCAGCATATGTACATTAAACTGACAATGCATATTTTTTTCAGTAAATTCATTTGAATTTTTTTCAGTTCTTTACTGAAAACGCTTGACACTAAGAGCTCAAAATCCTATTCTATGGCCAAAAAAAATTTGTTCATAATTAATTTTATTTCTAAAAATAAGCTTGAAAGCAGTGGCGGTGTTTCAGGCGGGCAATGATTTGGAGAAAAAATGATTCTATAGCCCATGCTCTTGACTTTTTGGATGGCAGGGGCGGATCCAGGATTTTTTAGGGGGGGGGGAAATAGGTTGATCCTATAAAACAATTTAGGGGGGGGGGCGCAAAATAGGTTGATCCGATAAACTTGCGGTAAAAGCAAGTTTAATTAACGCAAACTTGGGTTATTTAAGTAAATTACACTACTTTAGTCTACGCTAGGGGGGCGCGTGCCCCCTTGCTCCCCTGGATCCACCATTGTCGGATGAAGATCCATCTTTATAGCGGCTTTGTTATTTTTGAGTTTTTAAAAGGTGGAATTGATCTCCTCTGGCAAAAGAACGGTGTCGTTGGGGTAGCCTCTGCAGGGGCAGCGACGAGCCCTGAGTGAATGCCATCTGACGTATCTGAAATTAGCAGCTTAGTTTCTCCCATAGACCTAGACATTGTGACTGATCGTATGCTGTTTCTCCATTCGCTGCTTTCAGGCTTACCGACGCCATGGTCAGTTGGCCATTCGGCTCACGCAGGATCTTGAATGTTCTGCCAATGTCTTTCTTTTTTGCAGCTAACTCGAGCTCATTGGCTTTGCCCGCTATAAAGTCTTCCTTGTCCTTGTAGAGCATATAATTACGTTGTTCGTTGAGCTGTCTGTAGAGCATCATATTTCCTCTAAGTCTCGCTCGCTGTCTCTGCTCGATTACTTCTAACGTCTGGTTGCTTATCCACTCTTTCCTTTTTTGCTGCTTCGAGTCCACAACTTCTGTAGCTGCTGTGAGATCACTGTCCTTGAAAGTGTTCCACACTGACTCGCTTTCTGAACACTGTAGGAGAGCCTAAAAGTGGCTGGAGACTTTAATCATATACCGCTTGTGAACCAAGGGATCATGCTGCAATCGATAGGTGTCTATTTTCTTGGAGGAAGAGGAGTTACTCTTGTTGGCCCTCAGACGAAGTTTGATCCTTGCAGAAACGAGACGGTGGTCGGCATTGCTGAGCTCGGTACCTCTCTATGAGTTGCTGTTTTGGACAGACGAGAGCCAGCGTCGTCTAACAATGATAAGGTCAAGCATCTGTTTTGTTGTGCCATCGCTGCTGTACCATGTGTACTTGGCAATGTCTTTTCTCACAAAGACTGTATTTGTGACTGATAGGGCGTGGGTAATGCAGCAATTTAGCAGCTGTTCACCATTATCATTCAATTTATCCACCGTCACGGGTCCAACAGCTGCATCGTACAGACCAGTGCCGTTATCGATACTGGCGTTAAAATTTCCTAGGACTAAGAGGTAGTCGTGTGGCGGCACAGTGGAGAGCTCAGAGGACAATAACGCTTAGAAGTCGTCCTTTTCTTCATCATCGGTATTGTTTGTTGGTGCATAGCAGGTAAGTATAGTTATCTTCCCGTGTTTGCCGTCGATTCTCACAGTAGACGTGATGAGATAGGTGTGAATGATAGTAGAGCCTTCCGAGCACAGCTTTTGAGTTCAACACTGATGACCAGAGTAGTGTCCGTCCTTCTCCAATGTCTTGTTCACCGCTTCCACTGAGACGCGTTCCTGTTATTCCTACAATTGTCACTTTGTATCTTTTTAATTCTTTCGCTAAGAGAAGCTTTGAACCAGGCCTTTTCAGTGTCAATACATTTCAAGTGGCAACATCTCTACCACCTTGGTCAGCAATATTCAAAAGGGTGTGTCTTTGGGCATGCCTGGGTCCAATAAGGAAAGTGGGTAAGGTATCCGAGGCATTTTTAGTTCCTTTCGTAGAAATGAATTTCTGGAAGAGGACTGCTACCCCAACCGTCCCTTGGTGCATTTAGTTCTCCGGTGGCTAGCTGGATATCCAGAGGTATGTGAAATAGGTTCTGCATGCGACACAAATGTGCATGGGAGCAGAACTTCGGACTAGCAGCACCGACAGCAACATAGAGTTGCTGTCGGGAAATAGAGAATAAAATTGGAATTAAGCAAAAACAGTGTATTTTGAGACTGTCTTTAATGTATGCGTCATAATTTTTTTCTACAAAAAGTTTCTTTCACATACCATTTTAAAAAGGGGGTCAGCCACGGCGTTTAATTGATTGTGAAAAGGCCAAAACTGCTTGCTTTGCTTTTCTTGGCAATGCTGACCAAAGAGTGGTGCAACACTACACGTTGTCCAAGCAGCGTAAGTCTACTAACATTTCTGACTCTATCAAATTTTACTATTTCAAAGAAATTCTTTGTTAAATATAACTCCTGGTTGAACTTTTTTGAATGGATGATTTTTGTGGATTGTTTTAATTTTAATGACTATGTACTTTATTGTAAGTTTCATTTTATTTTTATACTTTTTGCTGAGAACGGCCCTTGGATATAGAGTCGAAATGTTTACTTAGGGATAAAAATTTCATGAGCCGAAATGTTTACTTTGGGATAAAAATTTCACTGTCTTAGGTTAATTCCTCATTGTTTTACCTACTGTTGTTTGTAAAAAGCTCCTCCCTGGGATTGTTTTTCGTTCTAACACATAGGACATTAATGCCTAAATGAAACTTCTAAAATAAATGTTGGTAATTTTTAAAGCAATCTGTATAGTTTGTTGAAGCAACATTTTGAATTGACGAACCAGTAAATGATTTAACAATATATTTTCTGTAAATTCGAAATGAATATATTTAAAAGGAAGAAAGTATGAATAGAAATTGACTGGCAATTAGACTAATAAAAGCATATTGACTGTTGAAAGTAGACTGATATTGATACCTGGAAGTAAAGCACAGTAATTTCAATAAATCGCAAATGAAACTCTGACCTTTAGTGGGTTTAAGAGGGACAGCCCCATTCTTATTTATGGTAATTTATGTTTGTTTTTAAGTTTCACTTGATTATTTATTGTGATTCTTTTTCATTTTAGGTTTAATATATTTAAATATAGCAGTATCTATTGTTTTATGTTTTGTATGGTTATTCATTTTGTGTGGTTATTTGTTCATTGGGATTATTCATTCGGTTTTTGCGGTTATTCATTTAGGTTTTTTGGGGGAGGAGGATGTGAGTGGGCTATAGGGCTGAGGAGGGGAGTGGGTTGAAGGGGTGGGGGTGGATGGAGTTATATTTGGATGGCGGTTATCCTGGGGGTCTTTAAGAGAAGGTGATTTGTTTGATTAAATTTATTAGTTTAGAATGCTTCTTGGAATGTTTATGTTGGTATTTTTGTTCGTAAAATTCAATATATCAGTTTAGGATGCCTCTAGGAATGTTTATGCATGTAATCGTTAAGCGTTAGCAAAAATTATTTTTTTCTCTAGCGTAGTGATTTGTATCTGTAATGGTTTATATTTTTGTTTATTATGTTAAATAAAATAAAAAAATTGTCCTGGTAAGATTTAATTTTGCTTATATTTTAGGAAAGGTGACTATGAAAACTTCTTAGCATCGCTGCTTATTAATGGTGATGCACGGTCATCAAGCATTGCTGTTCGAGCTTTTAATATAGAGGTTGCGTCTATCAGAGACAGCATTAGTCAAACGCAACTAGGGTTAATGCGACTACAGTTTTGGAAAGATTTGATTGATGATGCTTTCGTCGGAAGGCCATCTGCTCAACCTGTTGGGATGGAGATTTGGCGGGTAAGTTTTTTTTTCTTTCACAGATGTCGTGAATTTTCATACGAATGACAATGGAAAACTTATAAAAATTAGATCTTCAAAGATTTCAATTTAGAAAGATAGGGCTTGAAATTATTAGCGCCACTATTAATGCAGTATCTACCCTCTATTAAAAAATTCGAAAACATTGGATAATTGATATATTCAACTTGCAACACTAAAGAAGTAAAGCAAAAATTTTTCTGTAAGGAAAAAAGATCAGTTTTTTTTTTCAAGAATTATTTAAAATAAGGATCTAGCCTGCGTAAAATAGTCCTAGGCTAACTTGAGAAAATCTTGGCAGGCTAAGTAGGCTAGTTGCCTTTAAGCTGGAAGGCCTACTAGGGACAGAAGTCTGATTTCTTTACCTTTCCCTAAATTTTAAAGTGCCTGGGAAGCCATGCATGTATTAGTATAGGCTTTAGTAAAGTTGAGGGCATTGATGATTTATCTTTTTGAAACGTTGATGATTTATCTTTTTTCATTCAAACAAAAGGGCATGGGAAACTTACAAGAGCGGAAGTCGGCGCAAGTATCCTAAAGGAAAATCACCAGCACCATCTACTTTTTTGAGCCGAAACTGGTGTAGACATGTCTTTTCAGGTACTTTAAAATGCTCTTTAAATTTTCAATCGAATAAGCATCCTCCCAATTTTCTACACCCCTTCTTTTCAAGTGGGTAGAGAAAAAACAAACTAAATCAGAGGCAACTCTCTAATTTTGTCTAAGTAAAGAGCTATGCACTTCCTATGCGTGATTTTTATATTTTGTGCAAATTTTAAGCAGCCATATGCCCCCTATAGTAAAGAGTCCTGTATCTGCCGTCTGTTGTTGTTTTCTTTTCACCCAACCACATCGTATAGAAGGGGCTATCATGAAAACCTGAGAGGTAGCTTATTAAATTGGAAATAGGTAGTCCTAGGGCCCTTTTTAAGAGTCGAAAGTGATTGGAGAGCAACCAGCCCTCTTTCTGTACTCCTTTGTGGTACTCGGCTACCAGTGATATCAGATAACAATTTTGAGATTGGCAGTTTGTTTCAAAATAGTCGAAAAGTCCAGTAAATTTGCTTCCAGGGATGACATGATCATATAGGCCTTAGGACAATGGTCAGTAATTATGTAAGTCGGTGATTGTCTATGAATATGTTCTGTGGTGGAAAAAAAGGGGCATGTTAGTTCCTGGGTGTCCAATCGGCTCAGAAATTTCAGGAATTGTTTACTAGGCCAAGCGCAACACCTATTTTGTTTGGAATTGGAGGGTGTTATGGGGCCAAGAAAAGAGTAGAAAAATATGTCATCCCTCCTGGATCAATTTGTTGAGGCGTAAGTCCTTGGGTCAAGTCAGTGCAAGTGAAAATCTAGAAACAGAAACGGCAAGAATCTAAAAATAAGGAACAGAAGAAATAAAAACGAGAAGAGAATGCAAGAACTACAAATTGATTTGTGCAATTTAACATATAGCATAAAAAGAAGAAATACAAAGCATAAATAGCAATTACATTGGAAAAAATGTATTTTGCGATTCTTATTATTTGGTTGATGGATTCTTAGTTGAAATGAAAAAGTGGAAAATGCCGAAACTCTAGTATAATTGTCAGTTTGTTAGTAAATTTGATTAAGAATATAGGTTACAAAAATTTTAGGACGCTTAGCATGAGCTCAATGACTTGGTCCATGTTTGGAATGACCTAAAAACCGACAAGAAGAAATGTGTCAGAGGCAACGCTATAGCGTTGCCTATAGTAAAGACCATACGGCTCCAATGTTTTATTATTTATTTATTTATTATTATTTTTCCCAGAGGCACTTCATACGGAAGGGGTCGTCGCATTAACTTTGGAGGGGCTCATTCGATTGGAAATATGGAGTTCTGGTGCCCTTTTTAATAGTCAAAAATGATCTGAGGGCAACTAGCTCCCCCCCCATACCCTTTTTTCCCAAATACATCCGATATAAATTTTGAGATAGCCATTTTGTTAAAAATAGGTCAAAGATCATATAAGAAAAACTCTGGTGTAGACACAGCCTCTCAGGGCCCGGGGGCAAGCGTTGTAAGTTATGCCCTGGGGGCAAATATGGTTCTTATAGAAGGGATGGTCGTATAAACTTCAGAGAGGGCTCGTTTGATTGGAAATTAAAAGTTCTAGTTCACTTTTTCAGAGTCAAAAGAGATCGGAGGCCAACAACCCCCCTTCCTCACGCCCTTTTTTCCCAAATACATCAAATAAAAATTTTGAGATAGCCATTTTGTTAAAAATAGTTCAAAGGTCAGATAACAAAACTCCGATGTCGACACAACCAACAAGGGCCCGGGGGGCAGACGTTGTAAGTTATGCTCTGGGGGGGGGTATGCGGTTCTTATGGAAGGTATGCTCGTATAAACTTCATAGAGGGCTCATTTGATTGGGAATTGAAAGTTCTAGTTAACTTTTTAAGAGTCAAAAGTGATCGTAGGGCAAATTGCCCCCCCCCTGCCCTTTTTTTTTTACCAAAATGCATCAGATAAAATTTTTTTAGATAGACATTTTTTAAGAAATAGTTCAAGTCTGATAACAAAAACTCCGGGGTCGACACAACCCCCCAGGGCCCGGGGGCAGGCGTTGTAGGTTATGCTCTGGGGGAATATATGGTTCTTATAGAAAGGATGCTCGTATAAACTTCAAAGAGAGCTCATTTGATCGGAAAGTGAAAGCTGTAGTTCACTTTTTAAGAGTCGAAAGTGATCGGAGGGCAGCTAGCCCCCCCCCCCCCAACGCCCTTTCCCCCCAAATGCATTAGATAAAAATTTCGAGATAGTTATTTTGTTAAAAATAGTTCAAGGGTCAGATAATAAAATTTCCTGTGTCTACCCCCCCCCCAGGGCCCGGGGGCAGGCGTTTTAAGTTATGCCCTGGGGGCATATATGGTTCTTATGGAAAGGATGCTCGTATAAGCTTCAAAGAGGGCTCATTTTATTGGAAATTGAAATTTTTAGTTCACTTTTTAAGAGTCTAAAGTGATCGCAGGGCAACGAGCCCCTCCCCCCTCCACTGCTTTTCCCCCAAACCCATCCGATAGAATTTTTGAGATGACTATTTTGTTAAGAAATAGTTCAAAGGGCAGATAACAAAAATCCGGTGTTGACAAAAAAAAACCAGGGCCCGGGGGTAGGCATTATAAGTTATGCCCTGGGGGCAAATATGGTTCTTATAGAAGGGATGCGTGTATAAACTTCAGAGAAGGCTCATTTGTTTGTAAATTAAAAGTTCTAGTTCACTTTTTCAGTCAAAAGAGATCGGAGGGCTACTAGCCCCTCACCCCAAGACTTTTTACCTCAAACCCCGTCGATAAAAATTTCGGAATGACCATTTTGTTGAAAATAGTTCAAACATCAGATATTAAAACTCCGGGGTCGACACAACCCCCCAGGGCGTCATTGGTGCTTTACTAATTATATTACAAATATTTTTTTTGTACTTACATTAAAATTACAGTAAATGGTTGAATTGATGGGCTTTCAGCAAGTAATATCATTATGCACCAGATATTCAGTTTAATTTATTAGTTCTTTCTAAGATTGTTCAAGAAAAAATAGTTTCACTACAAATAAAGGTTTGGATATTGCCCCTTTCTTTAATTGTAACAACCTAAAGCCTACTGCGTCATTGGCGCTTCACTGAAAATGAATTATATTACAAATATTTTCTTCTCCAGTTCTTACAGTATTGAAAATGAAAATCAAATTACAGTGAAATAAAATCTTGAAGGGATGGATCTTTCAACAATTAATATCATTATATATCAAATATTCAATTTGATTTTGTTTATACTTTCCAAGACTGTTCAAGACACGTATAGTTTTCAGTAAAGTGCCAATGACGCAGTAAGTTTTAGACTTTTACAGTGAGAAAAGGAGGCGATACCCAAACTCTTGTTTGCAGTGATTTTTGTTCGTTTCAAGCTTGATTTGTATTTTCAATTTAAGTTTCACTCGCTTTGAGATTTATTTATGCATTTATATTCGTACATATTGTATGTTTGTCTGCATTATTTGTTTATTTAATTTCTTTTCGTTTTGAGTTTCATTTATACTTCAATAGAAAAATATTTTTCTTCGCTTTAAGCTTGATTTTCATATTCAATTTAAGCATTACGGTACTCGCTTTAAGATTTACTTATTCATTTATATTATTACTTGTTGTATGTTTTTGCTATGATTGTTTATTTGATTTCTGTTCGTTTTGGGTTTCATTTATTCTTTAATAGTAATTTCTGGTCATTTTGACTTTGAATTTTAGCAGGTATTTGTATTAGCTGATCTTTAGTTTAAAAGGCCTTACTTTTCTTTGAAAAACTTCTTTTTCGGAAAGTTTTTTTTTAATTAATACATAACAGGCTGATAATAAATGAATCAGTTTCACTCAAACGTCAAACTTTCTTGCCAAAAAAGTACATTTCTGCTAAAGGTGTTACCTGATAACTAAAATTAGTGTTAGACTTTAAAAACCTTAAAATTAAAAAATTAGTTTAAATTAGTTAAAATTAGTTAATTAATTAAAATTAAAAACCTAAAATTAAAATTAAAATTAATTAAAATTAATTAAAATTAAAATTAAAATTAAAATTAAAAAATTAGTTAAAATTAAAAACCTTAAAATTTAAAATTAGTGTTAGACTTTAAAAACCTTAAAATTAAAAAATTAGTTTAAATTAGTTTAAATTAGTTAATTAATTAAAATTAAAAACCTAAAATTAAAATTAAAATTAATTAAAATTAATTAAAATTAAAATTAAAATTAAAATTAAAATTAAAAAATTAGTTAAAATTAAAAACCTTAAAATTTAAAATTAGTGTTAGACTTTAAATTAGTGTTAGACTTTAAGACTTGTCGTATTTTGGGAGAGTTTGGTTTGAGAGGGCAATAACTCTACTCATTTGGCTTTTAAAAATATATCACAATATTTGAGGTATCTGTTGTTGAGTGATGAGGGTGCATCCCCCCCCCCCCCCCCCCAAAAAAAAGAAACTTAAAAGAGTTGGATATTCGGCGATTTAACCTGGGAATAAAGGGATTAAGAACTACCAGCACCTTTTGCATTTAGAATCTGGTGACATCGCTTAAAAAAAATTAGAAAATACAAAGAATATTGGATACTAAATCTACAATGCATAGGACTACAGCTAAAATTTCTCAGCAAATGATAATTAATTAACGTTTTCCATTTCCAAGGAGTATTTTATGTCAAAATCCAGTCTGCACAAAGAATGCCTAGGTTAGCTTGGGGCAATCTTGGTAAATCAATTTGGGCCGTGGACGTCAGGCTACTTGAGGCAAAATTAGGCTTTCTTTATCCTCCTCTGTATTTTAAAGTACTTGAAAAGACAAGTATGCAGCAAATTTAGGCCAAATGCTAGATGGTGTGGGTGACTATTCTTTTCGATACTAGCGCCAGTTTCCACTCATATAAGTTTCCTATATTCTATATCCTATGAATCACCCAATCGGAAACAGCGTTTTCCTGTGCTGTGTTGAAACAACAGTCTTCTCGCACTTTCATTGGCTGATTCTCTGGTCGCATTGTCTGTAAAATTTTAAATAAAAACAAAGGGCTTTTAAATAGATAGCCGGCAGCCGAAAATACTAATATCTTTAAAAGGGCACGAAAATAAGATAAAACTGTTAATTTGTTTTGTTACTGAAATTCGAAACGATCCAAATTATTCAAATATTTAGCAACTTACACAATTTGAAGGAAGTAGATGGCGTTAGATGAAAGTAAAACAACAGGAATAAAGATACATATCATTTTACTTAGTCCAAATAAGTGTCTTGCATGAATTTATTGTTTTATATAATAATTACTCCTAATTTTTTTTTATTTAGTACCATGCAATTGATTTTCTAAAAGTCTTGCGACACCTAGGGATTCAATTTCTCTTTCTCTATCTATAGAAGCATGTCTTTATTGTATAGAAATTGTCGTTGACAGGACAGTTTAAAATTGAGCGTGACTTTGTTTCTTTCTGCGCATTTAATAGTGTGTGTTCAACTAATTATAGTTATTTTTGTTGTTAATAGAAGATTACATAAACTTAGATTTTTCTAATTAGTTGCGAAGTGCCATTTACATCTTATCAGCTTATTCTTTTTTTCATTATAATTATTTTTTTTTCTTTGAATAAATTAAGTTTTATTAGATTTTTTAAATTGAAAATAATCCGTTACATTTTTGGTCATATTTGGTTTCTTTCTTTCTGCTTTCTTTCTTTCTTTCCTTTTTTGGTTCTGTCAAAATTCTGCAAGTTTACTACCCTCAATGTTTTGAGGCTTATTTAGCCAAATTAATTTTTTCTATCCCACAAAGAACAACAATCAGGTTAAATTAAATAAACTGTTGCTCGCTATTGAAATTTCGTTTGTTCTTGTTTACAGGCACTACAGCGACATCAGCTGTCTAAACGGTATTTCAGGAGAATAATTGAAGCCAGGGAGGACAATATGAAAGATAAATCATTTAGTAGTATACAATCGGCCGAGGAGTACGCAGAGAAGAGCGTTTCGTCAATCCTGTATTTAACTCTTGAGGCTTTAGATGTAAAAAATGTTAACGCCGATCATGCAGCAAGTCATATTGGGAAAGCTCAGGTAAAACAGACTACAATGCTGCGCGATAGGGGGGGGGGGGATTAGGATGACATTTTTCCTAAAGGACTCTCACCTCTCTTCCCTAGAAATAATTGAGGAAGATGCATATGACAAAACGCTCTTTTTTTGAAGCAGCTGATCAATTAAAAAAAAAGTAAGTCGATTTTTTCATCAGGTATAAGACAAAATATTTGATCAAGCTAGTAAGTATGTTTTTTCTAGAAAAAAGAGCTATTGTAAACAGATTTCAGTCTTTGTACTAATGATTGTTTTATTTGTCTCAGCTTTTAATAATAATGAGCATGTCCTCCGAAAAACCAAAAGGAAAGAGAATTATCAGCCGCAAATCTTGTATAAGCGATAATCGAGCAGACTTTTTGTCGTTGATCAGAATTTCATGCGTAAGAAGCATGAAAGAGAATGAGAACAGTTTGTTTTGTTCTTTGTAGACCTGTTAACGCTTATTAGGGGCTCCCATGGCCCTTGGGAGGGTCTCAAATTTTCTGGGGGTGGGGGTTAAATCCCGCTTTGAAAATATTTGCTGTATAAATGGAATATGTATTTAAGGAGGAATTCATCCCAGGGAGGAAAGGCACAACTTTGAAAAATGTCAACATTTGGAGAACTGAACTACAAATTTTATATCTTGAGCTTTTGGAGTTACAGAACCAAAAATTTTCCATCCTGCTTATGGTTCTGGGAATGAATTCCCAACTTTCGTCTAGATGTGCACCACTTTGGCTTCTATAACGCCATCTTGTCCTCTTCTTTCATAGGTTTTTTAATAACCTCTTTTATAGCCTATTTTGTATAGCCATTGGCGAATTAAATTACAAGTTTGAGGCATAGATTTTGAGGCATAGAATCGAAAATCTCCCATCCTGCTTATGGTTCCAGGAAGGGATTCACAGTTTTAGTCCAGGTTTGCACCACTTCGGCTCCTATAGCGCCATCTTGCCCTGCTCTTTCATAGGCTACCAGATTTTGCTAAAATTTTACTCTAACTGTACTATGTTAAATAATTGTGTAGAAATCTTTTCTAAATCGTTTTTGAAATAACCTACGGAAATATTTTCTGGTGCAGACCGTGTCTAAACCTTTGTTCATTCCAGCCTCTGAACCTGTGTGTTAGCTGACCCAAAAGAGGTTTTTGTTTTTTAGGGAGACTTCCTATCGAAAATATCCACTAAAATATAGACCGTGTGCAGCAGAAGAAATTATTAAATTTTTTTATTTGGATAGCCACTTGAAGAAAATGATATTGCTAATAAATTTACATATTCGTTATGTTGTTTAGTTTAGCTCTTTTCTTTTTTTACATAGTAATTATATAAACGCTATACGAAGTCATGGAAAAGGGAATTTGGTAAATCATTTGATGAATTAAGCCGATTTAGGTAGGGGCCAATGGTGACCTTGTTCTTTTCCGAACTTAAAAGTGGTTTCGTTTTAAAGGCAGTTTGATTATGCCAATTCATGATACTACTAAGTTAGCTCTGTAAGGATCATTTTGACTCTGGATTACATCCCTGTGTCTCTCCCCATACCCCTAATTTCATAATTTTGTTCTTTTTCATAAAATAATACATATTTTTGTATAACTTGTAGGGTTTTTTTTCCAGGAAGTCCCTCCTCCCAGGGGCGTCAATCCACGAAACTACAGGAGGGAGGGAGGGTAGGAAAAATACATTTTTCAAAATTTAGAGGGGCGTAATTTTGTGTTTTATTTTTGATTTTTCAACGAAAATGCATTTTCAATGAAATGTATTTGAAATGTAATGTAACTGCCAAAAAATTGTATTTTCAAAATCTTTTTTTTTGGGGGGGGGGGAGCAACCCCCCCCCCCCCCCCCCCCTTCCATCAAAATTATTTTGACGGGAAAACATGTCATGCCAGTTGAATCAGTTTATTTATTAATTAAATAATTCAAAAATTTATATTTAGTTTATACTTTTGTGTTTGATAGAGTTGGATCAGGCTAGTGGATAGTACTAGTCGGTAGCGCCTATTCATGAAAATGTGAGGGGGGGGGGGCAAGGATTATTCAATTTTTTAGTGAAGATACAAAAACAGTATTTTCCTAAA
Source organism: Artemia sinica (assembly GCA_027921565.1). Taxonomy (NCBI): domain Eukaryota; kingdom Metazoa; phylum Arthropoda; class Branchiopoda; order Anostraca; family Artemiidae; genus Artemia; species Artemia sinica. The sequence goes on along the minus strand of CM051261.1, from coordinate 49,039,298 downwards.
TAAGTATTTTCTTTTCAGGCTAGTGGATAGTACTAGTCAGTAGCGCCTATTCACGTAAATGAGAGGGAGCGGGGGAGAGTGGCAAGGATTATTTCGATGTTTAATGAATGGACAAAGATTATTTTTCGAAATCTAGGGAAGTGGGGTTGTTTTTTTATGAATGTACCAAATGAAAAGTATTCATCAACATCAAGGGGGCAATGACGGTAAGTCAGCAGCTAGATTCAGAGAATCTCTCTTCGACACAATTAGACTTACACTCTGTTCTCGGGACAGGTCTTAACAATATTTTATAGATTGTCTTATCACTCAATCTGTTTGCTAAGTAAAAATTCTTCTTTCGAAACTTAAAGCCTTTTAATGTCATCAATGTTTTCCAGGATTTCATTAAAATAAATATCTATTCCATTTTCCCTCTTCTTAAAAAGACGTTTCTGGGCACGGAAAGACAGGGAAGTAGTGTATCCCTTTTGAACAAGTGCATTCAAGCTACTTGTGCTTCAGAGAATATGCCAGTCGACTTAAAATAATTAGTAACAAGAAAATCCTAAGGGTTCCATAGACCTGAAACATTTCTGCCCGCAGGAAGGGTTGCATATGCCTCTGAGATTAGCCTGGAACTTTCTTCCTGGAAAAATAGTAGCCGAAAAGGCGTAATTCTTTTCTGGTATTCTGTCATCCGCAGAAAATTCATATTATGAGGCAACATACATCCAAGGTTGTATTACCAAATAGGCTAGTGTGTCTATGCGTGAAGAGTTTTATGCTTGAAGAGTGTGTTTAGAGTTTGTCAAATACCTTAAATTACCTTAGATCGTGCTTACCAGCAATAAGGACAAGTCCTGTGAACGCCGGTCACTGATGATGATAATTCAACTCGTTAGGTTCATCCCATATTATGAGACAAGGTTTCTTGCATCAGTCTTTGTTAACTGCAGACTTGAAGACTTCAGCACTGGGTAACATAATAGCATTCTGGTTAAGGGAGCTCCATGAGCTGACTATGCAGTTAGAGAAGGATTTGTTTTGCAGCCTGGTGTTAGCATGTTTTCGATAAAGCTTCAAGGGGTGGCCTCTAGTACTTGGTGAACTGACTCTCTGGAACAGGTTGGGGATCACACTCCGGTCATGTACTAACTTGTATGTCATTATTACATATCCTCGCCTACGTCTATATGTGAGAGATGGTAGTTTAAGCTTTTGTAATTGGGTCGGATATCGAGGTTGAAATCCTATTATGCATTTAGTTGCACGTCGCTGCACTGATTCTAGAGTTGATATATCACTCTTATTCACTGGATTAGCAACACACGTCCCAAATTCCAATTTCGGTTTGATCAGGCCCTTTAAGAGCTTGGTGATCACAGCTGGAGATCTACTGCAGAATGTTTTCTTTTTTATTAAACCATGAGTTTGGTTAGTAATGGCTATTACAGACTGTGTATGAAAATTAACTTGAGCTTATCATGAACCAAGACTCCCAGATGTTTTTAACCATGACTACATATACGTAGTTGTTTTGAACCATCGCTGGATTCCATAAAATACCGACACAGAGGGTTATTTGCTCCAAAACGATGACACTGCATTTCTTGATATTAAATTCAAGCCGCCAGGATTTTTTTCACTTTGACATTGCATCAAGATCAGCCTGGATGGCTATGTCACTTCGAGGGTCATGAACAGGACTAATTATTTTGGAATCATCTGCATACAATAAAATGTTATTCTCTATGATTGAAGGTGTGTCGTTGATGCAAATATTAAATAAAGTTGGACCCAAAACTGTTCCTTGGGGTACTCCCCTTTTTACATCTGATGATTCCGAGAAGAAGGTTGATCTGTTGTCTCCAAATACCCTTATCACCTGCTTTCTATTGGCAAGAAATTGCATTCTCCAGTTGACCACATCATCATGGATGTCCATTGCACAGAGTTTAGAGTTTAGTCTCCTGTGGCAAACTTTATTAAATGTTTTGGCTAGATTCAGTAATAACTTGTCAACAGGAGATTCCTCATCCATAAGTTTTGAGATTAGCTCGTATGTGTCAATGAGGTTAGTGTCAACTGATCGATTGGGACGAAATTCACGTGGATTAAGTGATAGTAGATTATTAGTATTTAAATGAACCATAATGGCTTAATTGACTATACCTTCGAGTAGTTTTCCAATTACTGAGGTAAGACTGATTGGTCGATAATTGCGATCGTACGATATATTTTTCTGAAATTTATGATAATTTAGAAATATCGCACTACTGGATACTTGACACTAAGCTCGGATCTATGGAAAAAGACAAGAGACTTAATTTTAATGATCCAGTAGAGCAAGATTTTTAAATTGTCATCAATTTCTCAAAAATGTGTCCTAATTGACAAACGTCACTATCTTGGAAAAAGTAAGATGGCCCTAATTTCAGGCTACGACTTGAGACCCTTTATTAGAGATAAGAGGTCGCAATTGGAAGTGTTGCCTTTTGGAAATGTATTTCAATTTGGGATCCCTAATATACTTACTTTGGTGTTTCAGTAAAAACATGCTCCAGTTAGTTTGGGCTCCAAATACACATCCGACTAGAAGTATTGCAAGGTCTTAATCTGACCCTCTATGCTCTTATTATTTGCTTCGACTACCCACCAAAACTATAATGAATTAATATCCCACCATTTTTTTTTTTTTTGGACACCATGAAACACTGGATTTTTCTCCGTAGAAATGTCGAAAGTATACGAGCACGGCAGACGTAGGGGTCTCTTGCATATGAAGGGATGAGTTATGCCTGACGGTGAAGATGGCCGAAAATCAGATTTTGAAACAGCTTTTAGTTCTTGGTAGAGAGGGATTAGGGGCTTTTGGGCTCGAGTTCCTATTTCCTGATGCCATAAGAGTTCGGGTTTCAGAAAGAAACAACTGATACCCATAAACACTGGCTTATTTCGACCTCTCTGTGTGTTTAATATCTCTATGGTCTTGCATTTAACCAGACAGTCAGGCTAATGTTGTATTTTTGAAAAAAAAAAAACTTATGCTGGTCAACAATCTAATTACTTTAATTTTTTTCATTCGTCAGGGTTTGGTCAATATGATTCGTGGTATACCTATCAATGCGAAACAAGGTGTCGTGTACCTCCCCCTTGAGCTGCTTGCCAATCATAAGGTATCGCAAAGCTCTGTTCTACGAGGGACTAGTGACCAAGGATTAAAGGATCTGGTCTTCGATTTGGCTAGTCAAGCTCATCATCATTTAACCCATGTAAGCTATTTACTATATTCAGGGCAAAAACAGAAGTTTGCAAAAAGGTTAATTTATACAAGACTATTATCATTCAAAGCTGAAGATTCAAGGTTTTATTATTAATACCATTATTATTAATACCTCGACAGAGTTGGGAACAAAAAACACTTAAAACATAATTTTAAATTAGTCGTACCTCTACTAGTATTCCACTTATATAGATTTAAACCAAAATTTTTAAATCTATATAAGTGGAATACTAGTAGAGGTACGACTAATTTAAAATTATGTTTTAAGTGTTTTTTGTTCCCAAGTATAATCTTAATCTGTACACCCTAGTTGTATATCCCTGTTTAGAATCATCCACCAGTAATATCTGTCTTTCACATTTAATTTGCTTTTATTTTCCACTGATGTGTTATCCATTAGCTTAGAAAATAAAAATGAATTCCTTCCCAATGGAAACTGTAGCATATGCTCATTTGATATGGGCTTTGGGTTTTCATTCTATTGTTGTCAATTAGGATGCAACCAGGATACGTGTATTATGCAGAAAATACTACTTCTGATTTGTTTTGTATTGTTGTACCTCTGTGCAAATAGCCCAAAATAGCTAGTAGCTTTGAAAAAAGGTGAAAACAAAGTCTAAACCACATAACAAAAAAGGCGTCAAAATAGTAATAACTTGCAAAATAGCAATATAGCAATAATAGGTGTCAAAATAGCAGTAACTTGCAAAATAGTAATATAGCAATATAGCAATAGCAGTAATAGCAAAATACCAGTTTACTACTGTTTCGTGTCTGTTTCGTAAAATAAAATAAAATCTACTGCAATATTTAGTTAGGAGATAAGATAAGGTACTATTTATAAAATGAATTTCACCAGCAGAATTGGCAAAAATACGTTTTACGTCAAAAAATTTAAGTAGTTAAAGAACTATTAGAGTTAATAAGTAGATAGATAGATAGATCGTGAATCTCGCCAATAGAACAAATTACAAAGCACACAGAAACATAATACATAGCGAAAAAATACCTAATGATAAGTTAGTGAGAAAAAAATTGTAATTCAATATAATCGTTAATAATTAATTCTATAAACTTTTCCTTCTTTCTAAGCTTTTATTTATGTAACACCAACACGAAATATTTTGGTTGGATTACTAATTTGTAAAATTCCAGGAAGCAGCAAAACAATCCCATGCAAGTATTTTTCCCTTAAATGAGAGAGTACCGGGCACTTCCGGAGAAAATGGTCCAAATCTGTCCGGAGTAAATAAGTGTACATGATAATAAAAAAAAGGATTAATTGGCAAGATCAATAGCCATCAATTCCTAAAAATAACAAACTAATAGATTGAAGAAATAACCATTGCTATAAGGGCAACTGATCTGTGCGAAAGGGTTCAACTTGTTAAATCACAATAATTAAGTCATTACACCATGCATAAACAAAGAAACAAACAGAGAAGAAAAAATGAAGAGCCGAGATACTCTCCAGCAACCTGCTCTTGTCGTGCGTCACGACTGTCCCAGAACCCCTAAATAAACTAACTGTCCAAGAACTACTAAGGCTCTCCAGGAGGTTACTTCTGAGGATCAAGATTACACTCAAGTTGTATAAAATATGGCTAAACCTCACTGTATTTTTTTCATCATATAGTGGCCTGTCTATATTCGTTGTATTATACGGATCTGCTGGCAAATTCAAAAAGCCATAAAAAAAACAATATAAAGTGAAAGGACATATTATTTGCCTTGATGGGCATGAATATTTGACTTTAAAAAATGAAATTTTCCTAGATTTTTTCTTCAAAATTTCACTGACTTATCAACTAAAAAAAACAAACGCTTAAAAAAGGAATAACGCCTAAAAATTTATAAAATAGAACTTACTGCAATAAAAATTCTGATCTGCTGGTTGTGTTTTTTAGATGTTGAAAGGACTCGAAGAAATTTAGATTCTGCAGTGTATGATCTGTATGTTGTATTATATGTATGGACTGGTAGGGGTGTTTCAATGTATTTTGCTTTTAACCTACATCCAAATCCAAGAATAAATAATGCATAAATTTCTTTAACAATAAAATACAATTCTTCGATATTTACCCTTTTTTGGGAATTTGGAAATTTTTTATGGTTCACTGTAGAATCAAAAAGGACAAAGTTTCAGTTCTAATATGTTATGGGGACTATATGTTGTTATATGGGAACTATGATGTTTCACTAGGGGCTTTATATCTTCATTTCTTTTTTTTCTTGCTGAGAAATGCCACCGGAATAATTCTTGTAAGGGGGGTGGGGTTGGTTTTCGGGTAGCTAGCAGACTGCTGTTTATCAGATGGTGCGGTAAGCCGATGTCATTGGTTATTGTTATTACTTTTTTTCCAATATGTCGTCGGGCTTACCATGGTACACAAGTCGACAGTATGCTTCCCACATTTTCACAGGTTATAAAAGTTAGGTTAGTAAGTTTTTAGTGGGATTAGCTTTATCAAGGTCGAAATGGGTCTAAATTGTAAGTCAGACAGGGAGTACTGAACTAAAATATGACCAAATAATTTGGCTTCAAATTTGACACAGTAGCGCTTTTTTTTTACTCTTTTAATTCAGTTTAGAACAAAAAAAGAGAAGAAAAACGGTATGAGATAGGCACTTTGGGTTTGGACCTGACAACATGGGTGAATCGAATTCCATGTCGATTGAATATTTACTGATTGCCTAAGGCGCGTTTACCATAATTATTTTTTTTCTCAATATTTTTTGCTTATATTTATACAGTTCGTCCGTTGCCCTTCGAACGAACGGAAACTGGAACAGAAACTTGTTTATATGAAAGTAAAGAGTGACGTTAAAACCTAAAAGTGAATCGAATTTACCGTATATATGAGAGTGGCTGTAAAAAAAATTAAGGTTGAAAAAATGTTGTAAAATTTCTATTATGTCAAAAAAGTACCAAATTTGTTATAAGGAGTGAAAAAATGGAGTGGTGATAGTCCCTCCCCTCCTTCTGTAGGATAATTTCTATTCATATTGAAAATTACCTTTTTCTTTCATGTGAAACAAAAGAAATTGCCCCCTCTCTTCCTGTGTACGTCCCTGAATAGGGCTAACACCCTACTTAGGAGGGCAGTCTAGGAGTCAGTCAGCCGTATCAATCGTTAGAGAAGCCTTACTCTACTTAGGAATGACGTAAAATTGCTAAATAATAGTTAATGTATCTTAATTAAACACGATAGACAGCTTCATTAAAATGCTGAAAGCAGGCTTTAGTGGCATATATTGTTAAATATTAATGTGTAACTCTATTGTTAAGTTGAAAGCATCCAAATGAAAAGATCCTTTTTCTGGTAGGGTCGATGTCTTGCTATGCAGAAAGTATGCAAACTATAGGCTCTTTGATATACTGTATGTAGCCTTTTGGGTTTTAGTATCTTCAGCCACAACATCTTGGTGTCGAAAATCAGAATTCTATCTCATTTTTCCAAATGAGGCTGCTAAACATTTTTGTTTCCCATGGTGTTAATGGCATTAACACCATGTTTCCCATGGTGTTAATGTGGTGTCATATGAAAGCGCTTTTATTTCACTTCTTCTGTTTAGGTCATCAAATATCAACTCTTTGAAGGGCAAATTCAAGCCTATGGGCAAGTTCACAGCCTATGGTATGATTTTTGTTAAGGATAGATGGGCGTGGTCTCGTGATGAATTATTCAAAGCGATGATTATTCGTATCAAATATGAATCGTTAGTGTGAAGTATCAAGGATGAAAAATGATTACTAGTTCCACCAAAGAGAAAAATGTAAATATTTTGGGATAACAAAAATACGCTAAAAAGTAAAGCTAAGCTTTCACCGAAAATTATATACGAGTATATATTTTTTGCTGTTATAGCGCCAACAATCTATATTCTTTGTAATATCTTGTTATGTATTGTTCAAATTTCTAGTCTGAAAAGAGCTAAAAATGGAAACGTATTATAAAAAAAGAAGTAAAAACGTAATGCCGGAACTTCCGTGTACTTGCCTTTAGGCTTGTTATCTGGATGTAAAGCTCTTATTTTCCACATTAGAAGGTTACTCTTCATTTTTTTATTGGGCTTGTTTTTTTTCTGTTTTCTTTTTCCAGTCCCCTTACTGTCTAGTTTGAAAATTTTTCTACCAATTCAGAAATAACCATTACCATGGTGCAAGGTCACAGTATTCCCTAATCAGATGGGAAAAAAAACTTTTTAAAATTTTAAACAGGATGTGAGATTCAATATGATTCAAAATTTTTGTGGGGTTAAAAAATTTAAATCCCCTAAAACGGTGTCAGAACTAAGGAAGAGTGTAACATTGGAATCGTTATTGTTAGACAGACAACCTTAAACATAGCTATTTAAAATTAAAGGGTCTTGTGTTTTCTGAAAAGATTTCTTCTGGTCAAGGAACGAACAGCTTTTACGGTTTTCTTTCATCCTGAATTTTGCTTTCTGTCAGTGACAATTTTTTATTCTTTGTAGTATCTGGCAGGTGTGCGACACACAAACTAATCAGCAACCGGCAGCAATTATAGCAGCAAGGGTGCATCCAGGATATTTTTCGGTTTGGGTCTTACAAAAAAACTTTGAAAACGCATCAAAAATGCATTTTTGTATGCATTTTTGTTACGTTTTTTACGAGTCGGGCAATTTTTTCGGGTGGGGGAAGGGGGGGGGGTCAAATCCTTTACCCCTCCTCTAACCCCCCACTCACCCACCTGGAGGCGGCTTTGCTTAGCATTAAGATGCTTGTCGCGCTCTTTTTATCATTTTGAACAATGTCAGAACGGCTGCTCGGTTTCCATCTGTCTCTAACAAACTAGCCATTGGCAAACTCCATTCTTACAAACGAACAGCCAGTCTTGACGTCTGTGTATTGTATTGTTTCCAGTATGGCTAGAATAATATGTGCTGGGTATAATTATTGAAATACGTCAAATGCTCGTCAATCCAGAGCGTCACTAACAGGATATATGGCTAAATTAAATAGTACGTCAAATCACCTCTATTAGTGTTTATGAACTAAAGTTTTTGTCTTCTGATTGGTCTTCCCTATCTTTTCGAAGTAGACACACCTCTTAAAATCGACTAGAGAACTATTAAGAGTACGGTAAATGGTTTTTAAAGGACTAAGCTACTCCCGTAGGTTTAGAGAAGAATAATATTTGCTATTCATTTAAATGTTTTGTTTTTTAAAAAGTCAACCTGCTTCTAAAAAGAAATAATTACGATGATAACGATGATGAAAATAATGATAATATGTTTCTTTACTCTAGGCGAAAAGTTTGGCACATAGCGTTCCTGAAAAAGCGAAAGTGGCCTTATTGCCTGCAGTTTCTGTACACCAACATTTAGAACGGATTCGATTGATTGACTTCGATGTATATAATCAAAAATTGCAGAACCGACCGCATTGGTTGGCAGCAAAGCTTTGGTGGCATAAACTGAGGAACAAATATTAGAATAGGTTCTAATAATAGATTGTAGATGCATAAGTAAGATAAATCATAGAAATGTCTATACAAAAAAAGTCAATCGAAATGTTAGATGGTACTAATGGTACTAAAAAATACCCCATTAGTCCGAGTACTAATGGGGTATGATAGCAAATTTGGCATATTAGCAGAGGAAATTTAACAAGTAAATTGAAAAGATCAGTGAATAATGGTGCTATATGTATATTTCAATAAAAAATAACCGTTTGAAAATATTCATCTATAAATTTTGCAATTTACCTTATCTTTTAAGTGAAAACATAAGTAAATAACGGGGCTTTAGATATATTTTAATCGAAAATAACCATTTGTGAATAGTTTTTTAAAAGTTCTGTGATGTTGCCTTGTGTTTAGTGGCATTGTAGTCAGATATCATTTCCAAAGTTAGGTATTGAGGTTTGGCATGCTCAAACACACAGTTAGTCATTTTTAGGAAGCTTAATTTTTTTCTTGTTGAAGGTTTATTATAGAATATTGATTGTATTATATTGAGCGAAATGTCTCTGTTCAACAGTTTTGGCAAAAATGTTCTGATAATTGCCATTGAATTTTAATTAGATATTTGTTTTTCTTTTCTGAGACATGGTCACTTCCATGTCTAATCATTTTTAATCTTTGAATCAAATGGGTGGGTATCTATGGGGGTTGGTTTCGTCTTTTTTGACACCAAAGGATTTAAAATCAACATTGATTCAATTTTTACCAAATATTTGTTCCCATTTGTTCTTGGAAAACACGAAATCGAGTCCTGAAGCCTGCCAATAAAAAGGCATTGTTTAATATGTATGGTCATTTAAAATCTGTAAATTTTCAAGTAGCATTTTCATACGAAAATTAAGTCAAATTGGCTATAATGTATAGGGACCCAATGTCCACACCTATGAAATTTTTCCAAGAGGTGGGTGGTAAGGGGTCATAATTTTAAAAGCTTATTAACGTTAAAACTTTATTTTTTTCAACTCATTGCAAAGAAATCAATATAAATGGGGAAGCTTTTCTATGTTCAGGTCTCAGTGCGATTAGTTTTTATCAAACTGTGTGTTGCCACCAGGGCTGTCATTGAGAACTTAAAGTGGCGTTCATAAGTGTGTCTAGCTAGAATCCCATGTCTAGACAAGTGTCCAGTCAGAATTCAATGTCTAGGCAACGACCGTTCACAAGTAAAATTCGGTGCTTAGCAAAAACTACAAATTTAGTTTCAAATTGTCATTTCTAGCCAATCAACAGAGCTTATGCGGGCAAAACGTTCAAAATTGTAACCCCTATTTTTACTATCACAAGATAATGGATGAGGTAAGCGAAAGAATTGCCTTAGTGTGCTTCACTATTATGTCTGGTGTTGCATATTTACCTAAAATGAAAAAAAAACAATTAATGAGAAAACAAAAATTAAATTTCAGTTTAAAAATTTGAACATAAATGATGAAAATAGTGGAACTTGACACATTCTGAATGGCTGTAATCGAAAATCCTAGACATTGAGTTCTAGAGTCTAGAACTCAATGTCTAGCCAAGCGCCTTGTCTAGTGTGTCTACCTAAGTGCCGAATTTTACTTGTGAACGGTCGTTGCTTAGACACTGAATTCTGGCTAGACACGTGTCTAGACATGGGATTCTAGCTGGACACACTTGTGAACGCCTCTTAACAGTATTCCAAGGCTCCATTATGTAATCCCAAGATGTTAAACGACTCAAATATATATTTTTAAAACTTTTAAATGCTTTGTTTGTTCTTTATCGACGTCTACAAAAGGGATAGCTGTCCCCTTACTTTTTGTTCTTTTTCTCTTACATTTTTCATGTCTTCCATGGAAAGTTCCGATTTCCACTTCCTTTATTAAAAGTTTTGCTCCCATGCTGTGCAATTTTAAGCATTTTGTCAGAACAAAAGACTAATCATCGTGAATAATGGCTTATCTGGAATTAAAAAAAAAAAAAAAAAACAGAGTACAGCCACGCCTATTGTACTATAACTCTTTAAACCATGTGACGAAACTCGACGACTAGATCACCTCCTTTTACACCTCTTTTCAGAGAAAGACGTCATTGAATGAATATCTTTCAAAGAAATTATAAAGGTAAGTGGCAATTAGGCTACTATACATTAAAGATTAAGCAATAGGTCTACCTGTAATTGCGAAACCAAAGTTAGGGTGATATCAATTTTTGTTCTGATTAATAAATTTGCCAGTGTTTCCAAAGACAACTAAAAACAATAAACGACAAGGAATTCGTTTCTTATTAGCCAAAACACATTTCTTTTGTGCACCTAAAAAAATTAATCGAAAATTCCAAAGGAAGAAGATGAAAGTTAATTTCGTGTAATGTAGGAAAAGAAAATTTCCATGGGAAAACTCTACTTAAAAATGTACATTTTGATAATTGGAATTAAAATTTGCCTAGAATTTGAGTCATTCTTTCTTAATGAGCCAAATTGCAAATTATACGGATAACCGCGTGCATTTGTAGAAGAAGCGCTTATAATTCTCGGATTAAAACCCCCCTTTCCCACAGCTCACGAAAGCGGTTTTGTTCGACAAGTAACCTGTTTTGACAGTTTCTTCGTAGAGAACATTTTTGTTTTAATGCAATTCAATTGAAGAAAAATTCTCTCTATAGAAGCTGAAGAATGCGGTGAAACAGTTACTATTACCTTTCATTACGACAAAACTTACGATTATCCATACCACCCTTCATGTTTCTTAACTAGAAAGGATACCTTTAGATATTTCCTGTTTCAATTGTGAGATTATTTGCGCACAATCTGAGATTTCTGAAACCCTTTCTTACTCAACTTTAGGTATTGAGATTGTAGATTTCGTAGCTAATAGAGCGATGTTGAAGGCGACTGATTAACATCCTTGGCTACTGTTTGGTCCATTACGTCTTATTTTGCTATATGGGCACAATATATGATTATTTATTGTTTTTTCTTCTTTTTTTTGTTTATACCGGGGCACTTCGTATCGAAGGAGTTGTCGTAGACATTTCTGAAAGGGCTCATTCGATTAAAAATTGAAAGGGCTAGTGCCCTTTTTAATAGTCGAAGTGATTGGAGGGCAACTAACCCCCTCCCACGCCCACCATTTCCCAAAACACATCTAATTAAAATTTTGAGAGCCATTTTGTTCAACGTAATTGAAGGTCCGGTCCATTGCGTCTAATTTTGCTATCACGCTGTCTGTGTTTACGGAAAGTCTTTTCTCGATGAATTTTGGTCTCGTAAATTGGTATTAGCCTGACTGGCAAAAGTCTTAGAATCTAGGCAAGCTCATAACTGGTAAGAGTTATCTCAAGCACAAATGTATAAAATTATCGTAGCGACAGCAAGAGTACTACCGTCGGCTTCTAAGATATCAGTATACACGCAAAGAAAACAATAATATTCTCATTCTTCCAAACACAATGGTCAATTTAAAGCCTCTGCATTGGTTGTACAGTTTGCCTAACTCAACTTTAGATATCGAGTTTGGAAATTGAATTTTTCTTTTCACGAAATTTGGGTGTAATGAATTGAAAATAGCTAAGTTTAACAGTTTAGTGAGGCTTTTTAATGCATAATTGATTTTTCTGCATAATTCATAAATAGGCCTTCTAGTGCTCAAACTTTTACTAGTAATTGATTTTCCTAATTAGAAAGACTTCAAAAATCAGAGACAACGCTCTAGCGTTGCCTATAGCAAAAAGCCATAAAGCTTGATAATATTAATTGTTTCCCGCTGCCAGTTCAAATGGAAGGAGCGATCGTAAAAACTTCGGAGGGAGCTCGTTCGATTGGAAATTGAAATTTCTATTGTCCTTTTTAAAAGTTAAAAGTGATCAGAGGGCAACCAGCCCCCCTTTCACGTTCTTTTTAGCAGCCCTGTCTCAAAAGACATCTGATCAAAATTTTGAGATAGCAATTTTTGTTAAGAACAGTCGAAAGGTCGAATCACCATGCTTCCAGGGATGACTTGACCTCCAGTGGCGCCAATTCACGAAAATGTAGGGGGGGGGGGCAATGATTTTTTTTTCGATTTTTTTTTTAATTAAGATGCCAAAAAAAAGAACAACATTTAGCAAACATACCTAAAACAGGGGGTAGCGGCGAGGTCGCTGCTTGGCAAAATCGTTGACTAATCTATCCAAATCCAGTTTCTTTACCTCCTCTTTTTCAACGGCCATTATCATGAGATCACTGAGTCTGTCGTTTCCCATCGTCGATCGCAGATAGTCTTTCACACGCCCTAATGCCGAGAAGAGTCGTTCATTACTGGCAGTGGTCACAGGCAAAGTAGCAACTAGCTTCATCAGTTTTAGCACTGCAGAATAGGCAACTGGGAGGTCGGATAAGATTTCGATAGCTCGAAGAAGATCCATTTTTGAAATATCACTTTTTGACAGATGCAGCTTTGCAAGAGAAAGCTGGGATTCTATGGCATGGTCGTCAACACCGAGAATCTCTTGATAATGACACATAACTCTTTCCACTTTCGAAATTTCGAGAAAATTGGAACTTGAGGGGTCGAAGGCAGATAAAGCGTCGAGCAGAGGCATATTCTGCATGAAACGTTGGTCCATCTCACTCGTGAAACGATCTATTACCTCAAAGTACAGAAGTTTACCGCAGTCTGATTCAACTGGCTGACTGATATTACGTTTACCGGTTGTTGAGTTTGAAAGAAAGGCTTTGAGACGAATGGAAATGGCTTGACTTCTCTTGTTTCGAGCACTGGTTTTAGATTGTGGAGATTTCGATTCCTGGATATCGTTTAAAGCTAAGAATTCAGATATGTTTTTGCTTAAGTTGTTCCATTCGTTATCATTTCTCAGCTTTTGGAGTGTCTCATATGTCCCAGAAATCAGTGCAAGTGCCTTATAAATCAAGAAACTTCCGGATTGAAGTTCCTCTGATAAACAATTTACAATGACTAATACTTTTTCCATTATGTGTAAAGTTGAAGCAAAAGAGGCAGAGTTGATTTTGTCCAGTAGTCCTTTTGCTTCACACGCTGCCTCGCCGTTGGAACTATCAGAGACTGCGGCAAGCACAGCAACAATACAATCAAATCCGGCCTTCACCTTCGAAATAGAGCGGACTGCGTAAAACCAGCGAGTCTGGACGGTCCTCTCTAGCTCCAAGACTTTTTGCCCGCTAATACGCTGGGATTCCACAAATAGCTCGTGACGAGTATTGCTGCATGATATAAATGCGTAAAGTCTTTGCACCACAGAGAAAAATTCAGAAAGTTCGCTGATATTTTTTAGGCAGTCAGTCAAAACCAAGTTCAATCTGTGGGCGTGACAGTGTACATAAACTGCATGAGGCACCTTCTCCCTAAACTTTGCTTGAACTCCGTTAAATTCCCCACTCATAACGGATGCGCCATCATAACATTGGGCAATACACAGCATCGGATCTACACCAAGCTTTTCTATAGTTTCACAAATCGAGGTGGATAAGCTCTCGGCGTCTAATTTGTGCATGTGATAGCAGCCGATTGGTCGCTCCACTACTTTTCCATTTGATATGTACCTGAGTAGGATCGCTAATTGTTCTCTTCTAGAAACGTCTTTTGTCTCGTCGACAAGAATAGCAAAGTAATTAGCTGATTTTACTTCTGAAATAATATCTTGGCGCAAGGCATTTCCTATCAGTGTAACTGCGTCATTTTGGTACTGATGACTGCAATAGTGACCATATCGGCGCTGTAACTTGGCCTTCAGCTTTTCGTCGCCTTTAGACATTTCCTCCATCAATTCAACCAAATTACCCCGGTTTGCAGATGTTTCTGATTCGTCATGACCCCTCAAAGCAAGACCCTGGCGGCCAAGAAAGCAAATAGCGCGAAAAATGTACTTCACATGATCTCTATTTTCCTGAACCTCTTGAGATCTGGATTGAATTAAGGCATTCGCTATAGATTTCGAAGTATCAGTACTCATTATCTTAAATTCCGTCCATGCTGACATACAATGCCTATGTCTTTCAGAACCATCATGTTGCTTTAATAGAGCAGAACTGTCTTTCCACTTGCAAAATCCTGACTCAATGAAAGCCCTTTTTCCAGCAGTTTCTCCAGCCCTTAGAGTCCCCATAGAAAAATGGCGGCAAGCAAAACAAAACACGGAATTCAAGTTTTTTGAGTATTCAATCCATTCATAAGTCTTATAGTAATGTGCACTGAATTTCCTTCCGTTAGGAATGGAAGCCGGATATCTCTCAAGAATAGGTTGAGCTGGTTTGTCGTGACGCGTCCTAGAGATATCTGAGAGAGTTTCTTGACTGCTACTGGAACCCGCAAGGGGTTCAGCAATGCAGACCGAACTTTCATGTTGATCTGAGCCATTTATTGTTCCGCTTGTTTCCGAAATTCTGTCACAGGTGGGGGAATTTATCTCAACTAACCCGAGACTTTGGGCGCTGACACTATTGCCAGTTTCTTGCACCAAAGTTTCTTCATTTTTCTTCCGCATTTTCACCGAAAAAAAATCCAAAGTTTGTTTTCGCTTTTTACTCATAGTTAAACGAGTAGTAGACAATGACTTCACTCAGACACGGCAAGAGAAAAACTGAAGAAACAAGTAGAAACTCACTTAGAAAATCACTCCCATACTCCACGGTGAAACTACCCCGCTTAGAAACCCCATAAACCAATCACTTACATTTCCTGTTCACGACAGTCCCATACACTCCACTGGGACTAGTTATCCCATAAACTATTCAACAACGTCAAGAATCTGCTGACCAAAACCCCTTGAAACCCTAGAACACATTTCCTTTCCCAGCTACTAAAAAAGGCAATATACAAAACTCATAGTTTACAACGAATTCTTCACAAGAACAATAACGAAACGGGTACTGACCACATGAAGCTTAGTTTTGAACGAACCCTACTCGGAAATAAAATAGTGTAGACGCGCTCGCTCTTAGACATTTCAAAA
This sequence comes from Artemia sinica, assembly GCA_027921565.1. NCBI lineage: Eukaryota > Metazoa > Arthropoda > Branchiopoda > Anostraca > Artemiidae > Artemia > Artemia sinica. The sequence goes on along the minus strand of CM051261.1, from coordinate 49,023,617 downwards.
CAAGATTATATAATTAGGACACCAGTTTGTTGGTCGTATTTATTGGACCAGTTGCTGGTTTAATATAGCACATAGCTAAAATAGAAAATAGCTGTGAAATATAAATAAGAAGGTAATTTTCAAAGTCTAGGGGGGGGCCATGGCCCCCCCTGCCCCCCCTAATTGGCGCCCCTGATGACCTCCCCCCACATATTGGGGCCAGGGCTGTAAGTTATGCAAGCTGTCTGTTTTTATATATATAGGGTTTAATATTGCAAAAAGGCGGTAATGTTTGGTCCTGGGTCTCCAAAAAGGCTTAGAGTTGCCTGCTAAGGTGAAATTTTCAGGAAGTGTTGAGAAGGATGTTGAGCAAAATCAAAACACTATGTGTCTGCTGGTTGTCAATAGGGCGTATCAGCAGTACCTCAGAAGCGGCTGGGGGTATTAAGTTAGAAGTTTTGGAGGATGTTGAAAAGTGGTCGAAGGGTAACCATCTTCCCCTTGCCCTTTGTCCCTCTGGGGTTACCCCCGCCCCCCCTCAACACTGATTAAAATTTTGAGAACGCCATTTTCTTCAAAATAGTCAATAGGTCTAACAACTACGCCTCTGTGGATGCCATAACCCCCACAGTCCCCTGGGTAAAGATTGTAGATTATCCACTTTGTCCATTGTTTACATACATGATATATCAATAGAAAAGGGGGAATGTATGATCCTAGGTGTGTCTGAAAAGGCCAAGGTTATTAAGATGAAACTTCAAGGAATCTTGAGTAGAATATTGAACAGAATCAAAAGACACTATGTGCATCCGGGTTATCTAAATAGTGTAGCTGCAATATCTTAGGAACAGCTAAGGGTATTAGCTTGAAACTTTAGAGCTACTACTATTGCTACTACTACAGTAACTGCAACTGTTCCAACTTGTGACTGCGACCACTTGCGACTGTTATTATGACTACTTGCGACTGTGAATACTTTCAACTGGGACTATTTGCAGCTCCGACTACGACTACTTGCGATTGCGACTGTGACTGCGGCTACTTTCAGCGGCTAATGTGACTACTTTTGGTTGCGTCTGTGCTTCTAACTACTTGTGACTGCAACTTTGTGACTGCGACTGTGATTACTTGCACCTGCGACTATGAACACCTACGATTACGACTTAAGTTTTAGATAACTGGACGAAATAGTGAATAGTTCACGGTAATGAACTGAACGTAGACTGTTATTATGACTACTTGCGACTGTGAATACTTTCAACTGGGACTATTTGCAGCTCCGACTACGACTACTTGCGATTGCGACTGTGACTGCGGCTACTTTCAGCGGCTAATGTGACTACTTTTGGTTGCGTCTGTGCTTGTAACTACTTGTGACTGCAACTTTGTGACTGCGACTGTGATTACTTGCACCTGCGACTATGACCACCTACGATTACGACTTAAGTTTTAGATAACTGGACGAAATAGTGAATAGTTCACGGTAATGAACTGAACGTAGACTAAAGAGCACCACGTCCCAATAATAATCGATACTTTAAAAATAAAGAAAAATTTTATAACAATACTCGTTTTCCTCGTATATCAAATGATAATGCGATTTTTGTGATTCTAAATTACAGAAGCTTTTGAATTTTTTATTGTGATTATAGATATACAAAATTTAAAAAGTTTAAAGTTATCCAGCCAGAGTTAATTGTTTAAGAAATTTGCGTGATATTTGAAGAGGGGAAACGAAAAGGATTGCCATCTTTATGAAAATTACACCTTCAAATTCAATATACTCAATAACCCTGGAGCAGATGTTATAAGCAACTGTCCGCAAAAATACGAAATTTAGTATGTTTTTCAAGAATGACAGTCGCAAGGACATGGATGGGCTTTATTTGGTTCTTGTTTCTTTTTACTGTTTTTATTTCTTCCAGTTGTGATCAAGTTGAACCAGTGGCCATGCAATATCAGGAAGAGGTTCATTTGTGAGGAAATGAGAAATTCTAGTGCCCTTCTTAAGGAATAAAAGAGAAAAATGCTAGAAAAATTGTTTAAACTAAGCTCGTTTTCGTACAAAATGTGGACATAGTTCGTTTTTGCACCAAATCAGAACATAACCCGTTTTTGCTGTGAGTCCGTTCACGGCTTGGATCTAGCTTCGTTTTGCACATAGGCAGGTTAACTTGTTTTTTCACCAAATCAGGGTTTAACTCGTTTTCTTACTGAGTCAGGATTTGGCTTGTTTTCGCAACGAGTTAGACCACATCTCATTCCTTAATGATCTCATCAAAATTCCAAACCTTTATTTTTGCACCAAGTTAAGATTTAGCTGTTTATTACACAGAGCCTGACATCACTCGTTTTTGCAACGAGCCAGACTACATCTTTGGCTTAAATCATCAGTATCTAGGACTTTTCTCTTTTCTGAATCGAGTCAGGGCTAAGCTTGTTGTTGCACCAAGTCAAGCTTCAGCTCGTTTTATTACTGGACCAATCTGTAGCTTGGATTTAGCTAGTGTTTTTCCGATTCAAGACTTAGCTCATATTTACACGGAATCAGGCCTTATCTTATTTTACTACCAAATCAAGTTCGATGTTCCACCAAGTCATAATTCAGCTTCTTTTTACACTGATTTAGGGCATAGTTAGTTTTTACACAGCGTTAGGGCTTAGTCCGTTTTCAAATTCTCTGGACTTTACTCAGGTTTCCATTGAATCAGTTTGGCATCAAACAGAACTTTGTGCGTTTCCCACCAAAACTGAAATTTAGTGCATGATTCCGGTTTTAACTAGGTACAACATGAGTCGGCAACCTTTTGTTGTAAAAGAGCCAAAAGTTTACGTTGGGATATTAAGCGGGCCGCACTTAGGTCACGTCTCATTACACTGTAGTCTAGTATTGTAGGTAAACTATAATAAGTAGAGCATATCTACAATGTTTATATACAAATATTTTATGTTTAAAAATAAAATGCTTAATGTATATTTTTACTACATTTATTGTAGTTAATACAATCAATGAGATTTCGCGGTTGCATTTGACTTACAAGTTGTTGTTTTTTCATTAGCTTGTATTTTTGTACTAGAGACGTGAAATACTCTGTCTAAATGTATGTCCGATAACTGAGAACAGTGTTTGTTTTTTCGATTAATTAAAGAAAACTTTTTCCACAAAATAAGTTTTTCAAAGAAAAGTAAAGAACTCCATTAAACAAAAAATGAGCAAAAATAAAATCAAATAATCTACCAAGTGTGAAACTACCACAAGTCAGCATCGATAAATAAATTAAACCAAAAACGAACAGAAATTACAATAAATAACCGAGTCAAACTCAAAACGAGCAGAAATTAACATAAGCTGGGCACAAAACCCCTATGCCTTACCAAGGCCAGAACAAAATTTGCACTTTACTGAAAAAAATATGTATGTTTTTACTTTCATAACTTTAATAAATCAAATAATTTTAAGATTTTGATTACTAAATATCAGTATATGTATATTAAACTGACAATGCACATTCATTTGTATTTTTTCAGTAAAGTGCAAATTTTGTTCTGGCCTTGGGAAGGCATAGGGGTTTTGTGCCCAACTTATGTTAATTTCTGCTCGTTTTGAGTTTGACTCGGTTATTTATTGTAATTTCTGTTCGTTTTGGATTTCATTTATTTATCGATGCTGATTTGTGGTAGTTTCACGCTTGGTAGATTATTTTATCTTATTTTCGCTCATTTTTTGTTTAATGGAGTTCTTTACTTTTCTTTGAAAAACTTATTTTGTGGAAAAAGGTTTTTTAATTAATTTCTTTCCGTTTTATATTGACATAGTCTTTTCAGGGAAAAAGAAAATAACACTTTAAATCTTTTCGTTTTTTAAGACTTTATAGTTTGGCCTGCTATTTGTACACAGGAGAAAAATTTTCAGCAATTTTTAACACCATACACACTTTTAAAAATCTGGACACAAATAGTGTTTAATTTAGTTTTATACCTCCTCTAGTTGACCTGAAATGGAAAACTAGATACCATTCGAAAAAAAATGTTTTTGCTTTCTTTGATAGCTTGGATACACTTATGCTATTTTGATTTGGTTAAACTTTCAGAGCAGAAGTAGCCTCGAAACTTTGAACATAATACCCTCAGTCGTTCTTGGGATACTGCTGAGATGCCTTATTGGGAATTAGCATTATCACAGTGCATTTTGATTTAATCTTAAGGCAATATTTGGTTTTTAAACATAATGGGCAAATGTGAGGGTGGGCGTGGGAGGGTGGGAGTGAAGGGGGATTAGTTGCCCTCTAATCACTTTTGACTATTAAAAAGGGCATCAGCCCTTTCTATTTTCAATCAAATGAGCCCCTTTCGAAGTTCCCATGAAAACTTCTTCGATACGAAGTGGCCTGGTCTAAAGAACAACAAAAATATCACTAATCACTTTCGACTATTAAAAAGGGCACTAGCCCTTGGAATTTCCAATCGAATGAGCCTGTTTTGAAGTTTCTACGACAACGCCTTCTATAAAAACCTTATATGCCCCCAGGGCATAACTTAGAACCTTTGCCCTGAGGGTAGTGGGGGAGTGTCCTCCTCAAAAACATATTTACTATCTGGAAAACAACGAGCCTACGCTGAACAAAATGGCTATCTCACAATTTTGATTGGATGTGTTTGGGGGAATGATGGGCGTGGGGGGGGGAGGGTTGGTTGCCCTCCAATCACTTTCGACTATTAAAAAGGGCACTAGCCCTCTGAATTTCCAATCTAATGAGCCTGTTTTGAAGTTTCTACGACAACGCCTTCTATAAAAACCTTATATACTTTCAGGGCGTAACTTAAAACCCTTCCTCTGAGGGTTGTGGGGTAGTGTCCTCCTCAAAACATATTTTCTATCTGGAAATCAACTACGCTGAACAAAATGGCTATCTCAAAATTCTGATTGGATGTGTTTGGGGGAATGATGGGCGTGGGGGGGGTGGCTAGTTGCCCTCCAATCACTTTCCACTATTAAAAAGGGCACTAGCCCTTTGAATTTCTAATCGAATGAGCCTGTTTTGAAGTTTCTATGACAGAGTCTTCTATAAAAACCTGATATGCCCCCAGGGCATAACTTAAAACCTTTGCCCTGAGGGTTGTTGGGGAGTGTCCTCCTCAAAAACTATTTTCTATCTGGAAACCAACTACGCTGAACAAAATGGCTACCTCAAAATTTTAATTGGATGTGTTAGGTGGAATGATCGGCGTGAAGGGGGGGGGGGCTAGTTGCCCTCCAATCACTTTCGACTATTAAAAAGGGCACTAGCCCTTTGAATTTCCAATCAAATGAGCCCCTTTTGAAGTTTCTACGACAACGCCTTCTATAAAAACCTTATATACCCCGGGACATAACTTAAAACCCTTGCCCTGAGGGTTGTTGGGGAGTGTCCTCCTCAAAAACTATTTTCTATCTGGAAATCAACTGCGCTAAACAAAATGGCTATCTCAAAATTTTGATTGGATGTGTTTGGGGGAATGATGGGCGTGAGGGGGGGGGGGGCTAGTTGCCCTACAATCACTTTCGACTATTCAGAAGGACACTAGCCCTTTAAATTTCCAATCAAATGAGCCTGTTTTGAAGTTTCTACGACAACGTCTTCTATAGAAACCGCATATGCCCCCAGGGCATAACTTAAAACCCTTGCCCTGAGGGTTTGGGGGGGGGTTTCTCCTGAGAAACATATTTTCTATCTGGAAATCAACTACGCTGAACAAAATGGCTATCTCAAAATTCTCATTGGATGTGTTTGGGGGAATGTTGGGCGTGGGGGGGGGGCTAGTTGCCCTCCAATCACTTTCAACTATTATAAAGGGTACAAGCCCTTTGAATTTCCAATCGAATGAACCTGTTTGGAAGTTTCTACGACAACACCTTCTATATAAACCTGATATGCCCCCAGGGTATAACTTAAAACCTTTGCCCTGAGGGTTGTGGGGGAGTGTCCTCCTCAAAAACGTATTTCCTATCTGGAAATCAACTAGCCTACGCTGAACAAAATGGTTATCTCTCAATTTTGATTGGATGTGTTTGGGGGAACGATGGGCGTGGGGGGGGGGGTTGGTTGCCCTTCAATCACTTTCGACTATTATAAAGAGCACTAGCCCTTTGAATTTCCAATCTAATGAGCCTGTTTTGAAGTTTCTACGACAACGCCTTCTATAAAAACCTTATATACCCCCAGGGCGTAACTTAAAACCCTTCCCCTGAGGGTTGTGGGGTAGTGTCCTCCTCAAAAACATATTTTCTATCTGGAAATCAACTACGCTGAACAAACTGGCTATATCAAAATTCTGATTGGATGTGTTTGGGGGAATGATGGACGTGGGGGGGGGCTAGTTGCCCTCCAATCACTTTCCACTATTAAAAGGGCACTAGCCCTTTGAATTTCCAATCGAATGAGCCTGTTTTGAAGTTTCTATGACAACGTCTTCTATAAAAACCTGATATGCCCCCAGGGCATAACTTAAAACCTTTGCCCTGAGGGTTGCGGGGGAGTGTCCTCCTTAAAAACATATTTTCTATCTGGAAAATAACTAGCCTACGCTGAACAAAATGGCTATCTCAAAATTTTGATTGGATGTGTTTGGGGGAATGATGGGCGTGGGGGGGGGCTAGGTGCCCTCCAATCACTTTCGACTATTATAAAGAGCACTAGCCCTTTGAATTTCCAATCTAATGAGCCTGTTTTGAAGTTTCTACGACAACGCCTTCTATAAAAACCTTATATACCCCCAGGGCGTAACTTAAAACCCTTCCCCTGAGGGTTGTGGGGTAGTGTCCTCCTCAAAAACATATTTTCTATCTGGAAATCAACTACGCTGAACAAACTGGCTATATCAAAATTCTGATTGGATGTGTTTGGGGGAATGATGGACGTGGGGGGGGGCTAGTTGCCCTCCAATCACTTTCCACTATTAAAAGGGCACTAGCCCTTTGAATTTCCAATCGAATGAGCCTGTTTTGAAGTTTCTATGACAACGTCTTCTATAAAAACCTGATATGCCCCCAGGGCATAACTTAAAACCTTTGCCCTGAGGGTTGCGGGGGAGTGTCCTCCTTAAAAACATATTTTCTATCTGGAAATTAACTAGCCTACGCTGAACAAAATGGCTATCTCAAAATTTTGATTGGATGTGTTGGGGGAATGATGGGCGTGGGGGGGGGGCTAGGTGCCCTCCAATCACTTTCGACTATTAAAATGGGCACTAGCCCTTTGAATTTCCAATCGAATGAGCCTGTTTTGAAGTTTCTACGAAAATGCCTTTTATAAAAACCTTATATGCCCCCAGGGCATAGCTTAAATACATTTTCGTTAGGGTTGTGGGGGAGTGTCCTCCTCAAAACACATTTTTTATCTGGAAATCAACTACGCTGAACATAATGGCTATCTCAAAATTTTGATTGGATGTGTTGGGGGGAATGATGGGCTTGGGGGGGGGCTAGTTGCCCTCCAATCACTTTCGACTATTAAAAAGGGAACTAAAACTCTCGATTTCCAGTCGAATGAGCCCCTTTTGAAGTCGCTACTACGACCCCTTCCATATGAAGTTCCCTACTTTAAAGAAAAAAATAATAAATGATACATTGTGCCAACATCTTTCTTATATGCCCTCAGGGCATAACTTAAAACCCTTGCCCCGAGGGTTGTGGGGGTCTCTCCTCCTCAAAAAGATATTTTCTATCTGGAAATCAACTACGCTGAACAAAATGGATATCTCTAAATTTTGATTGGATGTGTTTGGGGGAATGATGGGCGTGGAGGGGAGGGGAGGGGCTAGGTGCCCTCCAATCACTTTCGACTATTAAAAAGGACACTAGCCTTTTGAATATCCAATCGAATGAGATTGTTTTGAAGTTTCTACGACAACGCCTTCTTTAAAAACCTTATATGCCTCTTAGGGCATAACTTAAAACCCTTGCCCTGAGGGTTTTGGGGTATTGTCCTCCCCAAAAACATATTTTCTAACTGGAAATCAACTACGCTGAACAAATTGGCTATCTCACAATTTTGATTGGATGTGTTTGGGGGAATGATGGGCGTGGGGGGGGGGGCTAGTTGCCCTCCAATCACTTTCGGCTATTAAATAGGGCACTAGCCCTTTGAATTTCCAATCGAATGAGCCTGTTTTGAAGTTTCTACGACAACGCCTTCTATAAAAACCTTATATGCTCCCAGGGCGTAACTTAAACCCCTTGCCCTGAGGGTTGTGGGGTAGTGTCCTCCTCAAAAACCTATTTTCTATCTGGAAATCAACTACGCTGAACAAAATGGCTATCTCACAATTTTGATTGGATGTGTTTGGGGGAATGATGGGCGGGGGGGGGGCTAGTTGCCCTCCAATCACTTTCGACTATTAAAAACGGCACTAGCCCTTTGAATTTCCAATCGAATGAGCCTGTTTTGAAGTTTCTACGACAACGCCTTCTATAAAAACCTTATATGACCCCAGGGCATAACTTAAAACCCTTGCCCTGAGGGTTTTGGGGGAGTGTCCTCCTCAAAAACATATTTTCTATCTGGATCTCAGTTACACTGAACAAAATGGGGATCTCAAAATTTTGATTGGATGTGTTTGGGGGAATGATGGGCGCGGTGGGGAGGGGCTAGTTGCCCTCCAATCACTTTCGACTATTAAAAAGGGCACTAGCCCTTTGAATATCCAATCGAATGAGCCTGTTTTGAAGTTTCTACGACAACGCCTTCTTTAAAAACCTTATATGCCTCTTAGGGCATAACTTCAAACCCTTGCCCTGAGGGTTTTGGGGTATTGTCCTCCCCAAGAACATATTTTCTAACTGGAAATCAACTACGCTGAACAAAATGGATATCATACAATATTGATTGGATGTGTTTGGGGAATGATGGGCTTGGGGGGGGGGGGGCTAGTTGCCCTTCAATCACTTTCGACTATTAAATAGGGCACTAGCCCTTTGAACTTCCAATCGAATGAGCCTGTTTTGAAGTCTCTACGACAACACCTTCTATAAAAACCTTATATGCTCCCAGGGCGTAACTTAAACCCCTTGCCCCGAGGGTTGTGGGGTAGTGTCCTCCTCAAAAACATATTTTCTATCTGGAAATCAACTACGCTGAACAAAATGGCTATCTCACAATTTTGATTGGATGTGTTTGGGGGAATGATGGGCGTGGGGGGGGGGGCTAGTTGCCCTCCAATCACTTTCGACTATTAAAAAGGGCACTAGCCCTTTGAATTTCCAATCGAATGAGCCTGTTTTGAAGTTTCTACGACAACACCTTCTATAAAAACCTTATATGACCCCAGGGCATAACTTAAAACCCTTGCCCTGAGGGTTTTGGGGGAGTGTCCTCCTCAAAAACATATTTTCTATCTGGATCTCAGTTACACTGAACAAAATGGGGATCTCAAAATTTTGATTGGATGTGTTTGCGGGAATGATGGGCGCGGTGGGGAGGGGCTAGTTGCCCTCCAATCACTTTTGGCTATTAAAAAGGGCACTAGCCCTTTGAATTTCCAATCAAATGAGCCTGTTTTGAAGTTTCTACGACAACGCCTTCTATAAAAACCTTATATGACCCCAGGGCATAACTTAAAACCCTTGCCCTGAGGGTTTTGGGGGAGTGTCCTCCTCAAAAACATATTTTCTATCTGGAAATCAACTACGCTGAACAAAATGGCTATCTCAAAATTCTGATTGGATGTGTTTGGGGGAATGATGGGCTTGTGGGGGCTAGTTGCCCTCCAATCACTTTCCACTATTAAAAAGGGCACTAGCCCTTTGAATTTCCAATCAAATGAGCCTGTTTTGAAGTTTCTACGACAACGCCTTCTATAAAAACCTTATATGCCCCCAGGGCATAGCTTAAATACATTGCCGTGAGGGTTGTGGGGGAGTGTCCTCCTCAAAACACATTTTCTATCTGGAAATCAACTACGCTGAACATAATGGCTATCTCAAAATTTTGATTGGATGTGTTTGGGGGAATGATGGGCGTGGGGGGGGGGGCTATTTGCCCTCCAATCACTTTCGACTATTAAAAAAGGGAACTAAAACTCTCGATTTCCAGCCGAATGAGCCCCTTTTGAAGTCGCTACTATGACCCCTTCCATATGAAGTTCCCTTCTTTAAAGGAAAAAAATAATAAATGATACATTGCGCCAACATCTTTCTTATATGCCCTCAGGGCATAACTTAAAACCCTTGCCCCGAGGGTTGTGGGGGTCTGTCCTCCTCAAAAAGATATTTTCTATCTGGAAATCAACTACGCTGAACAAAATGGATATTTCAAAATTTTGATTGGATGTGTTTGGGGGAATGATGGGCGTGGAGGGGGGAGGGGCTAGGTGCCCTCCAATAACTTTCGACTATTAAAAAGGACACTAGCCCTTTGAATAAACAATCGAATGAGCCTGTTTTGAAGTTTCTACGACAACGCCTTCTATAAAAACCTTATATGCCCCCAGGGCGTAACTTAAACCCCTTGCCCTAAGGGTTTTGGGGTAGTGTCCTCCTCAAATACATATTTTCTATCTGGAAATCAACTACGTTGAACAAAATGACTATCTCACAATTTTGATTGGATGTGTTTGGGGGAATGATGGGCGTGAAGGGGGGCTAGTTGCCCTCCAATCACTTTCGACTATTAAAAAGGGCACTAGCCCTTTGAATTTCCAATCGAATGAGCCTGTTTTGAAGTTTCTACGACAACGCCTTCTATAAAAACCTTATATGTCCCCAGGGCATAACTTAAAACCCTTGCCCTGAGGGTTTTGGGGGAGTTTCCTCCTCAAAAACAAATTTTCTATCTGGATCTCAGTTACACTGAACAAAATGGTTATCTCAAAATTTTGATTGGATGTGTTTGGGGAAATGATGGGTGCGGGGGGGGGGGGAGGGGCTAGTTGCCCTCCAATCACTTTCGACTATTAAAAAGGACACTAGCCCTTTGAATTTCCAATCAAATGGGCCTCTTTTGAAGTTTCTATGACAACGCCTTCTATAAAAACTTTATATACCTCAGGACATAACTTAAAACCCTTGCCCTGAGGGTTGTTGGGGAGTGTCCTCCTCAAAACATATTTTCTATCTGGAAATCAACTGCGCTGAACAAAATGGCTATCTCAAAATGTTGATTGGATGTGTTTGGGGGAATGATGGGCGTGGGGGGGGGGGCTAGTTGCCCTACAATCACTTTCGAATATTAAGAAGGACACTTGCCCTTTAAATTTCCAATCGAATGAGCCTGTTTTGAAGTTTCTACGACAACGTCTTCTATAAAAACCGTATATGCCCCCAGGGCATAACTTAAAACCCTTGACCTGAGGGTTTTTTTGGGGGGGGGGGTTTCTTCTGAGAAAATATTAGGGTTTTCTCCTGAGAAACATATTTTCTATCTGGAAATGAACTACGCTGAACAAAATGGCTATCTCAAAATTCTGATTGGATGTGTTTGGGGGAATGATGGGCGTGGGGGGCTAGTTGCCCTCCAATTACTTTCGACTATTAAAAAGGGCACTAGCCCTTTGAATTTCCAATCGAATGAGCCTGTTTTGAAGTTTCTACGACAACACCTTCTATATAAACCTGATATGCCCCCAGGGCATAACTCAAAACCTTTGCCCTGAAGGTTGTGGGGGAATATTCTCCTCAAAAACATATTTTCTATCGAGAAATCAACTACGCTGAACAAAATAGCTATCTCAAAATTTTGATTCGATGTGTTTGGTGGAATGATCGGCGTGGAGGGGGGGGCTAGTTGTCCTCCAATTACTTTCGACTATTAAAAAGGGCACTAGCTCTTTGAATTTCCAATCGAATGAGCCTGTTTTGAAGTTTCTACTACAACGCCTTCTATAGAAACCTTATATGCCCCCAGGGCATAACTTAAAACCTTTGCCCTTAGGGTTGCGGGGGAGTGTCCTCCTCAAAAACATATTTTCTATCTGGAAATCAACTAGCCTACGCTGAACAAAATGGCTATCTCAAAATTTTGATTGGATGTGTTTGGGGGAATGATGGGCATGGGGGGGCTAGGTGCCCCCCAATCACTTTCGACTATTAAAAAGGGCACTAGCCCTTTGCATTTCCAATCGAATGAGCCTGTTTTGAAGTTTCTACGAAAATGCCTTTTATAAAAACCTTATATGCCCCCAGGGCATAACTTAAAACCCTTGCCCTGACGGTTGTGGCGGAGTGTCCTCCTCAAAAACATATATTCTATGTGGAAATCAGCTACGCTAAACAAAATGGCTATCTCACAATTTTGATTGGATGTGCTTGGGGGTATGATGGGCATGGGGGGGGGCTAGTTGCCCTCCTATCACTTTCGACTATTAAAAAGGGCACTAGCCCTTTGAATTTCGAATCGAATGAGCCTGTTTTGAAGTTTCTACGACAACGCCTTCTATAAAAACCTTATATGCCCCCAGGGCATAACTTGAATACATTTCCCTGACGGTTTTGGGGGAGTGTCCTCCTCAAAACACATTTTCTAATCTGGAAATCAACTACGCTGATTATAATGGCTATCTCAAAATTTTGATTGGATGTGTTTGGGGGAATGATTGGCGTGGAGGGGCTAGTTGCCCTCCAATCACTTTCGACTGTTAAAAAGGGCACTAGAACTCTCGATTTTCAATCGAATGAGCCTCTTTTGAAGTCGATACTACGACCCCTTCCATATAAAGTGCCCTGCTTTAAAGGGGGAAAAAAAATAAATGATACATTGTGCCAACATCTTTTTTATATGCCCTCAGGGCATAACTTAAAACCCTTGCCCTGAGGGTTGTGGGGGAGTTTCCTCCTCAAAAACACATTTTCTATCTGGAAATCAACTACGCAGAACAAAATGGCTATCTCAAAATTTTGATTGGATGTGTTTGGGGGAATGATGGGCGTGGGGGGGGGGGGCTAGTTGCCCTCCAATCACTTTCGACTATGAAAAAAAACACTAGTCCTTTGATTTCCAATCGAATGAGCCTGTTTTGAAGTTTCTACGACAACGCCTTCTATAAAAACCTTATATTCCCCCAGGGCATAACTTAAAACCCTTGCCTTGAGGGTTGTGGGGGACTGTCATCCTCAAAACATATTTTCGATCTGGAAATCAACTACGCTGAACAAAATGGCTATCTTGCAATTTTGGTTGGATGTCTTTGGGGGAATGATGGGCTTGGGGGATGGCTAGTTGTCCTCCAATCAATTTCGACTATTAAAATAGGCACTAGCCCTTTGAATTTCCAATCGAATTAGCCTGTTTTGAAGTTTTTACGACAACGCCTTCTATAAAAACCTTATATGCCCCCAGGGCATAACTTAAAACCCTTGCTCTGAGGGTTATGGGGGAGTGTCCTCCTCAAAAACACATTTTTCATCTGGAAATCAACTACGCTGAACAAAATGGCTTTCTCAAAATTTTGATTGGATGTGTTTAGCGGAATGATGGGCGTTGGGGTATGCTAGTTGCCCTCCAATCACTTTCGTCTATCTCAAAATTCTGATTGGATGTGTTGGGGGGAATGATGGGTGTGGGGGGGGGGGCTTGTTGTCCTCCAATCACTTTCGACTATTAAAAAGGACACTAGCCACTCCAATTTCCAATCGAATGAGCCATTTTTGAAGTTTCTACGACAACTCCTTCGACACTAAGTTCCCGGCTGAAGAAAAAAAACACATTGTGCCCACATCGTTCTTTACTTAGGCAAACAAAATGGCTATCTGAAAATTTTATCTGCCTATGATAATTCAGAAATGAAAAAGTTTGCTCACAAATATATGCACTACCAAACGCAGTAATTAATTGCTCAGCAAACCTTTTTAATTCCTTGTAGTTTTCAGAAGGCAAACTTCCATTGGAATCCAGCAAGTTATTTTTTTTCCTTAAAAGCTATTTTAAGTGTGGTATCACTGCAAATCTATCACCTTGATTTGCAAATCACTTGGTAAATTACTGATATCCACTGCGCAGGGGTTTTCGAAAATATCCATCTTTCGTGAGATCTTTGTCAAATCAGGAACCCTGTTTTCAAACTCAGTTTGAACTTGTATTAATGCACTTTTCATTTTAGTATTTGCCAAACACAATTTATACCAGTTTCTACTGTTTTCTTGCAATTTGGAAAATGATCGATGTGAATATATCTTTGTGGTGATGAACATATTTCAAAAATAGATCTTGACTGATCCAACCCGATGGTGAGACTCCACCTGCTGAGTTTGCTGGAGCACCAGTTAGCACGTGAGGCGGAAAATTTTTCCTTGGAAATATAAATTAAGGTGATAAATTCTGGCTGCTTGCAGAAACAGTCCCGACCAGGGCCACAAGGACAGCTCTCTCTGATGATGTTGCCTTGCACAAAATCATTTGAACCCTCTCCCTAAACACTTTAGAAGGAACACAGAATTTTCGTCACAGTTGTATATGTCACTTGCACTAGAAGGAAGCGTTTCTAGAACTGACTTTGGGTCAGTTCTAGTTTTGAGAAGAACTCTTCAATGTTGACTCTGTTAAAGCTCGTTGCATGACCCAAGCTTGTGGGTACAGGCTTGCGTAGTAACAGTTGTGGATTTTAAGCTCGAAAACCTGCCAGCCAGTCTATCCCTGTCATTTTGGTATTGCTCCAGTTTTGGGGGATTGTCTTGTTGTTTGCTATAGCAAAGTAGTTGATGCAGTCAAAGTCATATGCACTGGCAATTGTAGTTACAATTAGCTGGGGTCGCAGTATCAGTCATATTTACAAGTATTTACAGTTGCAAGTAGTCACATATTCAAACAATTAAAAGCAGTCACAGTTTGAAAAAGTCACAATAGCAGTAGTACTAATTGCATAAGTAGTAGTTGTAGCAGCCCTCAAAGGTTCAATTTATTGCTTTCAGCTGTTATTCAAAAATTGTTCCTATGCCCTTTTGACAACCTGCATGCATAGAGCACATATTGATTTTGTTCAATATACTTGATAGGTTCGCCTTAATGTCCTTAGCCGTCCCATATATATTGCAGATAGACTATCTCAACATCCATATTTAGTTGTAAATCCCCCTCAAGAGGTCCCTAAGTTTCAACTTAATACCTTTATCCGTTCCTAAGATGCCGTAATATGCCCTTATGACAAACTTGGACCGATATAGAGTCTTTTGATTTAGTTCAACATCTCCTATAATATGCTCTGAAAGCTCCAACGTACCTCCCTTTTTTCCTGGGATATTGCGCATACACCCTTTTGATAATCTTGATATGTATTGTACCTTTTGATTTAGTTTTACTCCCTCTCTAGCTTCCCTGAAAGTGGAAGCTTAAGACCTATTATGTTCCTGAGATATTGTATTTATGCTCCTTTGACAACCTGGATGTACTTAAGCCCTTTTGAAAAAAAAACATCCTGGGAAATGTCCCCGTTTTTCTTCCGTCCCACTATATACCAGATGACACCCATCTGCAAAATCAAGCGTTGTTTTTTCTAATGAATGTTTCGCCACAAGACAATCACCTAACATGACCAGATAATTTGGCTTTCATTTGGTACACCAAGCGCTAAATTTTACTGAGCTAAAAAAGAATAAACAAAGAAAATACAACGACAAAGTATTTTTTGGGTTGTATTTCCCAAACTTTGAGAAAGGTTTGCTGAAAAAAATATTGTAACATACCAAAACAATTGGTCTGGACTGGATAGTTGAAAATCAAACTATTTGTCATAGCTGGGGCTTACGGATTTTTTCGAGAATGCTATATGGTAGAATGCTAGATGGCACCCCTTTCACTTCATTGTGTATTGTTATGGTGAGTAATATGGTCCGTCAGGTGCGTTGCGGCAAGGTTCTTGCGGGCCGCACCAATACGCATCGCGGGCCGCATGCGGCCCGCAGGTTGCCAACTCATGAGGTACAACATGGCTGCCTTTCGTTTAAAGCTAGGTTATGGAGGGGGTCACAGGGCCAATTTGTGCCTCTAATCACACTGATTGATACTTCTTGCACGATTCTGGTTTTAAAAGGTGTAAAATGCCCATCTTTTCTACTAAAATGTATCTGGGACGAATGGGTCAGTTTCATAACCTTGGGTCCTTAGCCCTCAGGCTGTGAGGGTTATCTCCCTCTAGAAGCCCATTTCTTTTAAATTTGGTTCATTTTTTCATAATGACTAATTTAAGATTTTATTCGATGATATTGAGGGCTAAGTGGGTTCTTAAGGGAAAAAAGAGCCCGGAATAAAAGGGCTTTTTACCCTCTGATCATTTTTGCCCACGTAAGATGCACTAGAGATTTCGATTTTAGATCAAATGTGTACTTTTGTCTTCATCTACAACCTTCCACTCTATGTGAAACGCCAGACAGGGAAAACAACAGCAGTATGTTGACGATGCATCGCTACTCTCTAAGTTTACGCTAAGTTACAAAGCTAATAATATAAAATTAAATCTTTCAGAATTAATTGACTTGAGACTACACGAAAATTTTAAGGTTTGAATATGTCTGTACCTTATGGAAATTAGTGGCATTGCAGCAATACATTTAAATGTTTGGTAACGATCAATGTTCTATGTGGTGGAAAAAAGAATTCATTATAAATTTTTAAGTAGATAAATTTTTAATTATCAACTACGAGTTGATTTGTTTTATCTTCCAAGTGTAAAACTACCACAAATCACCATACTAAATAAATGAAACCCAAATAGAACAGAAATAACAATAGATAACCCAGTCAAACTCAAAGCGAGCAAAAATTAACAGTAGTAGGGCTGACATTCCCCATGCCTTCTCAAGAGCATGGGGATTGCTCTGGAAACTGACAACCGTGGATTGACAGTTTAAAATACTTACTACTTACTTACTTGTGCTCGGGAAATGACAACCGGGAAACTGACAACCGTGGATAGTCAGTTTAATTTACTTACTACTTACTTACTTGTACTTGGGACAGGACACAATCTATGTAGATCTCCCCGGTGACAGGATCTGGTATACTTTTGAATTCCACAGGTTACGGTCTTGGGTTAATGGGGCGACAATTTCGAGCCGTGAATGGTCCCATCTGTGACCATGTCTCCGGAACCCACAGATGAGGTCAGATTTGACGGTATTGAGCAAGATTTTGGCTTATCCTCCACGTCTTTCCCTCCAATCAGGCGCTGGTTTGCAGCGTAGGCATTGATTTGTAAAAGTCTCGGCCGATCTTCGGCAAACATGGCCGAACCAGGGCAAGCGGTGGCGTCGGATGATAGTTGTGATGACGTAATTCTGGTCACATTGCAGGTGGATGATCGTGTTTGGGATTCGGTCGCTGAGACGTAACCCCAGCATGCTCCTCAGGTATCTGTGTTCAAAAGTGTTGAGGACATATGCTTCGTTGACTTTTAAGAGCCACGTCTCGTAGTCGTACAGTGAGAAAGATCGGATTAGGGCATCGTAAATACCGTATTTAGTTCTTGGGGGAATTTCCTTCCTTCTCCATAGCGGCTTTCACAGCTTAGCAAAGACAGCGGAAGCTGATGCAATGCGATATTGGATTTCTTCACTACATCCGCCGCTGATGTCGATGTACGACCCAAGACGCTTGAATTTATTGAAAAATTCAATCTGCCTTTGGTTAAGTGTTATAGGGGTAGAGTTTATGTCCAGGGCTTTAGACATAGCTTTAGTCTTGTCAATATTAATTTTGAGCACCACTGGGGAAGCAACTTCGGATACTTTCAGAAGCATTTTCTGGGCCTCACTGACGGATTCGCCAAAAAAGGCAACATCATTGGTATAATCCAGGCTGGTGGTGCTGAAATCCGGGGTAACCTTGACTCCTTCGAAATTTAGCATTGCTTTTTTCATTGCCCAATCGACGACAAAATTGAATAGTTCGGGAGAAAGTACACACCCTTGCCTCACACCGAAGTCGATATCGAATAGCGGGGAAAGTTATCCTTTGACCTGGATGCAGGCTCGTTTCTTTTGAAACTAAGCCAGAATGAGTCGCATGATCTTAGGTGGGACACAATCCTTTTCCATTGCCATCCAAATTCCTCCCCGGATGACTGAATCGAAGGTCGTAATGAAGTCGATAAGAACAGCAACTGTGACTTGTTGATGCTTGCCTCTATGTTAAAAAATCGGTCTCAGGGTGAAGAGTTCGCCAATACAGTCCATGTCGGCTCGGAACCCAGATTGGTCTGGGTTGGGTTATTTGGTTATGGACCTTGCTGAATTGGTTAAGCGGGCTCATTGCAAAGATCTTTCCCGCATTGCTCATTAGTGAGTCCCTCTGTAATTTTTTCACTCAGTGCTGTCGCATTTCTTGAAGACCGGCGTTATAACTGAGTCTTGCGATTCTTGGGGGAACCGTTCCTGAGACCAGATTGAGCAGAAGAGCTTCTGAGTTTCTCAGCGAGAATAGGAGCAGCTTAGTAGACTTCGACCGGGATAGAATCAGTGTCTGGTGCCTTGAGATTCCTCAGCTACTTATCTCTCGTATTGGTGGGAGGGGTCAACATTTACGTTGTCGTATTGGGTTGGTTGACTCGATGGTACAGAGATGGAGTTAGGGTTGCTTGGCTGGAGTGCAGTGGTGCTATTATTGGGAGGCGTTTAAGTGGAAGGGCTTCCGTAACTGAGGTTCAGCAGCTTCTGGAAGTGGTACTGTCATGTTGCAGTTACGTCATCTTCTATTGACAGAAGGGTTCTATCTTCGCCTCTCACTCCAGAAGAGATCTTTTTTACTTTTCCCAGTTGCTTCTTTTAGTAGTTGGTAAAGATTTCTGGTATCTGAATGACTTGCAGCTTTCTGCATATCTGCTACCACGTCGTCCCTGTAGCGTTGTCTGTCGCGGTGGGTGGATTTGTGGTATTCTTTTCTCAGTGTTTTGAACACTGTGGACTGGGTATCTCCGATCTGTTGTTTCTGGTTTAATAGCTTGATGGTGTCTTCTGAGATCCACTTTTTTCGCTTCCGTTTTGGCCCTCCAAGGAGTTTTTTAGAGACGTCCTTTATGGTGTCTCTGATCTTCCTCCACTCGTCTTCTATGTTAATGGTGGTTGGTTCGTTATTGTCGTCCACGGACAGGATGTCGTAACGGTTGGATAATTCCAAGCAGAACTCTTCTGCAACTGCTTTATCCTAAAGACGTGCTACATCGTATCTCGGAGGAGGTTGTGTCGTTTCCTGAAGGCGAGCTTTATGGCCAGGGAAGCTTTTAGCAGCATGATCAGAGCCTTATTTCGCTCTCATGTTGGCTCCATGCTAGGCTTTACAGTTCTGTATAGAGATTCGCCATTGGAAGGATATCAGAAAGTAATCAATCTGAAATGTGGCACTTCCATCTCGAGAGCGTCAGGTGATTCTATCGGATGGTTTGTGCTGGAATAGCGCATTTGCCATTACATGACTATGCTGCTGGGCAAATTCTACGAGTCTCCTTCCACGGTCGCACCTGTAGCTCCATCCGAATCTTCCAACAGCTCTTTTGCGGTATGTCTCACAGTTTCCAATGTGAGCGTTAAGATCACGTCCTAGGATGAGTAGATCACGGTTTGGGACTGTTCTAAATTACTGGTTAAGAGAATCGTAGAACTCTCAACTGTACATTCGTCCGCGGCTCTGGTTGGGGCATAGGCTGAGATGACAGTGATGTTGAACAGGTGACCTTTGAGACAGGCCTTAGCCAAACTCGGTGAGATTGGATGCCTTTTATACTGAGCTACTTTAATACTGAGGAGGAGACAAACCCCCAAATTACCAGAGCTATCATTAGGTCTGGAGTTCGAAAAGTGGAATTCGGATTTTCCGTCAAGGGTGGAGACGAGCTCGTATTCTATATTTCCATTTAGCCGGGTATCGGATAGACATAGAATGTCTATGCAATATCTTTTGCATTCGCCTGCTATGAAGGTCCGGGTCGTAGAGCAGTTCAATAAACATACATTCCAGCATTCCAAACTGAGGGATAGTCGATTTTTCAACAGGTGGTCGGCTAGCTGACTTTCCGTCGGGGTCGCCGGAGCATCTGAAGCATCGCTTGCCGGGAATGCCTTAGCCAAAGATGGTTTTCTAATTCTGTCTGCCATTTCAATAGATTAATTAAAAAAAAAAAACTTTCCGAAAAATAAGTTTTTCAAAAAAAAGTAAAGGCCATTTTAAACTTAAGCTCAGGAGATACAAATACCTGTTAAAATTCAAACTCAAAACGACCAGAAATTACTATTAAAGAATAAATGAAACCCAAAACGAACAGAAATTAAATAAACAATCATAGCAAAAAACATACAACAAGTAATAATATAAATGAATAAATAGATCTTAAAGCGAGTAATGCTTAGATTGAATATGAAAATCAAGCTTAAAACGAAAACAAATATTTTGCTATTAAAGTATAAATGAAACTTAAAACGAACAGAAATTAAATAAACAATCAATGCGAACAAACATACAATATATATTAATGTAAATGAATAAATAAATCTTAAAACGATTGAAACTTAAATTCAATATGCAAATCAAGTTTGAATCGAATAAAAATAACTACAAACAAGAGTTTGGGTATCGTCTCACTGCAGAAGCCTAAAACCTACTGCGTCATTGGCGCTTTACTGAAAACAATTCTTTGAAATATTTTCACTTTTGTAACTTTAAGAAATAAAAAATTAATTAAGATTTTAGGGAATAAATATCAGAATATGTATATTAAATTGACAATGCACATTTTTTTTTTCAGTAAACTCATTTGAATTTTTTTTTCAGTAAAGTACAAATTATATTCTGACTTTTAGAAAGCATAGGGGTTTTGAACCCTACTCACATTAATTTATGCTCGTTTTCAGTTTGACTCTAATATTTATTTTAATTTTGTTCGTTTTGGGTTTCATTTATTTATTGATACTGATTTGGGGTAGTTGTATGCTTGGTAGATTATATGATAGTCCGGACGCCAGGTGTTGAAAATGTGAACCATACCATGACGGAATGGGGCTGCTACGAGAATTAGCCTACCCTCCACCCCCCTAAATTGACCATGCGGATTCAAAAATACCAATGGCACTTGCTTGCGAGTGGTGGAACACTCCGAAACTTGACATTTATTATATTTTGGTGTTTCATGCAAGAAAATGCATGTTCCACAAAGTTTGAGGTGCAGTTTTCCGCTCAAATAGAAATGCCTAGAAGCCATAGAATGTTTTCATAACAAACTAACACGATTAGTTACAAAAAATGGCAAAGTTAAAAAAAATGGCAAAACTATGTGAGTCTTGAACAGTCTTGGAAAGTATAAACAAAATCAAATTGAATATTAGATATATAATGATATTAATTGTTGAAAGATCCATCAGTTCAAGATTTTTTTTCACCGTAATTTTTATTTTCATTTTCAATGCTGTAAGAACTGGAAAATAATAAATTTGTAATATACGAGTAATTCGTTTTCAGTGAAGCACCAATGACGCAGAAGGCTTTAGGTTTTTACAGTTAAAGAAGGGGGCAGTATCCAAATTTTGCTTGTAGTGAAACTATATTTGTCTTGACCAATCTTGAAAAGAACTAATAAATTAAACTGAATATTTGATGCATAATGATATTAATTGCTAAAAGCTCATCAGTTCAAAATTTTACCGTAATTTTAATATTTATTTTTAATATTAAGTACAAAAGAAAACATTTGTAATATAATTCGTTTTCTCTAAGTTTTTTTTTCTCTAAAGTTTATACGAGCATCCCTTCCATAAGAAATAATATGAAGGATTCGGAGAATCCTTAAATCACAACCCTTGCCCTGAGGGCTTTGGGGGAGTTGTAATCCTCAAAGACCTAATTTCCAGAACTTAAAACTACGTTTAATAAAATGGCTGTCTTAAAATTTTGATTGGATGTGTTTGGGGAAAAGGTGGGCGTGAGAGGGGGGTTAGTTGCCCTCCAATCACTTTCGACTATTACAAAGGGCACTAGCCTTCGGAATTTCCAATCGAATGAGCCTTTTTTGAAGTTTCTACGACACCGCCTTCTATAAAAACCTTATATGCCCCTAGGGCATAACTTAAAACCCATGCCCTGAGGGTTGTGGGGGATTGTCCTCCTCAAAAACATATTTTCGATCTGGAAATCAACTACGCTGAACAAAATGGCTATCTCAAAATTTTGATTGGATGTGTTTGGGGGAATGATGGGCGTGGGGGGGGGGCTAGTTGCCCTCCAATCACTTTCGACTATTAAAAAGGGCACTAACCCTTTAATTTCCAATCGAATGAGCCTGTTTTGAAGTTTCTACGACAACGCCTGCTATAAAAACCTTATATGCCCCCAGGGTATAACTTAAAACCCTTGCCCTGAGGGTTGTGGGGGATTGTCCTCCTCAAAAACATGTTTTCTATCTGAAAATCAACTACGCTGAACAAAATGGCTATCTCAAAATTTTGATTGGATGAGTTTGGGGGAATGATGGGCGTCGGGGGGGAGGGGGGCTAGTTGCCCTCCAATCACTTTTAATTATTAAAAAGGGCACTATCCCTTTGAATTTCCAATCGAATGAGCCTTTTTTGAAGTTTCTACGACAACGCCTTCTATAAAAACCTTATATGCCCCCAGGGCATATCTTAAAACCCTTGCCCTGAAGGTTCTGGGGGAGTGTCCTTCTCAAAAACATATTTTCTATCTGGAAATCAACTACGCTGAACAAAATGGCTATCTCAAAATTTTGATTGGATGTGTTTGGGGAAATGATGGGCGTGGGGGGGGGGGGCTAGTTGCACTCCAATCACTTTCGACTATTAAAAAGGGCACTAGCCCTTTAATTTCCAATCGAATGAGCCTGTTTTGAAGTTTCTACGACAACGCCTTCTATAAAAACCTTATATGCCCCCAGGGCATAACTTAAAAACCTTGCCCTGAGGGTTGTGGGGGAGTGTCCTCCTCAAAAATATATTTTCTATCTAGAAATCAACTACGCTGAACAAAATGGCTATCTGAAAATTGTGATTGGATTTGTTTGGGGAAATGATGGGCGTGGGGGGGGGGGGGAAAGGGGGATAGTTACACTCCAATCACTTTCGACTATTAAAAAGGGCACTAGCCCTTTAATTTACAATCGAATGAGCATGTTTTGAAGTTTCTACGACAACACCTTCTATAAAAACCTTATATGCCCCCAGGGCATAACTTAAAACCCTTGCCCTGAGAGTTATGGGGGAGTATCCGCCTCAAAAATATATTTTCTATTTGGAAATCAACTACGCTGAACAAAACGGCTATCTCAAAATTTTGATTGGATGTGTTTGGGGGAATGATGAGCGTGGGGGGGGGCTAGTTGCCCTCCAATCATTTTCGACTATTAAAAGGGCACTAGCCCTTTAATTTCCAATCGAATGAGCCTGTTTTGAAGTTTCTACGACAACGCCTTCTATAAAAACCTTATATACCCCCAGGGCATAACTTAAAACCCTTGCCCTGAGGGTTGTGGGGGAGTGTCCTCCTCAAAATATATTTTCTATCTGGAAATCAACTACGCTGAACAAAATGGCTATCTCAAATTTTGATTGGATGTGTTTTGGGAAATGATGGGCGTGGGGGGGGGGAGGGGGGCTAGTTACACTCCAATCACTTTTGACTATTAAAAAGGGCACTAGCTCTTTCATTTCCAATTGAATGAGCCTGTTTTGAAGTTTCTACGACAACACCTTCTATAAAAACCTTATATGCCCCCAGGGCATAACTTAAAACCCTTGCCCTGAGGGTTGTGGGGGAGTATCCTCCTCAAAAATATATTTCCTATCCTATGTGTTTGGGGGAATGATGGGCGTGGGGGGGGCTAGTTGCCCTCCAATCATTTTTGACTATTAAAAAGGGCACTAGAATTCTCGATTTCCAATCGAATGAGCCCCCTTTGAAGCTTCTACAACGACCCCTTCCATATGAAGTGCCTCTGGGGAAAAAAAAAAAAATAAAACATTGGAGCCGTATGGCCTTTAGTATAGGCAACGCTACAGCGTTGCCTCTGATTCGCGGGAATATTTTTAACCGGCGGGTCCCCAATACGACGGCACCTCTTCTGCGCGTTTTCCGGCGTCCGCCAAGGTTAGGTCGGCAGGGCCGTTGTCACCCTTCTACCACGGTGAGGCCACACAGATGAATTTTTCCCTGAACATCTAATGTATTTATTGATGGTAAGTTTTTGTAGTTTTACGTTTGAAAAATTTATGAAACGAAAAGCCCCGAGGGGGCTTTCCCCTCCTAAGCCCCTCTCCATACGCTAAAATATGACTTAACGAGCAAGTGATTGAGGAGGGGGTAGCCCCCCTATTACTTGGAATATTTTTTTGTCTTTTTCAATGTTGTTCGGTACTTTCAGTTGAAAAAAACTTAATTTTTTAAATTTTAATTTCTGATTATTAGTCAGATCATGCCGAGTAATCCGGCTCCCTCAAGGTAGTTTCAGCCGCTCATCCCCTCTCTCCACTCTGCACCGATCCACACACATTCATAACAGATTATTCGAAACTATACCTCAGTATACACAATTTCATCAAATATAACCCGAATCAGCTTGGTCACTACTAGACACTACTACTCCCTCCTGCCTCAGCACCAATAATAAAGTCTTAGACTAACAATATACCTGGGAACTATGAAGAATTAGACAAAAACTCCCCAACAATAATTTAGTTTTTAATCTGAAGACTCAGCTAAGCTCCATTGAAACCTACTCCTTTGGGTATCTCCCCCCTCCCTACACGAAGATCTATCACCTCTTCTTAATAATAGTTCAATGCATTATGAAACAATTCACCTAAGTTAAATAAATGATTAAAGTAAACGCTAGAAACATTTTTGTGCAATCAGAAGGAAAGTGTCACCTTGCAGCACCCTTGTGGACATTAACCACATTTTTCCACGAAAAATTCTTGCAAGACAATTTGATCCCCGCTGAAAGAAAATTATTCCCAAAAGTTTACTCCTCACTGTAAATTCCCCAACAATCTTCCTTCCCCTGCAGAAAACTCCCCTGCGAAAAATGGCCCTATGTTTCCTCATAACAAATACTGTCTGTAAGTAATCGACAAATTACAAAACTTAAATAGGCAATTAAACCTTTACAATGGGGTTAGGGAGTTTCTCTGATTGATTTGTAGTTAGGGAGGGAGGGAGATACCTCAAAGGGTGCATTTTAATGCCAAAACACGCCAGCTCTCATTGAGCTGTCAGGTAAATACAGAATTAGTTCTAAGGGAGAGACGAGGGGAGGGGAGGTAGAAAGTGATGTATAATCCCAAAGGCCATAACCAGGATTTTGTTTGGGGGAGAGGATAGTTTTCAGGGGGGGGGGGATACAAAAGAAACTATAAAAACTGCATCAAAAATGTGAAATTGATATCTACTTCCTTATAATTTATGGGAATGTTTCCGATCCACGCTGTTATTTTGAAAGTAAAGAGTAACATTAAACCCCAAAATGAGCAGAATTTATTCCGTATAGGATGGAGCCTGCCCCTTCCCCATCCAAACCTCTACCTCATGGTCGCAGAAACTTCGGAGTGTGCTCGTTAGACCAGAAACTGAGAATTCTGGTCCATTTTTTTAGAGTCCAAAGTGATTGGAGACCGACCAGCCGCGTGGGGGGTGATATTTTTTATGGGAGGATGTTCCGCGCGGGCGGGTGGTGGTCGAGTATTTTCCACGGGGAGTATTTTATGGGGGAGCATTTTCCACAGGTGGGGGGGGGGGTTATTTCCTCGGTGGGGGGGATTATTTTCCGCGAGGGTATTTTCATGGGGATATTTTCCGGGAGTAAACGCCGACCACCCTCCTGCCTTTTTTGCGTCCTTATTATGGCTACATGCATTGCCAAATAATAATTTTATGGTTTTTCCTTTTAAACAATAATATTTAGAACATGAAAATGTGAAGGGACAAACTTTACTTGGACATAGACATAGACATAGAATTAAGGTTTCTTAATTCTTCCTTCCACTCAAGTTTCTTCTTCCTCCCACAGGAATAACAACCTCAGATATAGACAAGGCTCCTTAATGCTTCCTCATACTACCACCCTCTTCCTCCCACAATTCTTCCTCCTCACTTCTTAGTATAAAAATGTATAAATAGTTGAAAATTTCATAATTTTCCCGAAAAACTGGACACATATTTAAAAAACTGTACTTTTCTCCAAGTTTACACAAAGTATTCACAGGCTTGCCACCGTGGAAAAAATAGCACTGGCAGTTTTGCTCAACCAGGACCACTCTTAGCTCTGTATTTCCTTTCCTTTCAATAACTTAAATCATCTCTCTGATCCCATTGTTTTCTTCTTATCTCTCTTGTCGTTACGGCTGTTTCAAAATTCCCTGTGAAAACCGTAAGATTCTCTACGGAGAAAAGTTGTATAACAACCATCATTCTATGGATTCAGGTTTTTTGGTCCCACATTAGTTTGACACGGAATCAGGTTTCTATGATATATTGTAATCCATCAATCCTCGAACTTGACCCGACCTAAAATTATATATAACCGATGAACCTAGTAAAATTTCGAATCATTATAGTATTTTAGTTTCAAATCTTCATTATTGGATGGATATTTGAGTGCAAGAATTTGGGTGTTCCTAATACTGTAAGTGTTAATATTATAATATTGGGAATTATTGCCCAATATTAATTGATTTCCTTTCTTTCCCCATATCCCTTTTATTAAATAAATGAGTTAGTAGTACAAGAAATACATAAATCAAATTTCTTTTGGCTTCATCCATCATTTTCACAAGCAACGAAATTTCACGAAGAAATCCGCTTCTTTGAGATTACTTGTGCAACTGCCAAAATTCCAATTTTCTTCAATTTTGACCACTTGCTTTCAACGCTACAACGCTTTTAAGAAAAATATTCTTTAGAATCAAAACACGTAACTTAATACAACACGCTACAAACTCGCTTTTTTAAATTGCTTATTCCGATTGACCGATACATTTTTTTTTCATTTTCAAGTACTTTTAAAGCTTATATAATTTTCTACAAACAAGTATACTAGCTATGCGAAACCTTTTGATGGTCACAAAATACGCCGATCCGAATACGAGGTCCAAAACGTATCTGAGATCCGATTTGTCAGAGGCAACGTTCTAGTGTTGTCTATAGTAAAGAGCCATAAGGCTTTAAAGTATTTTGCCCCCCATTGCCCCTTCATTTAGAAGAGATAGTCGTAGAAATTCCGTTCAAATGAGCCCTCTCCCAATCTTCTAAGGCCATTGGTTTGATACGACCACCCTGAAAAAAAAAAAAAATATGTATCCGTTATCTCTTCTGGAACAAAAAAAAAAAAAAAAAAAAAAAAAAAAAAAAAAAAAAAAAAAAAAAAAAAAAAAAATGCAAAATTCAACATTTTTGTAGAAAGGAGCTTGAAACCTCAACCACAGGGCTCTTTTATATGCTGAATCTGATGGTGTCATTTTCATTAAGATTGATCAACATTTTAGGGGTGTTTCCCTCCTTTTTCTAAAATCCGGCAAATTTTCTCCGGCTCGTAGCTTTTGATAGTTAACATTAAACTTACTGAATTTTATATATTTCGGATTAGCATAAAAAAGCCAATTCTCTAGATGTAGTAATTGCTCGTCGCTGACGCAATAGGCCTTATAACTTTGACGGTTAGAGGGGGGGGGGGGGGGAAGGGGGCAGTAGCCAAATTCTTGTTTATAATAAATTTTCTTCGTTTTAAGTTTGACCTCAATGTTCAATCTAATTTTTACCCGTTTTAAGATTTATTTATTCATCTCAAAAAAGTGAAAAGAGTGAGTGTGGTAATTATAGACATTAGCTTGGTTTCTGTAGGAAGCAAATTACTTAGTACGATGATATATTTAGACTTAGAGATGATATAGATACAGTTTTAAGAGAAAAACGTTTGGTTTTAGAAAGGTGAAAATGTGTGTTCACCAAATTTCACTCTTAGATTAATAGCTCAGGAATGCCTGAGTCATCAAACCCTTTTGGTCCTCATTTCTGTAGATTACGAGCAAGCGTTTGATTCAGCTGATAGAGGTGCTTTAGGAAGGTTCTATCCTTGTTTGGTTTATGAGATAAATACATTGAAGTTATTAGTGCTATGTACGACAATTAATTAAAATAAAAACGAAGTTTGTCCAAGGGAAGTAAAGAGCGAACTAACATATATCAATAAAACTAATGCAAATAAATCGATTGTTTTTCCCTATATTTATAGGATTACAGAAAACTAGAGCTTTACTGAAAACACAAAAGCCAAGTATAAAAAACAAGAATATTGATTTAGGAGTCAAAAGTAAATACGCAGCCTCACAACAGCAAACTAATCTATAGCGCTTTTCTTAGTCCTACAGAGCTGTGATATCAGTAACTTTCAGTATACAATTAAAATTATCTTAAAAACTTAAGCATAAAAAATATTAGTTCCCCTCCCCCCCAGCTGAAATTTACTTTCTGCAAAAAAAAACTTGTCAAAACTAAGATAAGCCTGCAATATTCAATCATCCAGAGAAACGGATCAGTTTTCTTTAGTATATCTTTGCCTCTATGATAATATATGGCTCATTTTTCAGTCTTCACTATCGTTTTCACTTGATTTGGGAAAATTGGCTCGAACTTTGCCCCCCCCCCAAGGATTTTTACGAAATTACGCTCCTGGGCGTAGGTATGAGCAATATATTTTACATGAGCTATTGAAAATCTGTCTAGATACCTGCGATACCAATACGCCCAATAACAATACGCT
The DNA here is from genome assembly GCA_027921565.1 of Artemia sinica. Classification (NCBI taxonomy): domain Eukaryota; kingdom Metazoa; phylum Arthropoda; class Branchiopoda; order Anostraca; family Artemiidae; genus Artemia; species Artemia sinica. The sequence goes on along the minus strand of CM051261.1, from coordinate 48,994,928 downwards.
CACAACATTACGCGTGATATAAATACGTCCGATACTGATAGTGTGCAGCCCTTTCCACAGACTATGAAGGGTCGCATAATCACTAAAACCAAAGATATTTGACCTTTTAACTATGTTGAGCAAAATGGCTATCTCGAAATTGTGATTGGATGGCTTTGGGAGAGGGGGCCTTTGGGGAAGGAGGGGGGGGGGGCTAGTGGCCGTCCAATCTTTTTGGTCACTTACAAAGGGTGCTAAAAAATTTAAGTTCCGTTCGAATGAGCCATTATACATCTTTCTGCGATGTTCTGGTCACCCCCTAGCCCTGCTAGGAAAAAGGAAAAAAAGAAAACGGGAAATATCGGGAGTGCTAAAACAAGGAAAAAGTCATTTTCCTTGTTGTTCAAGGAGGGGGACTGTAATTTATCTGTACAAGGTTTTCGACCTTGGTGATTCCAATGGTACACTTTTCATTTTGATCTTAGGCCATTTTTGAGGTGTTTTAGGCTTTTTTTCGAAATCACCATAAATTTCTTTTCGCAATGAACTTTTACTTTTAAGACGAACCGAAATAATAGTTACCATTCCTGAATGTCAGACGGCAATCGTTTTCACTAGGTAGTTTTTTCAAAACGCGTTTTTTAACTTCTGGTTACTATGGACTGTGGTTCGCTCTTTACTAGGTTGCAGCTACCGCTGCAACCATGATACCAAACAGTCGAGAAGTTTGTTGAATTTACGATATGAGCAAACCGGTTTCGTGGCCACAAGGATAAATGACGGGCGACAGAATGCATTTGACTTGTGTAATTGAGGCTATATATTTGCACGTAAGGGGTGGGGGTAAAGTTATGTTGAGTTAGGTTTTTAACCTCTTTCTGAGATTTATTTTACTCCCCCCCTTAATGTGCAAGTATATAGCCCAAATTATATTATTATATAAACTAAAGTATTATATTTTCATTATGTTTTGGCATATTTCACTATGATTAACCAAACTGCACTTCTTGAGTGTGTTTGGTATAATCCACAGTAAGCATGAATTTTGCCTATTGTCTACGTATACTATTTGTTATTGGGAAGTATAATGACATTTTTCGAGGGGGGAGGGTCTGCTGTTTATCCACAGGGAGAATTTTCTGTGGACAGGGAAGTTTTGGGGAGTGAGCTTTCTAAGGCAAATTTTACACTGGGGGAAATTGCCAGAATTCCTATACGAAATTCTTTTTATTTGTCTTACTTTCTCTTTGCCAACCCTATTTCACACATGGAGATGTTCCGGGGAAAATATTTAGTGAGGGTAGAATTGTCTGGAGTATTTTTCCGTGGGGGGGGGGGGAGGGATTTTCCGCGGGAGCAACTCTCCACTTGGGGTGGTTTTCCAGGATTTTTTTTCACGGAGTGGGGAAATTCATGGCATGAATTTGAAAAAAATGACAAGAAATTAAAGTATTCTGAAAAGTATGTCAAGGAGAATTTCTAGGCAGAATTGACTCCAAGAAATTCTCTAGGAGGATTTCCAGCGAGGATGGAATTTTCAGCGAGGATTGTCCGGGGCAATTTTCCGGGCTTGGGTATTTTACGTGCGAGGAACTTTCTATGGAGGAATTTTCCGTGGGGGGAGGGAATTTTCAATGGCGGGATAGCCAAATTTCCCGGTATTATTTGAGTTACCCCTTCCTCAATACCTTGCTCTTTGAGCTAAAGTTTGACATTTTCTCACAATTCCTTAAGAACGAATCCTGAAACAGAAGGCCCGTTTAATTAGAATAAGATACTCTTTTTAAAGGAGTAAAAACTTCAGAATGAATGGCAAGGTATTGAGCAAGGTAATAATTTCTATTGGTTTAAATTTTAATTTTGCTACTTACTTTCAGCTGAATTTTTTTTTTTTTTTATATATATATATTTTTTTTATTTATACAATGGAACTAGGTATTCAAAGTGAAAAAAAAGTCGGCAAAGGTTTATTGCATAATGAGGTATTCAAAGAGGGAAATTTTGAAGAAGTAGAAGGCAGGGCTTACATTCCCCCCTTGAAAAAAATTTGACTCTGAATAGGTGTCTTTGGGCCTGATTATGTATATCTTAGATAATTACAGTGGACTTTTCAGCTATGAGCCAGATCGTTTCTAAAGTGGAGAAACCTGAAAGAGGGATTCTTCCCTCTTTCAGACACATTTTTGGCACATAATCATGAAGACCCAACTGCATAAATATGAAGCATTTTTCATGCATATCACCCTCTCCCCATTAAAAAAAAAGTTATTCTGACGGCCTTTCCTAAAAATCAGATATGTTAATTTATAACTTGTTGCAAATATAAATTTGTGTTAAATCTTATAATTTTATCACAAAGTTCTTTATTTGAATAAAGAAAGGGCGAAGGGTCTTTTTTGGAAGGGTCCTTCGGCCAGAAAGTACCGTACCTATGTACATTCAGGGTTGAATGGTCCCACAAGTTTAATATTTAAGAAAAGTTAAGAAGAAAAGATTTAATGCCAAACGCAATAATGCAAATAGATATTACACTAACTAGTCGACACACAGATTTGGCATAGAATCCAACTTGTCTAGTCAGCATGGAAAACAATTACAGAGTGCTACAGTTATAGTGGTGAAATATTAAGGAAACATTTTTTTTCCCCTGAACCAGGCGTAAATTGCTAAAAATACACAAGGGCTGTTTCGTTTAAACCTTCGGTTAAACTATATGAGAAAGATGCAAGCGAGCATAGACAAAAATGAGTTTATTACCAAAAGTCCCGTTGACTTTTTCAAATAGTTCGTGGTAACGAACTATAAGTAATGAGCGACCCGGCTCAATAGTAACCGAAACTCTAAAAAAACGGAATTTTGATACCAATAGATGCATCAGAAGAATCAGATTTTTATGCTGATTTCAAATAGTATACGCTAAACGCTATACGCTCTTTACGCTAAAGTTTGACTCTGTCTCACAACTTTATTTTTTAAAACAATAAAAAACTTTAGCGTAAAGAGCGAGGCGTTGAGAAGGGGACAACCCCTTTCATATACGGAGTAATGTCTGTTCGTTATAAGTTTCAATGTCGCTCCTTACTTTCAGTTAAAAAAAACTTTTTTTTTTAGTTAATCACATAATCAGCTTGATGATACGAGTCATTTGTAATATCTCTGAAGAAGTTTTGTTATATTTTTATCATTAAATGTCGCCGACTGTGATTTTAAGGGAGGTATGATGGTTTATTTGGACTCCATGTCAGTTTCACCCCGCATAGCTGAGCGGATCAAAGAAAAGACATTCGCTATAAAAGCAAGCATCACTTGGAAGCTCCGTTTGTGAAATAATTTGATTGTGGACGAATTTCTAGAAAAAAATTCATTTTTTTTCAAATTTTTATTTTCAAATTTTTATTTTTATATTCAAATTTTATCATTTTTATTTTCAAATTTTACTGAGAATGAAACACAGCTGAAATGTTGATGAGAAATGCTGCTAATTTTTATGGGGAATGTAAACAGTGGTGATTGAGTTTCCTAGCCTTAGTCTCATGGGCTAAGTTTTATAGCATTGAATTTTAAATGGATTGATTTCTTTGATGGTAATTTTCACGTGGGCGAGCTTTGTCGGTTTGGGCATTTTTTTAGTTGAGTTTTCGATGGGTGAACTTTGTTTGGGTTTAGTTTTGTTGTTTGAATCTTAAATAACCTCAACTGATTTGGAACTATACATTTTTGTTGTTTTTTATGGTGTTTATGGTTTTTCTTTTAATGCAAACGACAAAATAATTAAAGGCCATGAAATACAAATCGCTTTGACTAACCTCTGCTGGACACAAAACAAGGCAAAACAACTTTCTGCCTAAATTCAGCAAAGTGACAGCATTATGGAGACAGCATTTATTCAGAACGAGCGTTTATGGGGTCTTGACTAACCTCGCGAAACCCGAGACATACTGAATAGATGTGAATTTTTGGCTATAATTATGGCTTCTGTTACTCCACCTCTACCGAAATAAAAAAAAAATAATAATTTGAAGCTTTTCTTAAGAAATTTGCCTAGGGGGAGGGGAGTGCAAAACTGCCATTTAGTGCGTGACTGATGTTTGAAAATGTTTTTTTTTTTTTTTTATAAGGAAAACATCAAGTTTGTTCTGAATATTATATAAAATTTTACTTTTTGCACATTCTGCTCTTTTACCTTCTCCCAGTGGCAAATCCATGGAGGGGGCGAGGGGAGCGCCCGCCCCCGTAAAGTAGTCTAAACTAATATAATTTACCTAATTAAGGCAAGTTTGCGTTAATTAAACTTGCTCCTAATGCAAGTTAATCGGATCAACCTATCCCCCCCCCTAAAAAAAATCCTGGATCCGCCCCTGCCTTCCCCTGTGTGTACCTCTGCACCTCCCAAAAACAAAATCACGGATCTGTCTCCTTATTGATGTAGAATTAGGGTACTAAGATGAAAACTCTAGTGAAAGCTAATTGATTTTGTATGTTGAGTATTCAGTTTTAGGTTTTGCTGAGTCTTGACGTGGTCTTATTTTGTTTTCTGTGTTCGTAACTTTCTTCGTTACTGAATTAATAAAGATTTGTGGTTGGAGGTGTGTTTCCGCTGTGTAACTTTTGTCCCTTTATTTGCTAATTTTTACCATTTTGAATTCGTTAGGTTGAGAGTATCCCTTGGTTAGTTTTAAAGTAGGTTCTGCACTCAATTTGGATTTTTTGGGGGCTGTTTTTTTGCTCCTTCTAAGAATTGACAAGGACTAAGTTTTGAGGATTTAACCGAAGGATTTATTTTTTATGCTTGAGATTCCATTGAGTTTTTCCTTATGTTGAAGCACCGTTGATTTGTTATTTAACCTGCCTAGTGGTTGAATTTTTTACCATTTGAGCTTTACGTTGTAAATATTTATGTAGGTTAAATTTTTCAGGGTCGGGTTTTATCTAGCCATATTTTTTCGGCTAAGTTGTGTGGGGGCTGGATCTTAACAGCCCTCAGAAAATATTAATCCCTAAAAAAAAAACAAAAAAAACAACAAATTCCTCTCATGAACTTTTCAAAAAGAAGCCTCTAATAAACATTGCTTATGAAGCAAATTCGTCGCTAAATCTAGAAATTGTATCACTTAGACATGATACACCATTGATTCATTGGAAGGGATGCAGAGAAATAATAATCTTTGAATTCGTTTTTTTTTAACAATGCTCAAGAGCCGCGCACGACCTTCCAAAAGGAGATATGAGTTTGTGCAATTACTGAGTTTTGTGTTAAATTACAAAAGTATTCACCATCTGTCCTTTCACGTATTAAATAAAAAAAAACAAGTTTTTTTAACTGAAAGTAAGGAGCGACATTAAAACTGAAAACGAACAGAAATTATTCCGTATATGAAAGGGGCTGTCCCCTCCTCAACGCCTCGCTCTTTACGCTAAAGTTTTTTATTGTTTAAAAAAAATAGAGCTGTGAGAAAGTCAAACTTTAGCGTAAAGAGCAAGGCGTTGAGAAGGGGATAGCCCCTTTCATATACGGAATAATTTCTGTTCGTTTTAAGTTTTAATGTCGCTCCTTACTTTCAGTTAAAAAAAACTTGTTTTTTTTATTTAATTTTTGAACGTTTTTGAATAAATGCAGGTTTTGATCTTGGCTCACAGTACATGAATAATTAAAAAAAAAATTTCATATTAATTTACTTTTATTTGGTTAAATGGCTTTCTCGAAACTTGTTTCATTTTATTTACGAACGTTTTTATTAGTAATAAATATACGTAACTTACGAATTAACTTACGTAACGAACTTCTATATTCATATATTTTAAATACGTATATTAGAGGGTTCGCCCCCTAGTCAATACCTTGCTCTTTAAGCGAAAGTTCGAATTTTGTTCCAATTCTTTAAAAATGACCGCTTAATCACAAAGGCCATTAATTAGAATAAATAGCTCTTATGAAAGTACTAAAAAATCTCTGGCTTAAAGAGTGAGGTATTGACTAGGGGTGAACCCAATCATATATGTAATATTTTCTGTTCGTTTAAAGTTTTGATGTTGCTGCTGTTGCAGTTGAAAAACTTGTTTTTTTTATATTTAATTTCTGATCTTTTTTTAAATAATGCTGGGAAGTCCGGCGTCCCCTTCATACCAATGTCCCTTCCCCCATGAAAACTTCCTTCATGGAAAGATCCTCCTACAGAACCCCCGACCCCAGGCACGTACGCATTAATTTGTTTCGGGGGGGGGGGGGGGTCAATTTTTTTCGGGGGGGGGCAAATCCTTCAAACCCATTATTTTGTGAGAAAAATCAGAAAATTATGGGAAAATGAAAAAAATCGTGAGATATTTTTTTTTTTTTTTGGGGGGGGGGGGGCGGGCCCGGAGGCCCCCCCCCCTCTGAGTATGTGCCTGGCTGACCCCCCCCCCCCCACTACCAGGAAAAATCTCCCTGAAAACGTCTGTACTGTATACTTCCCAATAACCAATACTATATGTTAACATTGGGTAAAGTTCATAACTTTCAGCCCTCCTCCCGGGAACTTCGGTGGATTAAGTCATCCTAAAAGACATACTTATAATATTTTCGAACATGCTGAACAAAATGGCTATCTCAAAATTTTAATCAGGTGACTTTGGGAAAACAATGAGCGTGGGAGGGGGCCTAGTTGCCCTCCATTTCTTTGGTCACTTAAAAAGGGCACTAGAACTTTTAATTTCCGTTCCAATGAGCCCCCCCACGGTATTCTAGGACCACTGGGTCGATACGATCACCCCTGGGGAAAAAAAAAATAAATAAACACGCATCCGTGATCTTTCTTCTGGCAAAAAATGGAAAATTCCACACTTTTGTAGATAGGAGCTTGAAACCTCTACAGTAGGGTTCTCTGATATGCTGAATATGATGGTGTGGTTTTCATTAAGGTTCTATAACTTTTAGGGGGTCTTTCCTCCTTTTTTCGAAAATCAGCCAAATTTTCTCAGGCGTGTATCTTTTGATAGGTAAAATTAAACTTAATGAAACTTATATATTTGAAATCAGAATTAAAATCTGATTCTTTTGATGTATCTATTGGTATGAAAATTCCGTTTTTTAGAGTTTTGGTTACCATTGAGCCGGGTCGCTCCTTACTTACAGTTCGTTACCACGAACTGCTTGAAACTCTTGAATGATTTATAAATGTCAGGTTTATTTATGATTCGTATAAGCTGCGTGAAAAACGCACATCGAAAAAACACCAAGAAAACAACATTCTATTCAAATATAGAAAAAGGTAGGACGATACCCGTTATCTTCTGGGGTCAGTGTTTCCGACTTGACCTAAACCTGTTATATGTTTTTTCGGGTCAAGTTTCTTTAAAACTGGTTACCGCAACTCTTTAATATATTCAACCGAAAATGAGATGTTAATTGTTAGGCTGGGTAAGAGTTTTGCGTTAAATGGAGGTACCCTGAGAAGGTTCGAGCTGAAATGGAACGAACTTTGAGGGACGAAAATTTTGAATTAGCTTTCGAGACAAAACGGAAAGTTTAGCCTGTTCGTTCGACACTCCACCTACATTATACTAAGCCCAAACAGAATTGGAGACCGCAGATTCGTTCCAAATGAAGCTCGACCCTTTTTAATGTAAATAGATGAGAAACTATTTTTTTTTCAACTGTAAGAAACGAAAAACATTAAAGCTTAAAACGAACTGAAATCATTCCATATATGAGGGTAGCTGTCCCTCATCAATCCCTCGCTCATTACGCTAGAGCTTTTTAGTCCTTTAAACAAGCTGTTTATTCCAATCAAACGGCCCTTTTGTTTCAGGAGTCGGTCCTAAATAATTGGGACAAAAAGTTATTCGCAAACAGCGAAAGGTTATGGATTAAGGATAATTTTTGCTAATTTCTAGTTTATTGTTCTTCCTTACTTTCAGTTGAAAAATTTGTTTTAAAAAATTTAATTCCTGATTATTTTTAAATCATACTTGGAAATCCCACCTCCATGGAAAAATTCCCCTCGAAAAATCCCTCCTCCCAAAAAATTCCTCCAGGGAAAATTCTCTCCTCCCGGAAAATTTTCCACCTTAAAAATTTTTTGCTGGGGGAAAAGCAACAAACTTACACAAACCTCAATCTTGAAAAAAAATTCACATTTGTGAGAATGGAAGCTTGGAACTTCTACTGTAGGATTCTCTGATTTTTAAATACATTTTATGTATGTGTTTACATAAATCAAAACATTGTATATAAATATGAAATGAGAAAAAATTCCATTTAAAATCGGTGAAAACAAAGCTCCTGGTGGCGCTTGCCCCCTCCCCCAGAAAAAAAATTCTTGGCGGGGCTCATGGGACCTAGCCTCACCTTCTTCGCCTCTCTGCCTTATTCGTATGTGAAAGTAATATTTTAATTTACACAGAAAAAAAGTGTTGCAACGGGAGGGACACTATCATCAACACCTCCCCCCCCCCAGAGCTAACATTAAAGGTGCAGACTGAAAATATCGATGGGAATCAAGAGGGATTAGACAAATTTTCCCTAAAATTCATTCTATATTTATCTGAAGGCTGAATGACCTTGAGAAAATTTGTAATTAAAGGGATTAGAAAAATTTTCCCTAAAATTCATTCTATATTTATCTGAAGGCTGAATGGCCTTGAGAAAACCTGTAATTAAAGGGATTAGAAAAATTTTCCCTAAAATTCATTCTATATTTATCTGAAGGCTGAATGGCCTTGAGAAAACCTGTAATTAAAAGGATTAGACAAATTTTCCCTAAAATTCATTCTATGTTTATCTGAAGGCTGAATGACCTTGAAAAAATTTTTAATTAAAATGTGCTCTTTGAGACTCTCCCCCCCAAAAAAAATGCACAATGACCCACGTCCCTCCTTCATAATAGCTGATAAGCGTTGAAATAAATGCAGAAGCATTTCTTTGTAATAAGAAGGGAGGCATCAGCACACAGCACTCTTATTCAGGCTTAGTCTAAATGAATAAGATGAGGGATAAGTTCTTACACCCCCCGTACATACACATTCTTTTCTATATCCATCGGAGGCTCATGGAGAGTTAAAAAGTTTTGGCATTCAAATGCTCTCTTTTAGGAATGTGATACCCCCTCCCCCTTGAAAAATCAAGTGAAAGAACTTAATTAAATTAAGTAGTAAGATAATAAACGTCTATATTTGTCATTAATCTTCTACGGAGTAGACTACGTGACTTTTTAGGAACGAATGCGCCACTTTACGGCTATACTTTCTTTGCAACTGGGAAGCTCAATCTCTGTTATTTAGATACTACTAAATTGATTGGCTATCTCAGAGTCATCAATCGATGGCAAATTAAACCATCTTTGGGGCAAAATCGTAGTTTGGTGCCACAAAATGGCAGAGAACACCCCTTTCTCGTGACAAAAATTTTCGTTTTCTGTTCAAATGAGCCTTCAGGGACCATTAGGACCATTATGTCGATACGATCGCTCCTGGGAAAAAAAAACAAATGAAAACGCATTCGTGATCTTTCTTCTGGCGATTAATAGAAAATTCCACATTTTTGTAGATAGAAGCTTGAAACACCTGTAAGACGTATTTTTTTCAGTTTGATGATGTCATTTTCAATTACTTGACTTTTTGGGGGTGTTTATGGGTGCCCATAAGGGGGGGGGGAGAGGTGCAGGGCCCCCCCCAGATGAATGATGCTGCCTTAATTTTATATTTTTGTTCTGAGATTTCTATTATATAGCATTAAAAGTGCCAATTAGACGAGGTTTACCCCCCCCCTGGAATTCAGCTTATGGGCGCCCATGGCGGTGTTTTCTCCCTTTTTCAGAATTCAGGCAAATTTTCTCAGGCACTTAGCTCTTGAGGGAAAACAGTAAACGTAATAAATTTACTATTTTTGAAATAGTTTTGGTTACTATTGGGCAAAGTCGCACCATACTTAAAGTTCGTTACCATAAAATGCTTGATTCTAACTGGAAACAACTAGCCTGCTAAAAGCTGAACCATCTCTAGTAGCATCAGTTTATTGCGGTTACATCAATAGCTGCAACCTAGTAATCAATAGCTAATCAATAGTGCGGCCCATAGTAACCAAAGATTTGAAACTTTTGAAAAAATGTCTAGTGAAAAACTTCTCATTCAAAGTGATTCAGGAATTATAACAATTATATAGGTTAAACTCAATAATAAAAGTTAATTGTGAAAAAAAATATTTTCTGAGTTTTTGAAAAAAGGCTCGGAACATCTCAAAAATGGCGGTGGGTCAAAACGGAGGACGCACCAGTGGAATTACCATTATCAAAATCGTTAAACTGAGGCCTTGCAGTCTCCCAACTTAAAGAACAAGGAAAATCACTTTTTTTTTTTTGCATGAATAGGATTTGTGTATATCCATTCTTACATGGATGATCATGTTGAGCCAATGGTTGCACAATGAGTATAGAGGGCTTATTTGAACGGAAATCGTAATATCTAACTCCCTTTCTAAGGAACAAATGAGATCGCGCAATAAAACTAATGTCAGTGCTTCAGTACCCATGTCAGATATCTTTGGATTTCAAGTCAGGACAGCCACTTGCTAATTGTCTTGGCTTGGTAGCCAAGAAATTTAAAGGTATCTAAAATTTGGCTAGTCTATTGCTAATTTTGGTGCTCCTGCAAATCAAAGAAGAGATCTCAATAACATGATAGCACATTCGATGGGTACCGAGGGTATCATTACTACAAAATCTGTTTTGATGGGAGAACAAGTCAATAACATAGACCGAAGAAAACAGAACAAATATTTCTTATAATACATCCAGCTCATCCTCCTTCCCCCAAGAGCCAGGAATGTGCTACAAAGTATCTATGGTTGCTCTAACCGAGGAAAAAATACCTGAAAAAATTTCACCCTTTCCCTTAGAACCAAATTAAAAAAAAACGTATTGAAATCGACTTTATTGGGTTTCGTTGGGTACCGGTATCAGCAAGCTGCCATAGTGACGTTAGATTGAATTTAATTAAATTGAATTTGATATATTTCAAAACAAGAAATATATCACTGAATATCAAGATCAACGGTAAGTTGCACAAAAAAAAGCAACAACAAATACTTCAAAATAGTCTCCCCCGTAAAGCTCTGTGGCCAGGAAAAAACAGGGGAGAAACAAAATTAAAAAGATTAAACAAATACATTCATCAAAAATTTTTAAAATAATAAACTCGCATCAGACCAAACAATACCCCCCTCCACCCCAAAAAAACAAGCTAGGCAAGGGAGTAATACATGATTCCACCACACAAACAACGTGCAGAACCAATCCGGAGACATGAACTCATCGGAGAACCGGAAAAAAATTTACTATTTAAAAGAAAATCTCTAACATACTTTTTGAAGATACCAAAAGAGTGGCAGCCCTGTGCAGACCCCCTGAGAGTGTTCTAAATCATGTTACAAGCTATCTTGGGTTAATGTCAGACTGTATTGGCGGAGTATAAGGCATCTGTAAATTATTGGAAGTGTGGAAATAATGAGTAGATTGCTCAGAAATAAAAAATATATTATTACATAGGGCAGCAAGAAGCTGGCCATATAACCTCAAAAAACTAACTGAAGCCCTAGACAGAAAATAGAGAGATCTCAAGTCAAGCAAGGGTTTAAGTAGGGAACAGTTAGCATCAGAGGCAACGCTATAGCGTTGCCTATTGTAAAGGCCATACGGCTCCAATGTTTTATTATTATTAATTAAAAAAAAACTTTTTCCACAAAATAAGTTTTTCAAAGAAAAGTAAAGAACTCCATTAAACAAAAAATGTGCAAAAATAAAATCAAATGATCTACGAAGCCCTAAACTACCGCAAATCAGCAATGATAAATAAATGAAACCCAAAACGAACAGTTACAATAAATAACCGAGTCAAACTCAAAACGAGCAGAAATTAACATAAGTTGGGCTCAAAACTCCCTATGCCTTCCCAAAGCCAGAATATAATTTGCACTTTACTGAAAAAAAATATAAATGTTCTTACTTTTATAACTTTAATAAATCAAATAATATTAACATTTTGATTGCTAAGCATCAGTATATGTATATTAAACTGAAAATGTATTTTTCTTTGTATTTTCTTTGTATTTGTACATTCATTTGTATTTTTCTCAGTAAAGTGCAAATTATTTTCTGGCCTTGGGAAGGCATAGGGGTTTTGAGCCCAACTTATGTTAATTTCTGCTCGTTTTGAGTTTGACTCGGTTATTTATTGTAATTTCTGTTCGTTTTGGGTTTCTTTTATTTATCATTGCTGATTTGCGGTAGTTTCACGTTTCGTAGATTATTTGATTTTATTTTTACACTTCTTTGTTTAATGGAGATCTTTACTTTTCTTTGAAAGTCTTATTTTGTGGAATTTTTTTTTTTTTAAATAATTTCTGTTAGTTTTATGTTGACATAGTCTTTTCAGGGAAGAAGAAAATAATACTTTAAATCTTTTCGTTTTTTTAGACTTCATAGTTTGGTCTGCTATTTGTATGCCGGAGAAAAATTTTCAGCAATTTTTAACAACATGCACCCTTTTAAAAATCTGGACACAATCAGTAGAGTTTAATCTAGTTTCATGCCTCCTCTAGTTGACCTGAAATAGTAAACTTGATACCATTCACAAAAAAATCTGCTTACTTTCTTTGATAGGTTGGATACACTTACGCTATTTTGACTTGGTTAAATTTTAAGAGCAGAAGTAGCCCCGAAAGTTTGAACATAATACCCTCAGTCGTTTTTTGGGATACTGCTGAGATGCCTTATTGGGAATTAGCATTAACACAGTGCATTTTGATTTAATTTTAAGGCAACATTTAGTTTTTAAACATAAAGGCAAATGGGAGGGTGGGCGTGGGAGGGGGATTAGTTGCCCTCCAATCACTTTCGACTGTTAAAAAGGGCACTAGGCCTTTCGATTTCCAATGGAATGAGCCCTTTTTGAGTTTCTACGACAACACTTTCTATAAACACCTTATATGCCCCAAGGGCATAAATTACAACCCTTACCCTAAGGACTGTGAGGGTGGTTGTCATCCTTTAAAACATAATTTCCAGAACTTTCAACTACGTTAAACAAAATGGCTATCCCAAAATTTTGATTGAATGTGTTTGGGAAAATGGTTAGTCGCTCTCCCATCACTTTCAACTATTAAAAAAGATACTAGCCCTTTCAATTTCCAATCAACTGAGCCCTTTTGAAGTTCCTACGATAACGCTTTCAATAAAAACCCTATATGCCCCCAAGGCATAACTTACAACCCTTGCCCTGGGGGCTGGGTGTTGTCACCGTCAAAGACCTAATTTCCAGAACTTTCTGCTACGTTGAACACAATGGCTATCTGAAAATTTTCATTGGATGTCTTTAGGGGAATGGTGCGTGTGAGAGGGTGGTTAGTTACCCTCCAATCACTTTCAAACATTAAAAAGGACACTAGCCCTCTCAATTCCCAATTGAATGAGCCCCTTTTGAAGTTTTTACGACAACTCTAACTATAAAAACCTTTTATGCCCCCAGGGCATAACTTACAACCTTTGCCCTGGGGGCTCTGGGGGGGGGGTTCATCCTTAAATACATAATTTCCAGAACTTTCAACTACGTTGAACAAAATGGCTATCTCTAAACTTTGATTGAATATGTTTGGGGAAATGGTGGGCGTGGGAGGGGGGTCAATTACTCTCCACTCACTTTCAACTATTAAAAATGGCAATTTAAATTTCCAAACAAATGAGCCCTTTTTGAAATTTCTACAAGAACTTTCTATATAAACCTTATATGCCCCCAGGGCATAACTTACAACCCTTGCAGTGAGGGCTCTGATGGGGTTATTATCCTAAAAGACCTATTTTTGAGAACCTTCGACTACGTTGAACAAAATGGATATCTCAAAATTTTGATTGGATATGTTTGGGGAAATGGTGGGCGTGAGAGGGGGGTTATTTGCCCTTCAATTACTTTCGACTAATAAAAGGGCACTAGCCCCTTCAATTTCCAATTGAATGAGCCCTTTCTGATGTTTTTACAACATCGCTTTCTATAAAAAACCTTACATGTTCCCAGGGCATAACTTACAAACCTTGCCCTGAGGGCGGTGGGGGGAGGGGTTGTCATCCTTAAAGACCAAATATCCAAAACTTTCAACTACGTTCAATAAAATGGCTATCTAAAAATTTTGATTGGATGTGTTTGGGGAAAAGGTGGATGTGAGAGGGGGGATAGTTGCCCTTTGCCCTCAAATCACTTTCGACTATTAAAAAGGGCACTAGCCCTTTGAATTTCCAATCGAAAGATCTCTTTTTCAAGTTTCTACGACAAAGATTTCAATAAAAGCCATATATGCCCCCAGGGCATAATTATAACCCTTGCCTTGAAGACTGTGGGGGGAGTGTTTTGCTCAAAGGTATAATTTCCTGAACTTTAAACTGCGTGAAACAAAATGGCTATCTAAAAATTTTGATTAAATGTGTTTGGGGAAAATGTCGGTGTGAGAGGGGGGTTAGTTACCCTCAAATCACTTTCGATTATTAAAAGGGCACTAGCCCTTTCAATTTCCAATCGAATAAGCCCTTTTTCAAGTTTCTACGACAAAGATTTCAATAAAAGCCATATATGCCCCTCGGGCATAACTTATAACCCTTGCCCTGAAGACTGTGGGGGGAGTGTCTTGCTCAAAGGTATAATTTTCGGAACTTTAAACTGCGTGGAACAAAATGGCTATCTCAAAATTTTGATTCGATAGTTTTGGGGAAGTGGTGGGTGTGGGAAGGGTGTTAGTTGCCTTCCAATCACTTTTGACTATTAAAAAGGGCACTAGCCATTTTAATTTCCAATCAAATGAGCCCTTTTTAATTTTTTTACGGCAACGCGTTCTATAAAAATCTTATAAGCCCCCAGGGCATAACTTACAACCCCTGCCCTGAGGGCTGTGGGGGAGTTCCTTCCTCAAAAACATAATTTCTATCTGGAAATCAACTACACTGAACGAAATGGCTATCTAAAAATTTTGATGGATGTGTTTGGGGAAAAGGTGGGCGTGAGAGGGGGGTTAGTTGTCCTCAAATCACTTTCGACTATTAAAAGGGCACTAGACCTTTGAATTCCCAATGAAATGGGCCCTTTTTGAATTTTCTACGACAAAGATTTCAATAAAAACTTATATGCCCCCAGGGCATTACTTATAACCCTTACCCTGAAGACTGTGGGGCGGGGGGAGTGTCCTGCTCAAATGTATAATTTCCTGAACTTTAAACTGCGTGGAACAAAATGGCTATCTCAGAATTTTGATTGGATGTGTTTGGGGAAATGGTGGGTGTGGAAGGGGTGTTAGTTGCCTTCCAATTACTTTCGACTATTAAAAAGGGCACTAACCATTTCGATTTCTAATCGAATGTGCCTTTTTTGAAGTTTCTACGACAACGCGTTCTATAAAAACCTTCTATACCCCAAGGGCATAACTTACGACCTTTGCACAGAGGGCTGTTGTGGGGTTGTCACCCTCAAAGACCTAATTTACAGAACTGAAAACTACGTTGAATAAAATGGCTATCTCAAAATTCTGATTGGATGTGTTTGGGGAAAAAGTGGGCGTGAGAGGGGGGTTAGTTGCCCTCCAATCACTTTCGACTATTAAAAAGGGCACTATCCCTTTGAACTTCCAATCGAATGAGCCTTTTTTGAAGTTTCTACGATAACGCCTTATACAAAAACCTTATATGCCTCCAGGGCAACATCGTGCCAACATCGTTCTTTACTTAGGCAGCGCTAATGCACTGTCTATGATTTATTTATTTTTTCTTTTTTTCCCAGAGGCACTTCATATGGAAGGGTTGTCTTAGAAACTTCAAAGGGGGCTCATTCGATTGGAAATCGAGAGTTCTAGTGCCGTTTTTAATAGTCGAAAGTGATTGGAGGGCAAATAGCCCCCCCCACGCCCATCATTTCCCCAAACACCTCCAATCAAAATTTTGAGATAGCTATTTTGTTCAGCATAGTTGATTCCCAGATAAAAAATATGTTTTTGAGGAGGACACTCCCTCACAACCCTCAGGGCAGGGGTTTTAAGTTATGCTCGGGGGGCATATAAGAACGATGTTGGCACAATGTATTATTTAATATTTTTCCTTTAGAGCAGGGCACTTCATATCGAAGAAGTTGTCGTAGTAACTTCGAAAACGGCTCATTCAATTGGAAATTGGAGTGGCTTGTGCCCTTTTTAATAATCGAAAGTGTTTGAAATGCAACTAACACCCCTTCCACGCCCACCAATTCCCGAAACACATCTAATCAAAATTTTGAGATAGCCATTTTGTTCAGCGTAGTTGATTTCCAGATAGAAATTATGTTTTTGAGGAGGCGCTCCCCACAGCCTTCAGGGCAAGTAGGGTAAGAGGTACTATTATGTGGCCTTTACGTTCCTTCCGGTTTTTCTGGTAGGTAATTCTATTCTACAGGGGCATTACACTCTTTGCCAAGAGATTTACGCAATTAATTAAACCTGTATTATAAAACCAGCGCGTCTTGTTTCGAGTTTTAACGGACAAGTTTTTGAAAAGCAAACAGTTTTTTTTTCTGTTTAGCATTTGCAAAAAAGGGGTAATTAGTGAGTGGAAAATTTTTTAATGCATTTACAATCGGAGATGTTTGATTAACCTTTGCAAAAAAAAAGGGGTAATGGGATTTGTGAATTGGAGGAGATGCCATGATTATGTACTGTATAATACACAAGTGATGTTTTGGAGCGTATTGTCAATTTAACGAGAAAATGACTGAAAAGTGTTTTGAGGGAGATGGGTTGCATGGAGGGTTGAGTTGCATGAGAGTTCAGTTAAAGGGGGTACAGTTACACGGGGGTTTCGGTTATACAGGGGTTCAGTTACAAGAGGGTTCAGTTGCACGGGGGTTGAGTTAAATGGGGATTGAGTTCCACGAGAGTACGAGAAAATGACTGAAAAGTGTTTTGAGGGAGATGGGTTGCATGGAGGGTTGAGTTGCATGAGAGTTCAGTTAAAGGGGGTACAGTTACATGGGGGTTTCGGTTATACAGGGGTTCAGTTACAAGGGGGTTCAGTTGCACGGGGGTTAAGTTAAATGGGGATTGAGTTCCACGAGAGTAGTGCTTGTCGTGGTTTAGCTTGTCACAGTTTTAAAAGAGCTTTACGGGGATTGAGAGACTCAGTTGCCTAATTCCGTGTGATTTTTCTTTACTTGATGGTCATTAAAAACGAAATTTTTGTGTTAAATAAGTAGTTTTTGTATCTTTTAAAAGAGCTTTACAGGGTTTGAGAGACTCAGTTGCCTAATTCCGTGTGGTTTTCCTTTACTTGGTGGTCATTAAAAACGAAATTTTTGTGTTAAATCAGTAGTTTTTGTATCTTTTAAAAGAGCTTTACGGGGATTGAGAGACTCAGTTGCCTAATTCCGTGTGATTTTTCTTTACTTGATGGTCATTAAAAACGAAATTTTTGTGTTAAATGAGTAGTTTTTGTATCTTTTAAAAGAGCTTTAAGGGGTTTGAGAGACTCAGTTGCCTGATTCCGTGTGGTTTTTCTTTACTTAGTGGTCATTAAAAACGAAATTTTTGTGTTAAATAAGTAGTTTTTGTATCTTTTAAAAGAGCTTTAAGGGGTTTGAGAGACTCAGTTGCCTGATTCCGTGTGGTTTTTCTTCACTTGGTGGTCATTAAAAACGAAATTTTTGTGTTAAATAAGTAGTTTTTGTATCTTTTAAAAGAGCTTTACAGGGTTTGAGAGACTCAGTTGCCTAATTCCGTGTGGTTTTCCTTTACTTGGTGGTCATTAAAAACGAAATTTTTGTGTTAAATAAGTAGTTTTTGTATCTTTTAAAAGAGCTTTACAGGGTTTGAGAGACTCAGTTGCCTAATTCCGTGTGGTTTTCCTTTACTTGGTGGTCATTAAAAACGAAATTTTTGTGTTAAATCAGTAGTTTTTGTATCTTTTAAAAGAGCTTTAAGGGGTTTGAGAGACTCAGTTGCCTGATTCCGTGTGGTTTTTCTTTACTTAGTGGTCATTTGTTGTATCTTTTAAAAGAGCTTTACAGGGTTTGAGAGACTCAGTTGCCTAATTCCGCGTGGTTTTTCTTTACTTGGTGGACATTAGAAACGAAATTTTTGTGTTAAATAAGTAGTTTTTGTATCTTTTAAAAGAGCTTTACGGGGATTGAGAGACTCAGTTGCCGGATTCTGGGTGGTTTTTCTTTACTTGGTGGTCATTAAAAACGAAATTTTTGTGTTAAATAAGTAGTTTTTGTATCTTTTAAAAGAGCTTTACGGGGATTGAGAGACTCAGTTGCCTGATTCCGTGTGGTTTTTCTTTACTTGGGGGTCATTAAAAACGAAATTTTTGTGTTAAATAAGTAGTTTTTGTATCTTTTAAAAGAGCTTTACAGGGTTTGAGAGACTCAGTTGCCTGATTCCGTGTGGTTTTTCTTCACTTGGTGGTCATTAAAAACGAAATTTTTGTGTTAAATAAGTAGTTTTTGTATCTTTTAAAAGAGATTTACAGGGTTTGAGAGACTCAGTTGCCTAATTCCGTGTGGTTTTCCTTTACTTGGTGGTCATTAAAAACGAAATTTTTGTGTTAAATAAGTAGTTTTTGTATCTTTTAAAAGAGATTTACAGGGTTTGAGAGACTCAGTTGCCTAATTCCGTGTGGTTTTCTTTTACTTGGTGGTCATTAAAAACGAAATTTTTGTGTTAAATCAGTAGTTTTTGTATCTTTTAAAAGAGCTTTAAGGGGTTTGAGAGAGTCATTTGCCTGATTCCGTGTGGTTTTTCTTTACTTAGTGGTCATTTGTTGTATCTTTTAAAAGAGCTTTACAGGGTTTGAGAGACTCAGTTGCCTAATTCCGCGTGGTTTTTCTTACTTGGTGGTCATTAAAAACGAAATTTTTGTGTTAAATAAGTAGTTTTTGTATCTTTTAAAAGAGCTTTACGGGGATTGAGAGACTCAGTTGCCGGATTCCGGGTGGTTTTTCTTTACTTGGTGGTCATTAAAAACGAAATTTTTGTGTTAAATAAGTAGTTTTTGTATCTTTTAAAAGAGCTTTACGGGGATTGAGAGACTCAGTTGCCTGATTCCGTGTGGTTTTTCTTCACTTGGTGGTCATTAAAAACGAAATTTTTGTGTTAAATAAGTAGTTTTTGTATCTTTTAAAAGAGCTTTACAGGGTTTGAGAAACTCAGTTGCCTAATTCCGTGTGGTTTTCCTTTACTTGGTGGTCATTAAAAACGAAATTTTTGTGTTAAATCAGTAGTTTTTGTATCTTTTAAAAGAGCTTTACGGGGATTGAGAGACTCAGTTGCCTAATTCCGTGTGATTTTTCTTTGCTTGATGGTCATTAAAAACGAAATTTTTGTGTTAAATAAGTAGTTTTTGTATCTTTTAAAAGAGCTTTAAGGGGTTTGAGAGACTCAGTTGCCTGATTCCGTGTGGTTTTTCTTCACTTGGTGGTCATTAAAAACGAAATTTTTGTGTTAAATAAGTAGTTTTTGTATCTTTTAAAGAGCTTTACAGGGTTTGAGAGACTCAGTTGCCTAATTCCGTGTGGTTTTCCTTTACTTGGTGGTCATTAAAAACGAAATTATTGTGTTAAATCAGTAGTTTTTGTATCTTTTAAAAGAGCTTTAAGGGGTTTGAGAGACTCAGTTGCCTGATTCCGTGTGGTTTTTCTTTACTTAGTGGTCATTTGTTGTATCTTTTAAAAGAGCTTTACAGGGTTTGAGAGACTCAGTTGCCTAATTCCGCGTGGTTTTTCTTTACTTGGTGGTCATTAAAAACGAAATTTTTGTGTTAAATCAGTAGTTTTTGTATCTTTTAAAAGAGCTTTAAGGGGTTTGAGAGACTCAGTTGCCTGATTCCGTGTGGTTTTTCTTTACTTAGTGGTCATTTGTTGTATCTTTTAAAAGAGCTTTACTGGGTTTGAGAGACTCAGTTGCCTAATTCCGCGTGGTTTTTCTTTACTTGGTGGTCATTAAAAACGAAATTTTTGTGTTAAATAAGTAGTTTTTGTATCTTTTAAAAGAGCTTTACGGGGATTGAGAGACTCTGTTGCCTGATTCCAGGTGGTTTTTCTTTACTTGGTGGTCATTAAAAACGAAATTTTTGTGTTAAATAAGTAGTTTTTGTATCTTTTAAAAGAGCTTTACGGGGATTGAGAGACTCAGTTGCCGGATTCCGTGTGATTTTTCTTCTTTTCAGTAAAGACACTCGATATCCTAAAAGTGTTTAATTCAAACTTTTTTAAAACTTCGAAATTTTTCAACTTTATTTATTTTTTTCTTTTTGTACATAACTTAAAATGTCAAAATATGCTTACAGTTCTAACAATTGCGCTCTGTGATTGGTCAGAGACACGATGTGACTTTCCCACTGGTATTCTATGACCGGTTATTGACACTACCTAATCTATTGCATGTA
This sequence comes from Artemia sinica, assembly GCA_027921565.1. Classification (NCBI taxonomy): domain Eukaryota; kingdom Metazoa; phylum Arthropoda; class Branchiopoda; order Anostraca; family Artemiidae; genus Artemia; species Artemia sinica. The sequence continues at coordinate 48,974,535 of CM051261.1, read as the reverse complement.
TTAAATCAGTATTTTTTACGCAGTGGAACGATAAACACATAAGTAATATCTTTAAAAAAAAAGTGAAGATAGAGCATTTTAATAAAGTGTGTTTACATAACAAGGTTATTGTAGCATTGAATGCTGACAAAGAGAAGTATTTAAACTTTGAAACAAGTACAGGTGGTAGCACTATTGGAAATGTATGCATGCATTGTCATGACAGTAAGGAATTAAATTTCTTTGGAATACCGAAAAATTCAACTCTTACATTGGTGGTTATGCGAGATTGAGATCTCCAGAGATGATTGCACTCAAAGAGAATGCCAACATAAAAATAATCATTGATGATAGAGGACAACTCCTTGCTACTGTTGCAGGTAACACATTACCTACTGATACATCCAATCGTCACCTTTCGGGTATTAGCATTCAACGGAAGATCAATAAAAGAAAGGCCTACTCTTCTACTAATATCGTAAACCATATCTTGTCTACGTGCCGAAACTGTTACCTGTGTAAAAATAATGTGATAATAGACAGTGAAATTGCCAGAAAAATAAAAAGGGCATTGTCAGAAAATATCACGATGGAATATAAAGATGAATCGATGAAAAACAAAGCACCAGCAAACGTTACTGCCTTTGATCAAACAGTCATTGAACCAAATAATACCAAAGACGAAAAGTACGTGCGCGCACGTAACCTCGTCTAAATGAACCTTAAAAAAATGAAATAAAGCTATGTCGACTTTGCATATCTCTCCTGATTGGTCCCTAAAAAACCAGTCTGGTTGAAAACGTGGAGTTTTCGTACTGCTCACTTTTTTGCAATGTGTAGGAACCAGTGGGGAATCCCCGCTCGTTTGGAAAGGTGCCAAGGAAAGGCATACAAATAGCATGTAGTTTCAAAACGTGTTTAATCACGTTTCTTGAATGAAGTATCTGTACTGTATATTCAAGAGGTGAAATCAATAAAGAGCTTGTTACTTACTTACAAATATTTTTTATAATTTCTTGAATGAAATTTCCGTATTGTGTGTATCCAAGAGTTGACTTCAAGAAAGAAATTGTTACTTACTGAGAATTTTTTCATAATTTCTTGAATTAAATTTCTACATCGCGTAGCTAAGTGAAAATTGTTTGTGATAAAGAGAAAAAAAAGCTACTTACTTGCGATTTTTTCATAATTTCTTGAATGAAGTATCTGTACTGTATATCCAAGAGGTGAAATTAATAAAGAGTTTGTTACTTACTTACAAATATTTTCATAATTTCTTGAATGAAATTTCCGTATTGTGTATCCAAGAGTTGACTTCAAGAAAGAAAATGGTTACTTTCTGAGAATTTTTTCATAATTTCATGAATTTAATTTCTACATCGTATATCTAACTCGTGAAAACAATAAAGTTTGTTACTTACTTAGAATTTTGTCATAATTTCTTGAACGAAATGTCTTTTTTGTTTTTTTTTGTTTATCCAACAGGTGAATTCAAGAAAGAATTTGCTACTTAGACTGAGAATTTTTTCATAATTTCTTGAATTTAATTTCTACGTCGTATATCTAACTCGTGAAAACAATAAAGTTTGTTACTTACTTAGAATTTTGTCATAATTTCTTGAACGAAATGTTTTTTTGTTTATCCAACAGGTGAATTCAAGAAAGAATTTGCTACTTAGACTGAGAATTTTTTCATAATTTCTTGAATTTAATTTCTACGTCGTATATCTAACTCGTGAAAACAATAAAGAGTTTGTTACTTACTTAGAATTTTGTCATAATTTCTTGAACGAAATGTCTTTTTTGTTTGTCCAACAGGTAAATTCAAGAAAGAATTTGCTACTTAGTTACAATTTTTTCATAATTTCTTGAATGAAATTTCCGTATTACGTATCCAAGAGTTGACTTCAAGAAAGAAATTGTTACTTACTGAGAATTTTTTCAATAATTTCTTGAATTAAATTTCTACATCATTTAGCTAAGTGAAAATTGTTTGTGATAAAGAGAAAAAAAAGTTACTTACTTGCGATTTTTTCATAATTTCTTGAATGAAGTATCTGTACTGTATATCCAAGAGGTGAAATCAATAAAGAGTTTGTTACTTACTTACAAATATTTTCATAATTTCTTGAATGAAATTTCCGTATTGTGTATCCAAGAGATGACTTCAAGAAAGAAATTGTTACTTACTGAGAATTTTTTCATAATTTCTTGAATCAAATTTCTACATCGTGTATCTAAGTCATGAAATTCTTGAATGAAATTTCCGTATTGTGTATCCATGAGTGGACTTCAAGAAAGAAATTGTTACTTACTGAGAATTTTTTCCTGATTTCTTGAATTAAATTTCTACATCGTGTAGCTAAGTGAAAATTGTTTTTGATAAAGAGAAAAAAAAGTTACTTACTTGCGATTTTTTCATAATTTCTTGAATGAAGTATCTGTACTGTATATCCAAGAGGTGAAATCAATAAAGAGTTTGTTACTTACTTACAAATATTTTCATAATTTCTTGAATGAAATTTCCGTATTGTGTATCCAAGAGATGACTTCAAGAAAGAAATTGTTACTTACTGAGAATTTTTTCATAATTTCTTGAATTAAATTTCTACATCGTGTATCTAAGTCATGAAAACAATAAAGAGTTTGTTACTTACTTGGAATTTTGTCATAATTTCTCGAACGAAATGTCTTTTTTGTTTATCCAGCAGGTGAATTCAAGAAAGAATTTGCTACTTACTTACAATTTTTTCATAATTTCTTTAATGAACTGTCTTTTTTATTTACCCAGGAGGCGAATTCAAGAAAGAATTTGCTACTTACTTAAAATTTTTGATAATTTCTTAAATGAAATTTCTGCATTGTGTATCCATGAGGTAACTTCAAGAAAGAGTTTGTTGCTTACTTAGAGTTTCGTCATAATTTCTTGAATGAAATGTCTTTTTTTATTTATCCAGGAGGCGAATTCAAGAAAGAATTTGTTCCCATGTGTCTGACAATAGATGTATGCAAATTCCTTTTCTTACATCTCCGACGTTTTATTAGACATTCTAAACGTTTGATATGCTAGCTTACTCTAAAAATAATGAACACATAACAATGTAATGCATAATATATTTTTAATGAAATAATGCTATGTAGAATATTAATACAAAAAATATATTATGATACATTATTAATATCAATGATTAACTTTGGACATTTTGAATCTGTTCCATAAAATAGTTCACCATGTTCTCTCTTGATATTATAGCTATTGTCTTCTCTTAGTTCGTAATCAGTAGAATAATCATTATTCCATTTTGAGTCATACACAATTTTTACTGGTGTCTCATCAACAGGCTCAATATGCTTTTCGTCTTTGGTATTATTTGGTTCAATGACTGTTTGATCAATGGCAGTAACGTTTGCTGGTGCTTTGTTTTTCATCGATTCATCTTTATATTCCATCGTGATATTTTCTGACAATGCCCTTTTTATTTTTCTGGCAATTTCACTGTCTATTATCACATTATTTTTACACAGGTAACAGTTTCGGCACGTAGACAAGATATGGTTTACGATATTAGTAGAAGAGTAGGCCTTTCTTTTATTGATCTTCCGTTGAATGCTAATACCCGAAAGGTGACGATTGGATGTATCAGTAGGTAATGTGTTACCTGCAACAGTAGCAAGGAGTTGTCCTCTATCATCAATGATTATTTTTATGTTGGCATTCTCTTTGAGTGCAATCATCTCTGGAGATCTCAATCTCGCATAACCACCAACATAAGAGTTGAATTTTTTCGGTATTCCAAAGAAATTTAATTCCTTACTGTCATGACAATGCATGCATACATTTCCAATAGTGCTACCACCTGTACTTGTTTCAAAGTTTAAATACTTCTCTTTGTCAGCATTCAATGCTACAATAACCTTGTTATGTAAACACACTTTATTAAAATGCTCCATCTTCACTTTTTTTTTAAAGATATGACTTATGTGTTTATCGTTCCACTGCGTAAAAAATACTGATTTAATACATGCAATAGATTAGGTAGTGTCAATAACCGGTCATAGAATACCAGTGGGAAAGTCACATCGTGTCTCTGACCAATCACAGAGCGCAATTGTTAGAACTGTAAGCATATTTTGACATTTTAAGTTATGTACAAAAAGAAAAAAATAAATAAAGTTGAAAAATTTCGAAGTTTTAAAAAAGTTTGAATTAAACACTTTTAGGATGTCGAGTGTCTTTACTGAAAAGAAGAAAAATCACACGGAATCCGGCAACTGAGTCTCTCAAACCCCGTAAAGCTCTTTTAAAAGATACAAAAACTACTTATTTAACACAAAAATTTCGTTTTTAATGACCACTAAGTAAAGAAAAACCACCTGGAATCAGGCAACAGAGTCTCTCAATCCCCGTAAAGCTCTTTTAAAAGATACAAAAACTACTTATTTAACACAAAAATTTCGTTTTTAATGACAACCAAGAAAAGAAAAACCACGCGGAATTAGGCAACTGAGTCTCTCAAACCCTGTAAAGCTCTTTTAAAAGATACAACAAATGACAACTAAGTACAGAAAAACCACACGGAATCAGGCAACTGAGTCTCTCAAACCCCTTAAAGCTCTTTTAAAAGATACAAAAACTACTGATTTAACACAAAAATTTCGTTTTTAATGACCACCAAGTAAAGAAAAACCACGCGGAATTAGGCAACTGAGTCTCTCAAACCCTGTAAAGCTCTTTTAAAAGATACAACAAATGACCACTAAGTAAAGAAAAACCACACGGAATCAGGCAACTGAGTCTCTCAAACCCCTTAAAGCTCTTTTAAAAGATACAAACACTACTGATTTAACACAAAAATTTCGTTTTTAATGACCACCAAGTAAAGGAAAACCACACGGAATCAGGCAACTGAGTCTCTCAAACCCCTTAAAGCTCTTTTAAAAGATACAAAAACTACTTATTTAACACAAAAATTTCGTTTTTAATGACCATCAAGTAAAGAAAAATCACACGGAATTAGGCAACTGAGTCTCTCAATCCCCGTAAAGCTCTTTTAAAAGATACAAAAACTACTGATTTAACACAAAAATTTCGTTTTTAATGACCACCAAGTAAAGGAAAACCACACGGAATTAGGCAACTGAGTCTCTCAAACCCTGTAAAGCTCTTTTAAAAGATACAAAAACTACTTATTTAACACAAAAATTTCGTTTTTAATGACCACCAAGTGAAGAAAAACCACACGGAATCAGGCAACTGAGTCTCTCAATCCCCGTAAAGCTCTTTTAAAAGATACAAAAACTACTTATTTAACATAAAAATGTCGTTTTTAATGACCACCAAGTAAAGAAAAACCACCCGGAATCCGGCAACTGAGTCTCTCAATCCCCGTAAAGCTCTTTTAAAAGATACAAAAACTACTTATTTAACACAAAAATTTCGTTTTTAATGACCACCAAGTAAAGAAAAATCACGCGGAATTAGGCAACTGAGTCTCTCAAACCCTGTAAAGCTCTTTTAAAAGACACAACAAATGACCACTAAGTAAAGAAAAACCACACGGAATCAGGCAACTGAGTCTCTCAAACCCCTTAAAGCTCTTTTAAAAAATACAAAAACTACTGATTTAACACAAAAATTTCGTTTTTAATGACCACCAAGTAAAGGGAAACCACACGGAATTAGCCAACTGAGTCTCTCAAACCCTGTAAAGCTCTTTTAAAAGATACAAAAACTACTTATTTAACACAAAAATTTCGTTTTTAATGACCACCAAGTAAAGGAAAACCACACGGAATTAGGCATCTGAGTCTCTCAAACCCTGTAAAGCTCTTTTAAAAGATACAAAAACTACTTATTTAACACAAAAATTTCGTTTTTAATGACTACCAAGTGAAGAAAAACCACACGGAATCAGGCAACTGAGTCTCTCAAACCCTGTAAAGCTCTTTTAAAAGATACAAAAACTACTTATTTAACACAAAAATTTCGTTTTTAATGACCACCAAGTGAAGAAAAACCACACGGAATCAGGCAACTGAGTCTCTCAATCCCCGTAAAGCTCTTTTAAAAGATACAAAAACTACTTATTTAACGCAAAAATTTCGTTTTTAATGACCACCAAGTAAAGAAAAACCACCCGGAATCCGGCAACTGAGTCTCTCAATCCCCGTAAAGCTCTTTTAAAAGATACAAAAACAACTTATTTAACACAAAAATTTCGTTTTTAATGACCACCAAGTAAAGAAAAACCACGCGGAATTAGGCAACTGAGTCTCTCAAACCCTGTAAAGCTCTTTTAAAAGATACAACAAATGACCACTAAGTAAAGAAAAACCACACGGAATCAGGCAACTGAGTCTCTCAAACCCCTTAAAGCTCTTTTAAAAGATACAAAAACTACTGATTTAACACAAAAATTTCGTTTTTAATGACCCCCAAGTAAAGGAAAACCACACGGAATTAGGCAACTGAGTCTCTCAAACCCTGTAAAGCTCTTTTAAAAGATACAAAAACTACATATTTAACACAAAAATTTCGTTTTTAATGACCACCAAGTAAAGGAAAACCACACGGAATTAGGCAACTGAGTCTCTCAAACCCTGTAAAGCTCTTTTAAAGATACAAAAACTACTTATTTAACACAAAAATTTCGTTTTTAATGACCACCAAGTGAAGAAAAACCACACGGAATCAGGCAACTGAGTCTCTCAAACCCCTTAAAGCTCTTTTAACAGATACAAAAACTACTTATTTAACACAAAAATTTCGTTTTTAATGACCACCAAGTAAAGAAAAACCACACGGAATCAGGCAACTGAGTCTCTCAAACCCCTTAAAGCTCTTTTAAAAGATACAAAAACTACTTATTTAACACAAAAATTTAGTTTTTAATGACCACCAAGTGAAGAAAAACCACACGGAATCAGGCAACTGAGTCTCTCAATCCCCGTAAAGCTCTTTTAAAAGATACAAAAACTACTTATTTAACACAAAAATTTCGTTTTAATGACCACCAAGTAAAGAAAAACCACCCGGAATCCGGCAACTGAGTCTCTCAATCCCCGTAAAGCTCTTTTAAAAGATACAAAAACTACTTATTTAACACAAAAATTTCGTTTTTAACGACCACCAAGTAAAGAAAAACCACGCGGAATTAGGCAACTGAGTCTCTCAAACCCTGTAAAGCTCTTTTAAAAGATACAACAAATGACCACTAAGTAAAGAAAAACCACACGGAATCAGGCAACTGAGTCTCTCAAACCCCTTAAAGCTCTTTTAAAAGATACAAAAACTACTGATTTAACACAAAAATTTCGTTTTTAATGACCACCAAGTAAAGGAAAACCACACGGAATTAGGCAACTGAGTCTCTCAAACCCTGTAAAGCTCTTTTAAAAGATACAAAAACTACTTATTTAACACAAAAATTTCGTTTTTAATGACCACCAAGTAAAGGAAAACCACACGGAATTAGGCAACTGAGTCTCTCAAACCCTGTAAAGCTCTTTTAAAAGATACAAAAACTACTTATTTAATACAAAAATTTCGTTTTTAATGACCACCAAGTGAAGAAAAACCACACGGAATCAGGCAACTGAGTCTCTCAAACCCCTTAAAGCTCTTTTAAAAGATACAAAAACTACTTATTTAACACAAAAATTTCGTTTTTAATGACCACTAAGTAAAGAAAAACCACACGGAATCAGGCAACTGAGTCTCTCAAACCCCTTAAAGCTCTTTTAAAAGATACAAAAACTACTTATTTAACACAAAAATTTCGTTTTTAATGACCATCAAGTAAAGAAAAATCACACGGAATTAGGCAACTGAGTCTCTCAATCCCCGTAAAGCTCTTTTAAAAGATACAAAAACTACTGATTTAACACAAAAATTTCGTTTTTAATGACCACCAAGTAAAGGAAAACCACGCGGAATTAGGCAACTGAGTCTCTCAAACCCTGTAAAGCTCTTTTAAAAGATACAAAAACTACTTATTTAACACAAAAATTTCGTTTTTAATGACCATCAAGTAAAGAAAAATCACACGGAATTAGGCAACTGAGTCTCTCAATCCCCGTAAAGCTCTTTTAAAACTGTGACAAGCTAAACCACGACAAAGCACTACTCTCGTGGAACTCAATCCCCATTTAACTTAACCCCCGTGCAACTGAACCCCCTTGTAACTGAACCCCTGTATAACCGAAACCCCCGTGTAACTGTACCCCCTTTAACTGAACTCTCATGCAACTCAACCCTCCATGCAACCCATCTCCCTCAAAACACTTTTCAGTCATTTTCTCGTACTCTCGTGGAACTCAATCCCCATTTAACTCAACCCCCGTGCAACTGAACCCTCTTGTAACTGAACCCCTGTATAACCGAAACCCCCGTGTAACTGTACCCCCTTTAACTGAACTCTCATGCAACTCAACCCTCCATGCAACCCATCTCCCTCAAAACACTTTTCAGTCATTTTCTCGTTAAATTGACAATACGCTCCAAAACATCACTTGTGTATTATACAGTACATAATCATGGCATCTCCTCCAATTCACAAATCCCATTACCCCTTTTTTTTGCAAAGGTTAATCAAACATCTCCGATTGTAAATGCATTAAAAAATTTTCCACTCACCAATTACCCCTTTTTTGCAAATGCTAAACAAGCAAAAAAAACTGTTTGCTTTTCAAAAACTTGTCCGTTAAAACTCGAAACAAGACGCGCTGGTTTTATAATACAGGTTTAATTAATTGCGTAAATCTCTTGGCAAAGAGTGTAATGCCCCTGTAGAATAGAATTACCTACCAGAAAAACCGGAAGGAACGTAAAGGCCGCAAAATAGTACCTCTTACCCTACTAGGGCAAGGGTTGTAAGTTATGCCCTTGGGGGATATAAGGTTTTTATAGAAGGCGTTGTCGTAGAAACTTCAAAAAAGGCTCATTCGATTGGAAATTCAAAGGGCTAGTGCTCTTTTTCATAGTCTAAAGTGACTGGAGGGCAACTAACCCCCCTCTCACGCCCACATTTTCCCCAAACACATCCAATCAAAGTTTTGAGATAGCTATTTTATTCAACGTAGTTCTAAGTCCAGGAAATTAGATCTTTGAGGATGACAGCCCCTCCCCCCAAAGCCCCCAGAGCAAGCGTTGTAAGTTATGCCCTGGGTGCATGTAAAGTTTTGTATAGACAGCGTTGTCGTAGAAACTTCAGAAAGGGCCCATTTGATTAAAGATTTAAATGGCTAGTTCCCTTTTTAATAGTCGAAAGTGATGCTAAGGCAACTGACACCCCTTACACGCGCCATTTTGTTCAACGTAGTTAAAAGTTTTGGAAATTATATGTTTGAGCCGGATACTCCCCCCAAAGTCTTCAGGGGCAAGGGTTATAAGTTATGCCTTGGGGGCATATATGGGTCTTATGGAAGGGATGCTCGTATTAACTTCAAAGAGGGCTCATTTGATTGGAAATTGAAAGTTTTAGTTCCCTTTTTAAGCGTCAAAAGATATTGCAGGGTAACCAGCTTCCCCCAAACTCTTTTTTCCCAAATACATCCAATAAAAATTTTAAGATAGCAATTTGGTTAAAAATAGATCAAAGATCATATAACAAAAATTCCGCTGTCAACACAACCCCCAGGGCCCGGGGGCAGGCGTTGTAAGTTATGCCCTGGGGGCATATATGGGTCTTATGGAAGGGATGCTCGTATTAACTTCAAAGAGGGCTCATTTGATTGGAAATTGAAAGTTTTAGTTCAGTTTTTAAGAGTAAAAAGAGATTGGAGGGCACCTAGCCCCCCCCACACACCCTTTTTTCCCCAAGCCCATCCGATAAAATTTTAATAATAGCCATTTGATTAAAATAGTTCAAAGGTCAGATAAGAAAAATTCCTGTGTCGACGCAACCCGCCAGGGCCCGGAGGCAGGCGTTAGGAGTAATGCTCTAGGGGCATATATAGTTCTTATGGAAGGGATGCTCGTATAAGCTTCGGAGAGGGCTCATTTGATTGAAAATTGAAAGTTCTTGTTTACTGTTTAAGAGTCGAAAGAGATCGGAGGGCAACTAGCCCCCCCTCTCCTCCACGCCCTAAATGCATCAGATAAAAATTTTGAGATAGAAATTTTGTTAAAAATAATTCAAAGTTCTAATAACAAAAAACTCCGGTGTCGACAGAGCCCCCCAGGGCCCGTGGGTAGGCGTTGTAAGTTATGCCCTGGGGGGCATATATCGTTCTTATGGAAGGGATGCTCGTATAAACTTTCTAGAGGGCTCATTTGATTTCAAATTGAAAGTTGTAATTCACTTTTTAAGAGTCAAAAGTGATTGGAGGGCAGCTAGCCCCCCACACTCCATTTATTTTTTCCCAGAGGCACTTCATATAGAAGGGGTCGTCGTATAAACCTCAAAGGGGGCTCATTCGATTGGAAATTGAGAGTTCCAGTGTCCTTTTTAAGAGTCAAAAGGGATCGGAGGGCAACTGCCCCCCCAAGCCCTTTTTCCCCAAATACATCTGATAAGAAGTTTGAGGTAGCCGTTTTGTTAAAAATAGTTCAAAGATCATATAACAAAAACTCCTTTACGTATGGCCATTTCGATAAAAATAGTTCAAAGGTCAGATAAGAAAAACTTTTTTGTCGACACCCCCCCCCCTCCAGGGCCCGGGGTAGGCGTTGTAACTATTGCCCTTGGGGCATATATGGCTCTTATGGAAGGTATGCTCGTTTAAACTTCAGAGGGCTAATATGATTGGAAATTGAAAGTTCTCGTTCACTTTTTAAGAGTCAAAAGAGATCGGAGGGCAACTAGCCCCCCTCTCCACGCCCTATTTTTCTGAAACCCATCCGATTAGAACTTTGAGAGAGCCAATTTTTTCAAAATAGTTCAAAGGTCAGGTGACAAAAACTGCGGTGTCGACACATCCCCCCGGGGCCAGGGGCAGGTATTGTAAGCTGTGTCCCGGGGCCGTATGTGGTTCTTATGAAAGGGATGCTCGTATAAACTTCAGAGACCGTTCATTTAAATGTAAATTAAAAGTTGTAGTTCAATTTCTCAGAGTGAAAAAAGATCGGAGGGCAACTAGTCCCTCCCACCCTCCACACCTTTGGATTTATCGGATGGATAAACATATCCGATAAAAATTTGAGATGACCATTTTGTTAAAAATAGTTCAACCATCAGATATTAAAACTCCAGGGTCGACAAAACGCCCCAGGGCCCAGAGATAGGCGTTGTATATATGGCTCTTATAGAAGGGATACTCGTATAAACTTCAGAGACGGCTCATTTGATTGAAAATAAAAAATTCTAGTTCACTTTTAAAGAGTCAAGAGAGACAGAAGCTTAATTAGTCCCCCCACGCCCTTTCCCCCAAACCCATCCGATAAAAATTTTGAGATAGTAATTTTGTTAAAAATAGTTCAAACATCAGATAATAAAAACTCCGAGGTTGACACAAACCCATTTTTTCACTTTGATATTGTTACTTTGATACCAGGTTTGATACTTTGATGAATATTTGATTTTTTTTAAACTTTGATTTTGAAAAAAGAATTTTTAAAAACTTGAAATTTTTTGCAATCAAAAACGAACAAAAGCTATTTTAAAAAAACTTTCCGAAAAATAAGTTTTTCAAAGAAAAGTGAAGGCCATTTTAAACTTGAGCTCAGCAGATACAAATACCTTTTAAAATTCAAACTCAAAACGACCTGAAATCATAGGCAGCGCGCTAGCGCTGCCTAAGTAAAGAACGATGTAGGCACAATGTGTTTTTTTTCTTCAGCCGGGGACTTCGTATCGAAGGAGTTGTCGTAGAAATTTCGAAAAGGGCTCATTCAATTGGAAATTGGAGTGGCTAGTGCTCTTTTTAATAGTCGAAAGTGATTATAGGGCAATTAGCCCCACCTCCCACGCCTATCATTCCCCCAAACACATCCAATCAAAATTTTGAGATAGCCATTTTGTTCAGCGTAGTTGATTTCCAGATAGAAAATATGTTTTTGAGGAGGACACTCCTCCACAACCCTCTGGGCAAGGGTTTTAAGTTATGCCCTGAGGGCATATAAGAACGATGTTGGCAAAATGTACTATGCATTATTTTTTTCCTTTAGAGCAGGGCACTTCATATGGAAGGGGGGAAGGGGTCGTAGGAACTTCAAAAGGGGTTGGAACTTGATTGGAAATTGAGAGTTCGAGTGCCCTTTTTAATTGTCGAAAGTGATTGGTGGGTAAATAGCCTCCCCCCCCACACCCATCATTCCCCCAAACACGTCCAATCAAAATTTTGAGATAGCCATTTATTTCAGCTTAGTTGATTTCCAGATAGAAAATATGTTTTTGAAAAGGACACTCCCCCAAAACCCTCAGGGCAAGGGTTTTAAGTTATTCCCTGGGGCATATAAGGTTTTTATAGAAGACGTTGTCGTAGAAACTTCAAAAAAGGCTCTTTCGGTTGGAAATTCAAAGCGCTAGTGTCCTTTTTAGTAGTCGAAAGCTATTGGAGGGCAACTAGCCCCCCAGGCCCATCATTCCCCCAAACACATCCAATCAAAATTTTGAGATAGCCATTTTGTTCAGCGTAGTTGATTTCCAGATAGAAAATATGTTTTTGAGGAGGATACTCCTCCACAGCCCAAAGGGCAAGGGTTTTAAGTTATTTCTTGGGGGTATATAAGGTTTTTATAGAAGGTGTTGTCGTAGAAACTTCCAAAAAAGCTTATTCGATTGGAAATTTAAAGGGCTAGTGCCCTTTTAATAGCCGAAAGTGATTGGAGGGCAACTAGCCCCCCCCCCACGCCCATCATTCCCCCAAACACATCCAATCAAAATTTTGAGATAGCCATTTTGTTTAGCGTAGTTGATTTCCAGATAGAAAATTTTGTACTTTTACAAGCCCGTCATTCCCCCAAACACATCCAATAAAAAATTTGAGATAGCAATTTTGTTTGGCGTAGTTGATTTCCAGATAGAAAATGTGTATCTGAGGAGGACACTGCCCCGCAACCCTCGGGGTAAGGGTTTTAAGTTATGCCCTGAGGGCATATAAAAACGATGTTGGCACAATGTACTGCGTATTAGTTTTTTTTTCCTTAAAAGCAGGGCACTTCACATGGAAGGGGTCGTCGTAGAAATTTCAAAAGGGGCTCATTCGATTGGAAATTGAGAGTTCGAGTTCCCTTTTTAATAGTCAACAGTGATTGAAATAGCCCCCCCCCCACGCCCATCATTCCCCCAAACACATCCAATCAAAATTTTGAGATAGCCATTTTGTTCAGCGTAGTTGATTTCCCGATAGAAAATATGTTTTTGAGGAGGACACTCCCCCAAAACCCTTAGGGCAAGGGTTTTAAGTTATGCCCTGGGGGCATATAAGGTTTTTATTGAAGGCGTTGTCGTAGAAACTTCAAAACAGGCTCATTTGATTGGAAATTCGAAGGGCTAGTACATTTTTTGAATTACAGTATTCCCCCAAACACATCCAAAAGTACAAAATTTTAAGATAGCTATTTTGTTCAGCGTAGTTGACTTCCAGATAGAAAATATGTTTTTGAGGAGGATACTCCCCCACAGCCCTCACGGCAAGGGTTTTAAGTTATTTCCTGGGGGCATATATAAGGTTTTTATAGAAGGCGTTTTCGTAAAAACTTTCAAAAAAGCTCATTCGATTTGAAATTCAAAGGGCTAGTGCCTCTTTTAATAGCCGAAATTTATTGGAGGGCAACTAGCCCCCCCCCCCACGCCTATAATTCCCCCAAATACATCCAATAAAAATTTTGAGATTGCCATTTTGTTTAGCGTAGTTGATTTCCAGATAGAAAATATGTTTCTGAGGAGGACACTCCCCCACAACCCCAGGGCAAGGGTTTTAAGTTATGCGCTGAGGGCATATAAGAACGATGTTGGCACAATGTACTATGTATTATTTTTTTCCTTTAGAGCAGGACACTTCATATGGAACGTGTTGTCGTAGAAGCTTCAAAAGGGGCTCATTCGATTGGAAATTGAGAGTTCAAATTCCCTTGTTAATAGTCAAAAGTGATTGGAGGGCAACTAGCCCCTCCCACGCCCATCATTCCCCCAAACACATCCAATCAAAATTTTGAGATACCAATTTTGTTAAGCGTAGTTGATTTCCAGATAGAAAATATGTTTTTGAGGAGGACACTGCCCCACATTCCTCAGGGCAAGGGTTTTAAGTCATGCCCTGGGGGCATATAAGGTATTTATAGAAGATTTTGATTGAGAAACTTCCAAACATGCTCTTTCGATTATAAATTCGAAGGGCTAGTGCCCTTTTTAATAGTCGAAAGTTATTGGAGGGCAACTAGCCCCCCCCACGCCCATTATTCCCCAAAACACATCCAATAAAAATTTTGAGATAGCCGTTTTGTTCAGCGTAGTTGATATCCATATAGAAAATATGTTTTTGAGGAGGACACTACCCCACAGCCCTCAGGGCAAGGGTTTTAAGTTATGCCCTGGGGGTATATAATGTTTTTATAAAAGGGGTTGTCGTAGAAACTTCCAAAAAAGCTCATTCGATTGGAAATTCAAAGGGCTAGTGCCGTATTTAATAGTCGAAAGTGATTGGAGGGCAACTAGCCCCCCCACGCCCATCATTCCCCAAAACACATCCAATAAAAATTTTGAGATAGCCGTTTTGTTCAGCGTAGTTGATATCCATATAGAAAATATGTTTTTGAGGAGGATACTCCCCCACAGCCCTTAGGGCAAGGGTTTTAAGTTATGCCCTGGGGGCATATAAGGTTTTTATAGAAGATGTTGTAGTAGAAACTTTAAAACAGGCTCATTTGATTGGAAATTCGAAGGGCTAGTACTTTTTTTAATAGGCGTTGTCGTAGATTGTATAAAAGGCGTTGTCGTAAAAACTTCCAAAAAAGCTCATTCGATTGGAAATTCAAAGGGCTAGTGCCGTATTTAATAGTCGAAAGTGATTGGAGGGCAACTAGCCCCCCCACGCCCATCATTCCCCAAAACACATCCAATCAAAATTTTGAGAAAGCCATTTGTTTCAGCGTAGTTGATTTCCAGTTAGAAAATATGTTTTCGAGGAGGATTGAGCAGAGCACTTCATATGGAAGGGGTCGTCGTAGAAACTTCAAAAGGGGCTCATTCGATTGGAAATTGAGAGTTCGAGTGCCCTTTTTAATAGTCGAAAGTTATTGGAGGGCAACTAGCCCCCCCACGCCTATCATTCCCCCAAACATATCCAATCAAAACTTTGAGATAGCCATTTTGTTCAGCGTAGTTGATTTCCAGATAGAAAATATGTTTTTGAGGAGGACACTCCCCCACAACGCTCAGGGCAAGGGTTTTAAGTTATGCCCTGGGGGCATATAAGGTTTTTATAGAAGGCGGTGTAGTAGAAACTTTAAAACAGGCTCATTTGATTGGAAATTCAAAGGGCTAGTACTTTTTTTAATAGTCGACAGTGATTGGAGGGCAACTAGCCCCCCCACGCCCGTCATTCCCCCAAACACATCCAATCAAATTTTTAGATAACCATTTGTTTCAGCGTAGTTGATTTCCAGTTATAAAATATGTTTTTGAGGAGGACACTTCCCCACAACGCTCAGGGCAAGGGTTTTAAGTTATGCCCTGGGGGCATATAAGGTTTTTATAGAAGGCGGTGTCGTAGAAACTTCAAAAAAGGCTCATTCGATTGGAAATTCAAAGAGCAAGTGCCCTTTTCAACAGTAGAAAGTGATTGGAGGGCAACTAGCCCCCCCCCCACACCCATCATTTCCCCAAACACATCCAATCAAAATTTTAAGATAGCCATTTTGCTCAGAGTAGTTGATATCCAGATAGAAAATATATTTTGAGGAGGACACTCCTTCATAACCCTCGAGGCAATGGTTTTAAGTTATGCCCTTGGGGCATATAAGATTTTTATAGAAGGTGTTGTCGTAGAAACTTCAAAAAAGGCTCATTCGATTGGAAATTCAAAGAGCAAGTGCCCTTTTCAACAGTAGAAAGTGATTGGAGGGCAACTAGCCCCCCCCCCACGCCCATCATTTCCCCAAACACATCCAATCAAAATTTTGAGATAGCCATTTTGTTAAGCGTAGTTGATTTCCAGATAGAAAATGTGTTTTTGAGGAGACCAGTCCCCCACAACCCTCAGGGCAAGGGTTATAAGTAATGCCCTGGGGGCGTATAAGGTTTTTGTTGAAATCTTTGTCGTAGGAACTTGAAAAGGGCTCATTCTATTTGAAATTCAAAAGGCTAGTACGCTTTTAATAGTCGAAAGTGATTAGTGATATTTTTTGTTGTTGTTGTTGTTTAGACCAGGGTGCTTCGTATCGAAGGAGTCGTCGTGAGAACTTCGAAAGCGGCTCATTCGATTGAAGATAGAAAGGGCTGATGCCCTTTTTAATAGTCGAAAGTGATTGGAGGGCACCAAATCCCCTTTCCACTTCTACCCTCCCAAGACCACCCTCCCATTATGTTTAAAAACTAAATGTTGCCTTAAGATTAAATCAAAATGCATTGTGGTAATGCTAATTCCCAATAAGACATCTCAGCAGTATCCCAAGAACGACTGAGGGTATTACGTTCAAACTTTTGGGGCTACTTCTGCTCTTAAAATTTAACCAAATCAAAATAGCGTTAGTGTATCCAAACTGTCAAAGAAAGTAAACAGATTTTTTGCGAATGGTATCAAGTTTTCCATTTCAGGTCAACTAGGGGAGGTATGAAACTAAATTAAACAGTATAATTTGTGTCCAGACTTTTAAAAGGGTGTATGTTGTTAAAGTTGCTGAAAATTTTTCTCCAGCATACAAATAGCAGGCCAAACTATAAAGTCTTAAAAACCGAAAAGATTAAAGTGTTATTTTCTTTTTCCCTGAAAAGACTATGTCAATATAAAACGAACAGAAATTAATTAAAAAAAAATATTTTCCACAAAATAAGTTTTTCAAAGAAAACTAAAGAACTCCATTAAACAAAAAATGAGCAGAAATAAAATCAAATAATCTACCAAGCATGAAGCTACCACAAATCAGCATCGCTAAATAAATGAAACCCAAAACGAACAGAAATTACAATAAATACCGAGTCAAACTCATAACGAGCAAAAATTAACATAAGTTGGGTTCAAAACCCTTATGCCTTCCCAGGGCCAGAACAAAATTTGCACTTTACTGAAAAAATACAAATGAATGTGCATTGTCAGTTTTAATATACATATACTGATATTTAGTAATCAGGTTGTTAATATTATTTGATTTATTAAGTATAGTAACATGAGAACGCTTTAAAGCACTTGGGAAGACACCATTTTCAAGAGACATATTGATAAGTCTCGTAAGAGCAGAAACGATAACAGGAAGAATGAACTTGACAACCTTATTAGAAAAATAGTCTGGGCCAGAAGGTGAAGAGCTCTTCAAACCATTAACAATTCAAATTCATATATAGGCTCCAAAGCCACTGATTTTTAGACAAAGAGGTCCAATATAAGACCTAAAATCATTTAGAGAAGAAGAAGGACTTACAGAAGATGCTGTTTTTCCCGATATTAGCAAAGTAAGAAGTAAGTGCGTCTTGCACTTTCAGCTCACCCTCTACGATTTTACAATCACTAGAAACACTTGAAGGGACTGGAAGGGCCGAGAAGATAGTCTGACAACAGAATTGATTACTTGCCAGGTTTTCCCAATGTTTTAACCGCACGCACAGAATCTACTACAGTAAAATGACGATTTGGCCCTCCGGCAAAGTGAATTGTAAACTCTTCTACAAGCTTCAAAAAATTGAAGTCGATAATCGCATGACCTGTAAGCCTTCAAACGATTATTTTTTTTCCTCCAGCTTTTAAGAAGTCCAGGAGTCATCCAAGGATTTAAAGGGGTTGTTCTCTTTGATCCCAGATTCAACTGGGAAGCATAACAAGTACCCTTTATAATTTCTTTTAAAGAGTCATAAAAAGAATTAAAAAGTGAGTCTATATCAGATTCATTTTCAAAAATACCCCACGAATGACCTGCCAACCGCAATCTAAGAAGAGCCAGCTCTTGATCATTGAATTTTAGAGACGACAAACCAGCTGCCTGGGGCCTCCTAGGTAAGTAGTTAGAAAAATCATAAACGGAAAAAACAGGTAAATGGTCTGAGATACCACTCATCAATACAGAATTTTGCACCAAATACAACGATGAAAAAACACTATCAAGCAAAGAATCCGTAGTAATTGTTACGCGAGTTGGCATACATGCTTAAGTTAATGTGCCACAAGCAAGCATAACTGTGAGAAAATACAAAGAAGAAGATGACCTCCGGTCACACAAATTAACATTGAAGTCACCAATAATGACAAATTCACATGAATGTTGATGGATTGCTTCCAAAACTTTATCAAGAATCCGGTAGAAAGAGGGAACAGACCCACTGGTAGACCAGTATATATTACCAACAATCAGAGGTTTAGTTTGGGTTTTAATCTCAATAAAAATTTTTTCGAAAATCCCTTCTTCATTTCTTGACAGGTTATGTCTTACAGAATACTGAAGATATTCCGAAACATAAGCAGCAAGGCTACCCTTAGCTATCCTACTACGGTTCATATACTCCATCTTATATCCAAGAAGACGCAATAGAGATTCAGTTTTCGAATCGAGGAAAGTCTCACAAAGACCAATAAAATCGAGGTGGCCACTACGCACTATTTGTTTTAACTCATAAAATAAAGAGCAAAGACATTGAACATTTAGCTCAAGCACAGGAAAACTACCACTTCGTTTGGAAATTTCATCTAAATTTGAAATGTACTTACTAGCAGCTGAAAAATGGGGATTTGATGTAAATTTATTATACTGACCTATTGAATTATTTATTAAACTAAGAACATCAATTGGATTATTTTGAAGCTGAAGTAGTCACTCACTGAAGGAGAGGACGTCACCGGCGCTAGAGTCAGTCAAATTCAAATAACCTTATAACTAGGATTCATGACGTACCCCCCCCCCCCAGCTTGGAACATCCTTATTTTTTAAACAAACAAAACAGAAAAGAAAATAAATTGATAGAATATAGAAAAAATCTTAACTTATTTTATGTTGAACGAATTTTTCTATAAGAGGTCGCTGGGTTAAAACCATACCATTAATGTTCTAGGAAAAAATTTGGATCGTCTAATGAGTGTCCCCCTTGTATCCCTGGCCATGGAGCCTTTCGAGGGGTAATAAGAGTATCGTATTTCAAATCTGTATTTATTGGTGAACAAACTTACTTACTTACTTACAGTCATTTATTAATTATAGCCTCTGTTACTGGACACTTAAACGCGTATGAAGGGAGGTCAGCTGAGCCACATAGGCTGCATTTCATAGGTTTCTTGCCCGGATTGTCTTTATATTTGGGATGATAGCCATGTTGGACGAATTTTTTCTAGAAGAAGTCGCTTCGTTAAAACACTACCATTAATGTTTCATAAAAAAATTTGGATCGTAGTGTCAGTCATTTATTAATTAGAGCTTGTGCGACTGGACGCTTAAAGGCGCATGAATGGTGGTCAGCTGAGCAATATAGGCTGCATTTCATAGGTTTCTTACACGGATTGTCTTTAGCTTTGAGATGATCACAAGAACATCTTGCACATTTGGGAGGATTCTTACTCAATTTTGCGGCAATAATGCCTTTAAGACCCAAGATTGGAAAACTAATATCCTGAATTTAGATCCCCAAAGAGCACCGGCCCATCTACCGAAGACCTGATTTTAGTGAAAACAGAGGTCGAATCACATCAAAGTGGCATTTTCTGCCTTTTTGTGCCACAAAATATCAAGTTTTGTCCAAAGAGGGTCAAAATCCTGGGATATCACTCAAATCTATGTGCCCTTGATAAAATGTATCTTGATAAGTCCATTTTAAATGGCAATATGGACGGAAGATCCTACCTTTTCGTGTAACTTCCAGAGTTGAAAGGCTGGGAAATAGGGTTGCATTTAAGATTTTTGTTCAGAGGGAGGGTATAAACTTTTGGAGATACGGCCCTGCTTGGAAGCCTAACAAATAATGGAGCGTAAATGAACCATTTCCTTGATCCTCCAGTGTGTGAGCACAGTTGAGAAACGAATGCTAAGTGCCTTAACCTACCTTAAATCACATGTCCAGCGACACAAGATAGTGTTGAATCTCCCATAGAAAATTCCTTTTTGTTTTTCGAGGTTATGATCTCATTCTTCAGTTTAGCCTCCATTCAGCGCTAACCCAGTCTTGATCCACTTCTTTCTTGAAGACTTCTCGGGTTCGAGACTCGACGGTGGCTTCGGAAAGGCTATTCCAATGTGCGTCATAACGGACTGATAAGATGGGTTGACGCTCTTGCCCGGTTCAAGGGGGACCTGCAGCTTCATGTTTTTGTCTTCTTGTGGTAATTGAGGGGGGCAGGGAAAAGACATGACATAATAGATCGATCCTAGTAACTTGTGACAAGCTATTATGTCTCCTCTTTTCCTACGGTATAATAAAGTGAGAAGAGACGTTCCTTGTAGGTTTTGTCTTGCAGTGTTGGGATAGGCTTTGTTGCTCGTCTTTGAACACTCTCCTGTACTTTTATATCTACGTTATAGCTGAAAGAGGCTAGGGACATGCTAAATTCCGGGTGAGGGTGGACCACGGCCTTAAAAAGCTTCATTATCACTCATTACTTCCTGCAGGTTAATTTTCTTTTTATGAGTCCAAGGGCTCAGTTTGCTTTTGCAGCTTGAGCTTGCATGTAACTTCAAAACTTCAACTCATAGTCAACAACAACTCCCAGGTCTTTCTCTTCACCAGCTGCCTCAAGCTGTTTCCTAAGCGATATTGGCATTTTGGATTGTTACATCCAAGATATAAGACTTTGCATTTTAAGGTATTAAACTAAAGAAGACAATCCAGTGACCATGTTGAATAGCTGGTTTAAATCTTCTTGCATAGTTGACTGGTTTGCATCGTCCTGGAGCAGTCCTTAGGAGCTTGCACTAATCTGCATATAGTTTCAAAGGGTTCTTAAGTTGGCTGTACAGACGTTGATGTACATGCTGAATAATAGGACCCTGGGTAGTCCCCTGAGGTATCCCAGCCTTGAGTAGTTGCAATTAGAAAAGACATCTTTTCTATTACTATCATACACAAACACCCTATGAGTGATTTGTTTATGATGTCCACAAGTACTTTCTATACAATCGCTGTGAGACTTAGAGGCCAATAATTGCTAGCAAAGTACCTTCTCCATTTGTTGTGCATTTTTTTAATATAAGCCAGCTACCAATCATTTGGAAGTATTTCGGAAGTGAGGGTCATCTCAAACATCTTTGCAATCGTTTTGGAAATATATTCAGCTATCTTTTATAACAGTCTTGGGCTTAGACTGTCTGGTTCAACAACTCTGTTAGCGTCAAGTTTCTTAAGCCTATATTTCACGTCCTCTTTGCAGATAACTGGCATGGCCATTTGTTCTGAGATTGATGCTCCTGCAGAAAAGGTGGTGTGTTGGTTGTAGGTAGGGCAGAGAAATTTGCACCAAAGCTGGAATTCAAGAGGTTTGATTTTTCTTTTGTTTCTGCAGGTTTTTTTTTACCATATTCTCTCATAAGGCCTGGGATATCTCGTCTGGACAGGTTTAATTAAATTAACCGTATTGAGTAATCTTTTATTTTGCTACTTTTTTAGATCTGCCTGTGTTGTGAACCCTCTGATCTATTATTACCTTGTTGGGTAGATATGTGTTGTTTTGTATAATTCAAGAACCGTTCAAGAAATTCAAGAAACAGTATAATTCAAGAACCAAAATGGTTCAGTGGCTCTTTGATAACAACCCCTTGCCTTGAGGGAAATTTTCAGTCTATTTTATCGAATGAAGAAAGTGGACCGTTGACCCCCCAAAATCCCTCTCCCTTACTCCAGTCAACCTTCTAGCAGAAATGTTGACATGCTGTATTAAAAAAAAAAAAACAAAAAAACAAACAAAGAAGACATTTTCACTCGTAAGATTAGACAGCCAAACTGCCCCAGAAACCCGACCAATATCCTTACCATCTTTGTAACACAAAGATGGGCGTGTTGCGATTCGTTTGAACCAGAAAAATATAACAATTTTAGTAATAATCATTTAAATTATTATTTTCATTCTCTAGGATTAGAGCGTAAAAGCATGCTTCAGTCGACTCCTAAATCCTGCTCCTCCCGAGCGAAACTTTTAGGGGGAAAAAAAAACTAGTCTCCTCTTTTTTTCTGTGCTCTATGTCGGTGAGTTGACATTTTCAGCATCAAGATGACTCTGTAGCATCGTCTACGTTAAATTGTATAAAGATTGTTTAGTATTTGCTTATTTTATTACAAATAAGGGTAATCAAAATTACAACTTATTTCCGTTTCAGACTTGAAAATGAAGCTTATATTCCCACTGTTTCTATGGATTGTTTACTCTGCTAAGGCACAAGAGAGATTCTTCTTTGGCAACAGGGCATTCATTACAGTAAGTCGGTCCACTATTATATCAACAACAACAACTGTTATCCCAACTTGTTACGAGGTGGATGAGCAGTTGGAGACATGTTCAAGAAAGAAGAGGCAGTATGGATTTTTAGTTGACCCTTTTGAATATTACCACGGCATTATTCCAAGACCAGTGAATTAGTAAGTAGACATTTTAGGAGTTTGATAAACTTAATTTACGCATAAAGGCAATAAAATACTTCAAGTAAAACTATTCATGTAGAGCGTCTACTCCATTAGGATTCGCAAGCAGGGGTGTAATTTTGTCAAAATCCTGGTGGGGGAAATTTTGGAGCCATTTTTTTCATGTCAAGTGAAAATGACGGTGAAAACTGAAAAATTGGGCCATACAGTACCATACAGGCAAAAATACACTAGAGAAAACTCACCCGTTTCTGTGGATGCTCGGATTGTGCAGACTTATCTTAGTTTTGATGAGGTTTTTAAAGAAACTAAATTTCACCTGAGGGAATGGGGTCTGGGGGTGGCAGTCGCCTTTCCCCCTTCCTCAAAGCAACTTACACCCCTCTTCGCAAGGTGTAACAATATCAACATTATTAAATCTTCAAAAAATGGGCAAAATGTTTACCACATTGAAAATTCAGTGTGCCATATTACACTAACTAGGATTTCTTCCCAAAGTAATCTGAACCTTTATCAACCATTTTAAAAAGTGGGTGTCAGTTGATCATTATTGCAGCAATACCTGCAAACTAGTAAAGAGAAAACCACGGCCTGTTGTAACCGATGGTATAAAAATGCTTATTCTAAGAAAGTATCTTACAAGATAGATTTCCAGTAAACGTTGACTCGGTAATCAAACTGTTAGTCAGACTGAGCAGAATGCTTATAATCCTCTTAAATAAGAATTATATTTTCTCTTTGCGAATTCCGTATTTCCGGTATTCTAAATTTTTTCTTTTCCTCCCTCCATGGTACCGTAATGGGAAGATTCTGTTAAAATTTGGGATGAATTATGTATTTAGTAAGATTAGTAGATTGTTAGGTTCCATTCTGGAGCCTTTACGTTCCTTGGCGCCTTTCGAGGGTACTTTTGAGGATAACGAGCTCTATCAGAGTGAGTAGCCCCTTGCCTGTTAGTCCTAGGTTCCTTTTCTATGCTGTTTTGAATACCTAACAATGAATGCAATTGATGTAGCTTTTTATTCGATGGGTGTAGTTTTTTATTGAGTGTTGCCGAATAGTCTTTTGGAATTCATTTTTAGACGGAATTTCATTCTGCTTTGTTTTTAACGATCAATGCTTCGATTTTCTGAATGTTCAATAAATTAGTTAATTGCTATTAGGTGGATATGGTCTGCATTGTATTAGGCTCAGTAGTTTTTTATACGGTATATGATTCTTCACGTTTGTTTGGTTTCGGCTTCAACGCTCTTAAAAATGCTTTATATACTTTGAACATTGGTTCAACTCATCAAATAATAAATTGTCAGAAAATACCATTACAGAAAATAGAGAGGTAAGTTTTATTTTTTCTTTTCAAAGTATTTTGGTCAGCGTGAGGTTAGAAAACAATTCTAACTACATAAGATGCAGGATAATTTGTATCTAAAACATTGAGCATGCAGATAAAACAGTTCTTACTACATAATATGCAGAATAATTGTACCTAATACATTAGGCATGCATATCCGCTATACTTTTCCCCCCTCCCCCTAATATGGAAATATATAGCCCAAATTTGTACCAAAGTATTTTATTTTTATCTTAATTTGGTACATTTCATTAGGATTGAGCATCAGGTCAAGCCTTAAAGGTACTTGTATGATAAACCCCCTTCCGCTCAAGTTGTTCATTCATTGGCACATTATAGAACTGTTTTTTTGTTAGTTTCTTTCTCTTTGTAAAACGTTGACCCCTGTTGTATTGAGAGGTCTTTCAAGTAACTTGGACTGAGGTGGGGAGAATTTATGCCTTAATCTTTTATTACTTGGAGGATTATATTTGGATCAAAACAATTGAGGTTTAATGAACTCTGAACAAACCCGGACAAGGTGATCTTCCTTTCTTGATGCTATTGCAAATCTAAGATAAAAAGTTTGATGAAAAGGAATCTAGTAGTGACGGGGCTATGGATTTGACGACGCCCATATAGGGTACCCGGAAAATACCCCCCCCCCCTTCGTGGAAAATAAGGCTTTCCAAATGTGAGAATTTTATTCGAGATTTATTTTTTAAATTCCGTAGGGGGAAGTGATTTTGGTACTTGTGTATTATACGCCACTCAATCAAGTTTACGCTGTGTAAAACTTGAGAACTAACCGGTTTCTTCGTTAGTTTTTTTTCAGCTTAGCGCGAGACAAGACAAAGACAAGTGACAGAATATATGGGAAATATATAATTTGGGCTATATATTTGCACCTAAGGAGGGCGGGGGGGGGGTTAAGTATTTGGACAGTTTGAAGTCAGTAAACAATTCTTTCTAGTTATATGGCCGCTAAAAAATTACAGAAGAATAGCGAGGTATCTGGAAATTTTGCTAACTAAAAAAAAAATAAATAAAATCCCAGTATAAAGTAAATATAATGCTTCATTTAATTGTTTTTTCCAAGTGTTAATTTTTTTCTCAATGACTATTTTTCCAAGTATAAATTATTATTATTAGGTTAAGGTAGTATTTCATTTAAGTGTTTTATGATGATCACTGATCAAAATTTATGTTATTTTTTGCCTTTCATTTATGCTATTTTACTGTGTTCTTGTTATTTTGCATATATCTATCTACCTATCGAATATGCAGAACAAGTGTACCAAATATATTTTGCATGTAGATCCACTATACTTAACCCCCCCCCCCCTCCCATAATGTGCAAATCTATAGCCCAAATTTATTTCTAAAATAACGAAAAAACTAATGAAAAAACCGATATGTTCTCGAATTTTACAGAGCGTAAACTTGAGTTAGTGGCACATAATACACAAGTACCAAAATTCCTTCCCCCTGAGGAAATTAAAAAATAAAACTCAAATAAAATTCTCAAATTTGGAAAGCCTTATTTTCCACGGGAGGGTGGGGGGTATTTTCCGGGGGGTATTTACCGGCGGAAAATTTTCCACAGGGGGGTATTTTCTGCGGGGGTACTTTCCACGGAGGATATTTTTTTTGGGGGGGGGGGGTATTTTCCGGGGGGTATTTTCCACGGGGGGTATTTTCCGCCGGGGGGTCTTTTCCGGGGGTATTTTCTGCGAGGGGTACGTTCAGGGGGAGTTGCCGGGGGGGGGGACGCTGGCCACCGAATGATATAGATATGTTAGTCCTGCTTTTACTATTAAAAAATTCACTATTTGTAGTAAAAGTTTTCTTTTTTTGGACTAAATTTTTCTGGACTTGGGAAATATTCAAATTTATGTTTTCATTTGTTTATTTATACGGCTGTACTAATGATACTCAATGGCTGGTCATCCACAACACCGAAAAAAGAATTTTAATATCATTGAAATAAAAGAAATAAAGAAAAGTAAAAAAAAGAAAAAAAAAGAAATAATAAAAATGTCATTACAAATATGGTTTTTCTAGAACGAACAATCACGAGTATCATATGTATACCACTTTACTTTTGTATTTTAAAAATGTCACAAATGTTTTTAAAAATGGTTTTTGGTAATCTTTTATGCCGCCGACCCGTAGTACTCTATGCTTGGTCATCGACATTACCTATTTTTTTTATCCTTATAACATTAATAAATGAACAAAACGCTGAGACTTCTAGGAATTAATATCAATCATGGACACATGTAGGGGGGGAGTTACGGGGCTTGAACCCCCCTAAATTTTTGTCCAACTCTTAAAAATGTAACAAAAATGCATATAAACAAACATTTGCTGCATGTTTAAAAGTTTTTTTTTGTGTAATCCTCCCTCCCCCTGTACAAAAATCCTGGATTTGCCCTTGATATAAAAATATTTTAAACAGTCAGTCTACCTTCATTAGTTTTTATCAGTAATATTAATTTTTACTTGAGTTTCTTTCTTTCTTTGTAGTTCCTGTCGATTTTTTGACAAATAAAAACCACATTAGTCAAAATACATATCCTTTTTAATGAAATGCAAATACTATTCAAACCATTTAGAGGAAGGGAGGGGAAGTGGTAGTGCCACTCTTATTTGTAAATTGATTGTTAATTGATGTTTAAAAATCTTGTTCTTCATCATTGGCGGGTCCGGGGGGACCCTGGGCCCCAGATGCTTTCTGGCGCTTTCTTTCCTTGTTTTTTCTTTATTTAATTCTTTTTTTGAATAAATTTGTCAATTTGGCTAATTATTGGCACCTTTGTTACATTGCCCCCCCCCCCAAAAAAAAAAATTCTGCTCTAGATCCTCCCCTATTTTGATTAGCATTGAGATATTGTCTTTTTATTAAACCACAAATGAAGCTTTAACCATTAGAAGGCGTAAATCCTACTCTTGTTTGGGGCAATTTCTGTCCTTTGAAGTTTTACTTTTATGCATCTATTCTAGTTTCTGTTACCTGCATTTTTGCTAGAGTTATTCATTTTTATATTTATGCAGTCTGGGTTTTATTTACTCATACGTAATAATTTTTATTTGGTTCGTTTGGATTATCACACGACTTTAGTTATGCTCGGTTTTGGTTTTGATACGGCCCTTTACTCTTTTTTTTGAACAACTTTCTTTTTGGAAAGCGTTTCTTTAAATTAATTATTTTGAATATGTTAATCTTAATCGCAAATATTAAGAGGGTTAGCAGAGGAGGTAGTCTCCTCCTTATATATGCTATGCATTGTCTTCATTTATATTGTCCTTATTTTTGCCCAATTTGGAGAAGAGGAAGATGATTTAATTAAATTTTGCGGTTTTTGTAAGGAACTGAGAGACTCGAGGGAGAAAATTTTCTGAAGTGTTTTAAAAGGGAGGAATCGGTTGATTTTATATCAAGTAATATAGATTTTACGCAGAAAAGGAGCTGGGAAGATCAGACATTATGGTTATGTTACACACTGACCGTTTTCAATTGTTTTCAGTTTGTATTCGGTTGTATTCAAGGGGGTCTCTCCTTTTTTATTATTACATTCTTGCGTTTTTTTTTTCATTATCTGTAAACCAGAAATGCTTCTAGT
The DNA here is from genome assembly GCA_027921565.1 of Artemia sinica. NCBI lineage: Eukaryota > Metazoa > Arthropoda > Branchiopoda > Anostraca > Artemiidae > Artemia > Artemia sinica. The sequence goes on along the minus strand of CM051261.1, from coordinate 48,946,957 downwards.
GCTAATAAGTATCACATTGTATCATAAGATAAGCCTTAATTTAACATTACAAATGAAAAGAGCTTAAAAAAAAAATGTTCAAATGAATATAAAGCGTATCACTGAAACTTAAATCGACCGCAACCGGTGTTATGTATTCAATTCAATTCAATCATTTATTACCCACAACCACAAGAGAACAAGTTGTACAAATGGAGTAAAAACATAATAATAAGAAAAAAAAGTAAAAAAGAACATCAACAAACACTAGCAATTAATTTTTGCTAAGAAAAAACTGTGAAAGACCATGATCAGGGCCAAACAAAATGCATCTGCAGAAAGTTTTTTGTGTAGGTCACCGAGCTTTTGAGTTACATCCGTAACATTAACATTTTTAACTAGATACCGATTTCTAATCCATGGCGGCAGAGAAAGAAGAAATTTGCAAAATTTGAAGTATATAACTTTAAACTAGCTTTAAATTGTATGGTGGAGAGCTACCCTGTAAGCCATTCGTCCTTAACCCGCTTATTCACGCTTTCACAATACGTTTTTCACATACGTAATTCACGTAACGTATTTCAATACGTTACTCACATTTTTCACAATATTTTAGATAGTAGTCAAACTTACCATAAAGCGTAAAAGAAAACGTTAGTGTAAAGACTACTTTGCAGACACCCAACATATAGGAATAAATTCTGTTGCTTTTGCACTATAACTTTGATAGCAGTTATTATTAGTTCTTTCTGCTGTTCATAAGAAAATTAAAAACAGCCTTCCTCGCTTTTTTGATGAGTAGAAATTTCAGTCTTAATCTAATATTAAATAATGATTTTAGCATTCAACCTTCTGCAATATCTGAGTTCCGATATTCTCCTCTTCTTCATCAAGCTATCTATAATGCACAGCCATTCTTTGAAGAAAAGACGCCATCTCTCCAAACGAGCATCAATGAAAAAGCTGAAGCCGAGGGCAGGTTCTTCCTTCCGAAGCTACTGACCGTTCAAACATCAACTTCTGTAGTCACAGTGCCCACGGTAGCGTCGGTTACTCAGACGTACTCAATTGAGTGCACAGTATCAGGGCAGTCTATACCAGAGAACATATGTCAAGCACAACGTAAGGTTTAGCCCTACTCTTAAAAAGTATAAGAAAGTCATTCTTAGGGGTGGTTCCTCAAATTCCGATTGTAATCTGAATTTACGATGGCTTTTGAGAAAAAGAAGAAATAGATAAAAATATTTCAAAATTTAGTTGAAAAAATAGACAATTATGTTAAATGAAAATTTAATTAAAGGTTGTGTTCTTTTTGGAAGTTTTCGGTATATTATTTCTTGTAATCTTCTACTTTTTAATCCCGCTTAAATGTTACAGCGTAAGACGACAATCTTCCTATAACTCAATAGCTGAGACTCACCTTTATCCAAATACTGACTTAAGTTTTTGACTTTTACTTTAAATTCTTTTAGATTAAAAAAAAATACCTTTTTACATTTTCAATTTAGGAAAATTTTCTACATTTTAAGGAAGATAAATCATTCTCAAAACAAAGCGGGATCATGATTCTGACTAGGACATGAATAGGTCTGAAACTTTTGATTTCAATGATATTGCGTTACTGAGAAAGGGATCTCAGTTATACCTCCGCATTGGAAGTTGGAACCATTACCTTTGGATTGCTCATTTAAAGTGTTCCAACATGGGAAAGGCTCTACCATTACATTGAGTTGAAATTTTTTGTTATTCAGGTGGGATTGAAGACATCATCACACCCAGTGAAGTTAGTCCTTTCGGTGTAAGCTATTGTTATATTGCGTCATGAAATCACATTTTTCACCGGGAACAGATACCTTAAGCAAGAATTTCCTTTTCAACGAAGAGTTTAATCTAACAAAAAATAAGTAATCCATCTAGTTTTGTAAAGTTCCAATAAAATATTTCAGGGTAAAATTCTACTTTCGCTACTTTTGGCTATCTTGGAAAGGGGTTAGGTTAGGAAAATGAAACTTTCAGGGATGGGTCTACAGGCTAAAATATGTCCAAAAATGCCTGGTACTTAAATTTAGAATATTTTATTTTGTGTTCCGACGTTATTGTCTTCTATCTAAACACCGCCTAAAATGAAGGTTCCTAGAATAGGCTAGTGATGTGATTATAGGATTATGGAATTCCTGTTTCCGAACTTAACGGGTAGGAGGTAAAGAGTCTAACAACATACTTGGCCCCTTCCTCCTTTAGAATATGAATTTTACTTTATTCTACAAAGCATTTAAAGACACTAAGGCATTATCAAAACTGGGCTTCTTCCCAAGTTGAAATTCAATGGTGCAATCAGGGCAATGACTCTGGGAGGAGTAGGGGTTAGACCACTTTCTCTTCAAGATAAGTGATGGATTCTGCATTGAAAATTACAATGCAGTCGTTTATTATATAATGGCTGTAAGACACCTTTTCATTACTCTAACCTTCTGCCATCCTTTCCAAAGCACTAACCTCTTGCAGGCATCCTCCTTAGAGAATTTCGATCTCCCATCATATGTCCATATCAAATATAGACCCCAAAGCGTTATCATCAAGATAATAGGTGAACCTAGTTAATCCCAAAATTGCAAAATATTCTATACTTTCTATTTCACAACATTTGCTCAGGTCAAATTTGTTGTCTTCATATCTATAGTTTTTTTTTCTATAATCTATCTATAATATATATTATATTGTTTTTCTTTATAATTTTTATTTTTACATAAGGTTTTTTTCTATAGGATATATTTTTGTAAGTAATACACATTTTATCTCTCTTTGTGTTTTATCGTCTTAAAATCGTTTTTTTTTCACTACTATGGGCCTATTTATACTTACCAAAGTTGCAGCGCAAGTCGCTAATTTGTATATTTCAATATATATTAATTTGTTTCTCGGATGGAAAATATCCCGTGTTAAATTATTTTCTTTTAAAATTATTTGTTATATATATATATATATATATATATATATATATATATATATATATATATATATATATATATATATATATATATATATATATACATATATATATATATATATATACATATATATATATATATATATATATTATATATATATATATATATATATATATATATATATATATATATATATATTTCTATATATGTATATGTCTAGCATATGTCTATATATGGAAAAAATATGTATTTGTCTATATTTTTGGCAGAAAAAAACCTACCGATAGGACCTAAGAATTTTTCTAAGGGGTTAGGGGACTTCTACGTGATTTTATTTGGTTTTTCCTGTAGCTTTTACATTTGTCTTAAGCAAAGCAAAGAAATAAAAACAACAATAAAAGCTGCATAATTTAAAACAACGCAACAAATGTACATTTTATAGTAGCCGTAAGAAATTTACTAAGTCTGAGAATTTTGTTTGCTAATAATCAAAACTGACTCTTCCACTTAGCATGGTTAGTGCTTTGAAGTATTTCCCCATTCACTGTTATGTAGAGCGATAGTTCAGTAGATTATCCTCTAGTCGTCTTCTCCATTTTCAGTCCTCTTTTAGGGGCCTTACCAAAAATCAGGTAAGAAGGAAGAGAAATTATAACTACATTTGTGTGGCGAGGGAGGCTGAATTTACTCTGAATTTTTTTTTTAACTTAGTTATTGACAAATTTTCTTAACTTTTCTTAAAGTTTCTTAGCAATTTTCAGTTCTCTTTTAGGGGCCTTACCAAAAATCAGGTCAGAAGGAAGAGACATTATAGCTACATTCTCGTGGTAAGGGAGGCCAAATTAACTCTGAATTTTTTTTTAAACTTAGTTATTTACAAGTTTTCTTGAGAGAGAAAAAAAAATACACAGCCATTACAAAAATAGGCTCGCACATTTCACTGTAGCAAATTCGTCGCTATTTTCCATTTCCTTTGTCAAAAGTAAAATAAACTATTAGAATTGTTGAATAAATAAGTTCCACTACAAATTTCCAAATCGTTTTCCGTAATATCAGAGCACTCTTGTGGTGGCACTTAGGCCTATAAGATTTCACTCCCCATATCCATTCATTGATGCAAGCAAACGGAAGCGAGAAAGAGGCGATGCCTTCCTGGGAAGCAAGAGTATGTTATAAAATCTATAAAAATATGAAAATATGAAAAACTTTTAATTTAATCCTGGCAAACAAAGCTCCTAGTAGAACTAACCTCCCCCCCCCACAATTTAATTTCATAGTGGTGCTCATGCTTTTACGGATTCATTCTTCTTGGGATAAACCACAGCGCACTCCTCAGAGAAATAAAAAAAAAAATGTCTTTATTAATCGTGTTTTTACATCGAATTGAAAAACTTGGTCTTGCTCATATTAAAGCTGAACCATGGACGATGCTATAGACTATAGAGTTCTAAAACGCATTATTAAGAAAAAATATAGAAGAATTGGCGTCATGGGTAGGTAATTTTCACTGGCTGAAGTCCGGAACAAAGTGGCAGAAAAAGTAGGCAACATTTCCTTGAAAAAAGCTTTTTTTTGTGAGCCACTATAGCTGAGTTTTGGGCTAGGAACCTACATAAATTTGCCCTTTATGTTTTCCTGTTTATTTCACCTTTTTGTTCTTCAATTAATTTTTTTTTATTTCAGTTACGTTCCCACCAGTTCCCGAAGGATTTACTCTACAGCAATACTGCCAATCAATCGTAAGTTTCTCACTACAGTTTCAAATTATTAAACGGTTTAAAGATAAAAGCTTGCCAATTATAAATAAACTCTAAAATTTAGACTTTTGAAAACAATCCATACTCACACAGAAATAAATGACTTTTTCTATGTTGATTTCTAGTATCTAAAATTTATTGAGTTTGGAGCAGTCACTAAGAAATTATTGGTAAAAGAATATTTTCATAATTTTATAAAGGTACAGAAAAGGAGGAAATGTCCCAAAAATTATGCAATCTTTGAAACATATCATCATCAATCTGAAGGTCGGTGACAGTTTGAGACCAAAAGTTTTAGCTCTCTGTCTACAATAATACGAAGTCTTACTTGTTTTTGCTAAGGACAGCAAACCTCTCATTATTACATTGGATTCAATGCCACGTAGTAGTTTTGAGATGAACCTGATTTTAAGATTTTGTCTATATAAAATTTGTATTTGGACTTTTTTTTTTGGACTTATATAAAGAATACAAAACGAACTGGTGAATGCCCTAGTAAATTTACAGTACTGGTGCATTATATGGTCACTTCTAAAAAGTCAAGTTTGGTTAATGCTAATGAAATGAAATAAACTAGGATGAATATATAATAGTTTATAAACAAATTTGGGCTATATATTTGCACATTAGGGGGGTAGGGAGTAAAGCATAGCATATATTAAATACGTAACCTAACTAACCTAGGTACCTTTACCCTCCCCCCTAAACCCCAAAAAACAATCGTTTAAATACTGTAAAATCCATGAGAAACAACGCTTTGCAATCAATTTAGGTCTCTGAAATAGCCGCTTGACGGGTTTTGTCGGGTAACTGTAGCATTTCCCGTTTGAAATTTCACATGCAGTATATAGCGATGTCCGCAAAATGCACAAGTACCTTTTTTTCTTATAGAGTGACGCTGCTCAAATGGCAATAACTGAATGCAAACTTGCTTCAAAGCGTAAGAGAAGTCGAGATAACCGACCTGTTGTTATGCGGTTTGGACGCAGACCAGGAGGTAGATTCCCAACAAGGAAAATCATTTCCAACAATATATTAGCTTTCTGTGGATTTAAACAGTCCTGTTCTTTCCCTGGATTTACACTTAATTTACTCCAGGTAGTTGTACCAGGTGAGAATCGTTATAGCTATTATTGTGAATTTTTTGTTGTCATTATATCGTTGACGTTATTAAAACCACATAAATAAAACCGATTTCCTATTTTTATTTCATAAGATTTGTTTTTCTTTTTTTTGTGTCCTTTGACATAAATAATTGCTATTAATCCTCATAAATTCTTTTTCGTATTTACAAATTTTCCTATTTATCTTCAGGTTTGTATTCAAGAATACAAATTTTGGGAGAGAAGCGGAGTTCAGTTTTTGGGAGGGTGAAAATTTGTAGAAGAAGGAAAACCTATAATTTAAAATAAAATTACAGTAAACTACTGTGCAAAGTGTTGAAATTTATTATTGTGAGGAGGAGGACTTAGTTATGCGGTTTGGACGTAGACGAGAAGGTAGATTCCCAACAACAAAAATCATCTCCAACAATATATTATCTTTCTGTGGATTTAAACAGTCCTGTTCTTTCCCTGGATTTACACGTTATCTACTCCAGATAGTTGTCCCAGGTGAGAATCGTTATAGCTATATTAGTGCAAAATTTTTTGTTTGTATATCGTTGACGTTATTACAACCAAAAAAATAAAAACAATTTCCTGTTTTTATTTCATAAGATTTGTTTTTTTTTTCATTTTTTTTGAGTTCTTTGACATAAATAATTGCTATTAATCCTCATAAAATCTGTTTTATGTCTAAAATTTGTTCTATTCATCTTCAGGTTCGTATTCAAGAATACAAATTTTGGGAGAGAAGCGGAGTTCAGTTTTTGGGAGGGTGAAAGTTTGTAGAAGAAGGAAAAACCATCAATTTAAAATAAAATTACAGTAAACTACTGTGTAAAGTGTTGAATTTTATTATTGAGAAGAGGAGGAAGTCTTATGATATCTTTTGCGTATATTGTTGTGTAGTTTGTAGAATTTCCTTTTTTATTTAAGCTTATATTCCTTTGTAATTGCAATTACAAGGAATCCAAAAATCTAACAAACATTCTGCTCGTTTTTCATAGGTTCGTCATTTACCTTAAACTCACTTTTCATTAATAACAACCCCTTTCCTTTGAAAAGTGAAGTCTCAGAAATTCTTGATTTTCATATCCATGTTATCATAATTCAAGAATATATCGTCAATTCCAATGATTGAACTTACTTACTAAGTAACGTTACATTTTTTAAATGAAACTACGGAAAAATTGGTTCTTGCAATATGCTTATTACATTCTGGACCAGGCATTTAGTTATAAATTTGTTTTTAAATAAGATAAGGATTCAGGAGGGGGAGACAGCTTTGCTAATAGACTAGAAATTAGGTAGTCTCTATGTAAATTATAATACATTAAGGGGAAAGTTAGAACAGCCATATTGCATCAGGGGTCCATTCCTCAATATAGTTACCAGGCTCTCTTCTGTTTCAGTTTTTGGCGACTGTTATGACACTCTGAATCCAATTGTTTTTTTTTCCATTCGCAATCCATCTGGATTACTTTCTGGCAATTGGTGCTTTCTGGTGGTTTTCGGTGACTTTTAGTGCTTTCTGGCAATCCATCTGGTGCCAAATAAAAAACAGGTTATCCTGGAATGGGATTGGAAACAGGTCATAAAGATGGACGTTTATGAAATTTGGACTTTATGGGAGGAAGTAAAGAGGGAAACTTTGGAAACAGTGGGGGGAGGAGGACGGCGTATTGTGACGCAAATACTCGTTGGTTAGTAGTAGTCCTTTTTTCACTAAAACTTATTTCCAATTTTGCCTTACCAACGACTCAGCGTAGTTTAGCTTAGTTTTTTCTCAGGGTCACCGAAAATTTGGCATGATAACCTTTACTTTGACGCTGATCTTAAAAACGATGATACTATGTGCAACTCATTTTCTGTTTTCTAGGTTTCCCAGATATTATTGCAGCTGGTGGTCAATCCTCATCATTCACAACCGGCTAAGCTGTTCAAATCAAAATTGAGTACTATTTATTTAATTTATTAAAATTTAGCAGTTTCATTTTGTCTTTTTTACTGTTCACATTAAATTATTCTTCGATTTGTTTATTTTGTATTAGATAATAGAAGAAAAGAAGAAAAAATTACTAAAATATAGGTCAGATTCTATTACTCCTGAACCCATACTAGTCTATCATTTAAGCTACAGTCGCAAAAACTTTGATTTTGCTTTTAAATCAATTTTATAAGCTCAAGTACAATAAAGCTCAAGTTTCAAGTCCAATAAAGTGCATGGATTCAAGGGTGGAGAACATACTGATTCCTGCCCGAAATCAGCCTCTGAAATCCATGATTTAGAATTCACTCCCTACGAGATAAGATCTAAGAAAAGACCAGCTAAATAATTTTTTTTTTTTTAAGTTTCTTGAATATGCTATTTGTGCTTCCATGGATTCATCTTTATGAAAAAAAAAATCAGGACAAGTTTCTGAAAATTTTAGGTGTTTACGGCATTACTAAATGAAAAATCAAATTCTCGAAAAAGTATTATCTATTAACATGTTTTTATTAAATTAATGGATAGTTCACATATTTTTCTATGAAGACAAACGTGAAATTACTTTACCAAAACGAGGGGGTGCCCTGCTATTGCCCTGGGGGGTGCCAGGGGGTGCCCTGGAGAAACCAAAATAGCACTGTGGAAACAAAAATCGAGCTTATATAATAAGCATTTATTCTGAAAGTTAAGTTTAGATCTCGGCACTGCACCGATGAGGGAAGACCGGTGGCGGTGGGGCCAAAAACAGCACGCCGCGCCGCGCCGCCGGTAAGATGTCGGCGGCGCGCCGCCGGCGTGATCAATGTTGACCGCAAACATTGTTTTCATCAGTCTTTCTCAAATCACAGCTTAAATTTACAACAGATTCGAGCCTATTCATGAGTTCAAAAATTCACAAGTCGCAAAAGAAGTAGAAATCTGGTAGAAACGAAATGGCTGTGGCGTTTCAGAACTCTTGCATAATGCGAGTAGTTGAAGTATCTATTAGCTATGTATTCTTAACATAAATAATTATCAAACTTAGTAGTTTTTCCATCGAGCATTACTGCATACAAAACTTTAAATACCGTATCACAAAATTCAAATTTGGGTAAAAACTTTTGAATATAGCTTTGAACTTAGAAGCTTAGTTTTTTCATAATGCCCTTTGCCTATATCTGTTTTGTCACCTTTAAAACAGTTGAAATGGGTGACTTTGATATTGATTGTTTTTTTGTTTTTTTTGCTCTTTTAGATTCCTAAAAAGCCTTCTTGTATTAAAAACTGGTTTTTAATAAAAACTTTAAAAAAATGTATTTTAAAGTTTTTTTTGGCTTCTTTATAGAATATATGTCATGTACGCTAAGGATGAACTGCTGCTTTTTTATTGTTTTTGGCTGCTCTTTTGGACATTATTCATTTTTTCTTTTGAGGATTGATTCCAAATTATAAACTGATAAATACCTAATATCAGTCAAATTATAAACTGCATCTAAAAGGAGTAAATTTATCAAATTGAAAAATACATGATGAACACTTCACATGAGAACACTTCAATTACAATGAAACAAAAAACACTTAATGGTTTATTCGGTATGAACAAAAATGAAGTGCCAGCTATTTTCTTAGGTAAAAAAGGAAAAGCTTATCCATTTTAAATGTAAATAAATGAAATAATATGCAGACTGAAGTAGCTCCAGGAAGATGTTGAGATTTTCATCCTAGTTCGTCACTTTTAATCCAAGCAAAATGTTAGGACACATAGTATCAGTAATTGAGTTTAAGATTTGATTTCCAAATGCTCTTTGATCCCCACCCAGGCTCAAAGCTTCTGCTATGGTCATTTCCATGGAAATATCCAAATAGTTTCTTTTTAAAATATCTTTCAAGCGTAGTTAGGGGCATTTAGCCTTTTTTGCTTTTCTTCAAAGCTTTGAAAAAAGTGTTATAATATTCCAAATGTTACATTTGTTATATTTGTGCATATTTTTGGTAATCATTTGTGGGGTGATCGAATTCTTTAAGCCTCTGTAGATACGTAAGAACGTTGCAACATCTAGTACCCTGAGGTCATAAGACTGTCAAAGACTCCTCCTTGAACCTCCCAAATTGAAAGCTTTTATTATGACATGGCCTTTTAATGTAACTTGGGCACTGGACCAGGCACCCCTGCTTTAAAAAAAATCGAGGTATTATAATTTAAATATGATAGCTCAGTACCCCCCCCCCCTCTGGATACCACCTTGATAGGATGCCGTCTCTGCTTTAAATTAAAAAAAATTAACTTTTTGGGATCTCTGCTTTCAATAAAAAAAATTTCGAGATATTATCATTTAATTGTAATACCTCCCTACCCCCCCCCCCCCCTCTGAATACCACCTTGATAGGATACCGTCTCAGCTTTCATTAGAAAAATAATTTACTTAATAATTAACTAGGTTCAAACAAACACGCAAAGTAACGTTAAACAACTTAGTGTTCCTTGAAAAAAAAATTCAGGGTATGAGTAAAAGGATACAAAGACAACAACAAAAATGTCGAAATTATTCAGATATACCTCAAATTATTGGAATACTGAGTCATAGATTCGCAGTGGCATTCAATAAGATCCAAAGAATCTAATTAAAAGGGAGCACACACAAAAGCCAAATTAGGCCAGTAGCCTATGAGAAATCGCAAAATACGGCGAACAAGTCCTAATGGGGGGCCCTGGGTCTATCAAAATATTTCAATGGTTTCCCAGGGAATTTGATATTATTTTCTTATGTCTCCACTTTAAATGAAAAAAAATAATTATCTTATAGGCATCCCTGCTTTCAATAAAAAAATGAGGTATTATTATTTAAAAATGATAGCCCCCTATCCCCCCTATAGGCAATAATTTACAATTTATTTATGAATCATATTTTTAGGGTAACTTCCGGTTCAATCTTTAATTCCCCAACCTTGTACATAGCTTAGTCTATAGCTAAATTTTGTCTCAATAGAAGGTTTTTTTTTTTGGGGGGGGGGGTAAAAATGTTTCAGAAAGAGGATTGTATTTTCTATCAGGCGTTCAACAATTGAGTATTAAACATTAAGAAAAGCTTATCTAAAAACTCTGCCCTGGGGCATATAAGGTTCTTATAGAAAGCATTGTCATAGAAATTTCAAAAAGGGCTCATTTGATTGGAAATTGAAAGGGCTAGTACCCTTTTTAACAGTCGGAAGCGATTGGAGGGCAACTAACCCCCCTCTCATGCTCACCATTTCCCCAAACACATCCAATCAAAATTTTGAGATAGCAATTTTTTCAATGTTGTAGAAAGTTCTGGAAATTAGGTTTTTGAAGATGACCCCCCCCCCAGCCCTAAGGGCAAGGGTTGTAAGTTATACCCTGGGGGCATATAAGGTTGCTATTGAAAGCGTTGTCGTAAAAACTTCAAAAGGGCTCATTCGATTGGAAATTGAAAGGGCTAGTGCCTTTTTAATAGTTGACAGTGATTGGAGAGCAACTTACGCCCCTCTGACGCCTACCATTTCCCCAAACACATTCAATCAATATTTTGAGATGGCCATTTTTTAACGTAGTGGAAAGTTCTGGAAATTAGGTCTTTGTGGATAACAACCCCCTCACAGTCCTCAGGGCAAGGGTTGTAATTTGTAATTTATGCCTTTGGGGCATATAAGGTGTGTATAAAAAGCGTTGTCGTAGAAACTCAAAAAGGGCTCATTCGAGAGGGAATTGAAAGGGCTGGTGCCCTTTTTAATAGTCGAAAGTAATTGGAATCTAAAATCTAACCTTCAAATCTAACCTTCCGTAGGGAATCTAACAAGAGCAGAAAAGACACGAATAGAACTTAGCAAGGGCAGGTATATATATATATATATATATATATATATATATATATATATATATATATATATATATATATATATATATATATATATATATATATATATATATATGTATATATATATAAATATATATATATATATATATATATATATATATATATATATATATATATATATATATTATATATATATATATATATATATATATATATATATATATATATATATATATATAGTATATATATATATATATATATATATATATATATATATATATATATATTATATATATATATATATATATATATATATATATATATATATATATATACTCGTATATATGTATATATATATATATATATATATATATATATATATATATATATATATATATATATATATATATTATATATATATATATATATATATATATATATATATATATATATATGTATATATATATATATATATATATATATATATATATATATATATATACATATATATATATATATATATATATATATATATATATATATATATATATATATATATATATATATATATATATATATATATATAATATATATATATATATATATATATATATATATATATATATATATATATGTATATATATATATATATATATATATATATATTATATATATATATATATATATATATATATATACATATATATATATATATATATATATATATATATATATATATATATATATATATATATATATATATATATATATCTTGATCACCCGAATGAGGAAAGACCTAAGGGTGAGCTTCAAAGCCATCTGTTGACTCCTTCAAACAAAAGATAAACTGAGGTATTTAACCTAAAGACTAAACTGTGTAAAGCACTAGTAAGATATAGCACACCCGGGACCTTACAAAATTTTAGATGTTAAAAGAATCACCACAGTCTCAAAAACAGTATTGTTTTAAATTGCAGTTCAATAAAAATTTACATCAAGCCAGTAGTAAGTTTTCTTTAAACTTTAATTGCTTAATTGTAGTCTTTAAGTATAAAAGATTCATGACCCGAGATTCTTGATTTTCTTGATCTGTAACTTGACATTTAGAATTCTGTACCAGCTCTGCTTTAGCTAGTTTATTAATGTATTACAGGTAATTACTTGGAAAAAAAAAATCCCAAAAATTCATTGCGGAGGCTACTCGTTCTCCAGTAAACATCTCAAAGTAAAAGGAGCTACTGAAAATACCCTAGAAGATAGAATTTAGCCGAATTAAGCGGTAAGCAATTTGCATCCTATGGATAGCAAGGTAAAAAACTTGAAAATCACATGATCCTAGTCACAAGTATTATCATGAAAGCTAATTGTGCTAAAACTGTTGGACAGCACAGATGGAAATCTGGGACAAAAATAGGTGTGAATGGTCAAAATGATGTCTAATTGTTGAATTGCAGTAGCGATTTACACCCCTTTCTTTGACCCATTGCTCTTTACGCTATTTTAACGTGCTCTTTGAGTAGGGAGGACAGAGAGCAACAACCTCTCCATGCTTAACTGAGATTTCTATTCGTTTTAAGTTTCAACGCCTCTCTTTACTCCTCTTTGGAATAAATAGTTTTCAATACATTTACTTCATTTCCTTTTCCATGCACTTTTACACGAAAATTAAAGACTGAACGATATGGTGATGACAATTAAAAATATTCAAAAAATTAAAAATAAGATCGCCTACTCTCTTCGACAATGAAAATTTATTTCACTAGTTCTTTTTCCCCATCGCATCAAATTCCTAAGAATTTTGAATTTTACTTTCCTAATTGTACTGTCCTATTTGCTCAATTAACAGTTGATACAGGGACTTCTTGAAATCCAATTTTTTTTTTTGTTTTAGTCGAATCTTGAACATCCCCTCAAAATGCCTTTGTCAAGCAACTACTCCTTAACATCAATCAAAATTTGAGACAAGTTTGTTGATTTTTCCCTTCCCTGTTCCCTTGTAAAACTGACTTTTGAATTGCCATTACCTCTTTCCACTTTCTTTCTCCACTCTACTATCTAAACTCGACTCTCTCAATTCCCTTCTCTTGTGATACATCCTGCTTTTTGATTGTCGCAGCCAAATAGTATGCTTAAAAACAAAACGCTCTCATCAATGGGTGTTCTTAAGTGGCATACCATCATAACATAGGTATTCTAGAGTACCTACGCTGTCCTTACCATGAACAGTATGCTTAAGACCATATCGAAGTTTGACTTAGAAAACTGCTACTTTCGAGACACAAATAAAAAATGGGAAAGCGGATCGGAATAATCGATAAAAGATACCAAGTTTACTGATAACATCTACTATTGTCATTTTTTATCACAATTTGACAAAGCGCCTTTCGAACTAAGTCTGACATCCTGTACTCTCCAAATTCCTATGTTTTAGTAACTCTTATGAAGCTTCTTTTTTAGGTTGTCATTGTCCAAAAAATTGTTTAATTGAAAGCTTTTGCCGAAAATGAGCTCCCAAAAATACTCAAATAATTTATTTTCTGTATTTACATATGCTGAAGTGAAGCTGTATTATTCAGCTAAAGATGGAAAGTTTGATATAGCTCACTTCACTAAGTTATACAAAGGACATAATTTGGTGTTCGGGTCGTTGGTAGTTTTAACTTATTATCCCCAAGTGTGTCTATAATTTAGCTCAGGCAATGCTCCCCTGTATCCGTCCAGGGCACACAGAGTAGACAAAAAGTTGTCCTCTTTCTTTCAAGATTTCGTTTCTTCGGAAATCGATCCTATTTAGTTTAACATAGTCCATGAGTCGCGCATTTTTGAACTTTGGCCTTTTATCAAACCGTTTCAGGTAATGAATCAAACAGCTCGTGGTAACGAACTGTAAGTAAGGACCGATCCGCCTCAATAGTAACCGAAACTCTAAAAACGGAATTTTGATACCAATAGATACATCAAAAGAATCAAATTTTTATGCTGATTTCAAATATATAAGTTTCATCCAGTTTAGTTCTACCTATCAAAAGTTACGCGCCTGAGAAAATTTGCCTGATTTTCGAAAAAAAGGGGGAAACACCCCCTAAAGGCCATAGAACCTTAATGAAAATCACACCATCAGATTCAGCGAAAAGTGTTAAATTTCTTCGCTACTCACAAAGAAACTTGACATTACTGCATTAGTGTTCTTTGAAATGGTGAATATAATGTTGAAATTTTCACTAAGACATTTCCCTTCTTTAAAGAATATTTTCCCTTTTGACTGGATAAGGCCTTATCGATACCTTTGCAACATCAACCGGTGTTCTGCAAGGTAACTTGCTATCACCCTTACTATTCAATCTCTTTTTAACTGCAGCCCCTTCAGTCACTGAAAGCCCATCCGGCGCCCTCATAGAAGGGACATGATACACAAACTTGCTTATGCCCAAAGATGTAGCCCTAATTTCTGAGTCCCTCCGTGATCTTCAATTTTGAACTTATATCGTCCACAAGACAACCATACGCTTTGGGCTGATTGAATGTAAAAACAAGTTTTTTCAACTGAAAGTAAGGAGCAACATTAAAACTTTAAACGAACAGAAATTATTACGTATATGAGGGGGTTCTCCCCCTAGTCAACACCTCGCTCTTAACACTAAAGTTCAAACTGTGTTCCAATTCTTTAAGAATGTCCCCTGAATCACATAGGCTGTTTAACTAGAATAAATAGCTCGAAAACGATGGCCATGCACTGCTTGGACATGCACTGCCATGCACTTTTTAAGAATGCTAAAAACTTAAATATACAGAATTAAAAGAGATTAAAAAGAGATTGAATTAGTTCAGAAGAGACTGCAGTTAAAAAGCGATTGAATATTACGGGTGATAGCAAGTTACCCTGCAGAACACCGGTTGATGTACTATTGAGCAGTTTTTGTCTTCCAGTGCGTGCATAATCTAGTCCCAAATATTTTTTGTGATATTTACCGTGCTAACTGTGATATTCATGCATATGATACGAGGAACAGTAAAAATTTGGGGGTTGAGCTTAGAAGTAGCGCAAGATCAGGATTCCGATTGCAGTTTCTTGGAACTGCTATCTGAAATCCTTTACCAGTGAGGATTAGGCTGGCTGAACATCTTTTGGATTTTAAGAGAAAGGTAAAATAATATTTATTAAAAAATGGCTAATAAATGTGTTAATTTAATTTCATTTAGCATTGTTAATATTATTTATTTATTTTTTAATGAGGAAGGGGTGGTTGGGAGGCTTAGGTAGCTGGGTCGCAGGGAGTAACGGGTGGATGGGAGTGGTAGGAAGGAATGGGTAGATGGGGTGGTAGGGTGAATGGAAATGGTAGGATGGAACGGGTGGATGGGAAGTCCTGGGGTAGGAAGGTCAGGAGGTAGAAGTTAATTTTGATTCGATAATGTGAAGGAGTTTGGTTTACTTTTTTCTTCCATTTTTTAGTTTACTTAGTTGTTTTTTGTTCGTGTGTTTTGTAAATGACTAGCCCTTTTACTGTACATCAGCAAAAACTTAGGTTTTTTCATTAGTGCAGTAGTTGTAAATTGTGAATTGTTATAATCGTGTTTAATAATAAAGTAATAAAGTAAAAAAAAAGTAATTCTTACAATTCTTATTCTTGTTTTTACTTCGAGTTATTTTTCTTATGAAGCACCATTCACCTTTGCTTAAAGCACTTATTAATTTCAAGTAATCACACCAACAAGGCTTACCTAGCTAACCAGACTTCCCCACCCCCCCCCCCTTTCCCCCAGAATTATATCTACGATTTTGTTTCAAAGGCAGCAAGACGATACTTTATCGAAGGTGAGCAAGATACCAAGGTATGTAAATTCTTCAACCCACTTTATATTACCGTCTTCAAGCGGGGGGCTAGAGTTTAGCCCCCAGAATCAGTTTTAGGTCAGCAGTGCATAGCCATCGTTTTCGAGCTATTTATTCTAGCTAAACAGCCTGTGTGATTCAGTGGTCATTCTTAAAGAATTGGAACAAAATTCTAACTTTAGTGTTAAGAGCGAGGTGTTAACTAGTGGGCGAACCCCCCCCCCCCATATATGTAATAATTTCTGTTTGTTTTAAGCTTTAGTGTTGCTCCTTACTTTCAGTTGAAAAAACTTGTTTTTTCATTCAGTCAGCCGAAAGAGGTTGGTTGTCTGTTGGACGACATAAGTTCAAAATTGAAGATCACGGAGGGACTCAGAAATTAGGGCTATATCTTTGGGCATAAGCAAGTTTGTGTATCATGTCCCTTCTATGAGGGCGCCGGATGGGCTTTCAGTGACTGAAGGGGCTGCAGTTAAAAAGAGATTGAATAGTAAGGGTGATAGCAAGTTACCTTGTAGAACACCGGTTGATGTTGCAAAGCTTTCGATAAGGCCTTATCCAGTCAAAAGGGAAAATATTCTTTAAAAAGGGGAGTGGGTGAAAATTTCAACATTATATCTACAATTTCAAAGAACACTAATGCAGTAATGTCAAGTTTCTTTGTGAGTAGCGACGAAATTTGACACTTTTTGCTGAATCTGATGTTGTGATTTTCATTAAGGTTCTATGACTCTTAGGGGGTGTTTCCCCCTTTTTTCGAAAATCAGGCAAATTTTCTCAGGCACGTAACTTTTGATGGGTAGAACTAAACTTGTTGAAACTTATACATTTGAAATCAGCATAAAAATCTGATTCTTTTGATGTATCTATTGGTATCGAAATTCCATTTTTTAGAGTTTCGGTTACTATTGAGGCGGGTCGCTCCTTACTTACAGTTCGTTACCTGGAGCTGTTTGATTCGTTACCTGAAACGGTTTGGTAAAAGGCCAAAGTTCAAAAATGCGCGACTCAAGGACTATGTTAAACTAAATAGGATCGATTTCCGAAGAAACGAAATCTTGAAAGAAAGAGGACAACTTTTTGTCTACTCTGTGTGCGCTAGACGGATACAGGGGAGCATTGCCTGAGCTAAATTATAGACACATTTGGGGATAATAAGTTTAAAACTACCAACGACCCGAACACCAAATTATGTCCTTTGTATAACTTAGTGAAGTGAGCTATATCAAACTTTCCATCTTTAGCTGAATAATACAGCTTCACTTCAGCACATGTAAATACAGAAAATAAATTATTTGAGTATTTTTGGGAGCTCATTTTCGGCAAAAGCTTTCAATTAAATAATTTTTTGGACAATGACAACCTCAAAAAGAAGCTTCATAAGAGTTACTAAAACATAGGAATTTGGAGAGTACAGGATGTCAGACTTAGTTCGAAAGGCGCTTTGTCAAATTGTGATAAAAAATGACAATAGTAGATGTTATCAGTAAACTTGGTACCTTTTATCGATTAGTACGATCCGCTTTCCCATGTTTTATTTGTATCTCGAAAGTAGCAGTTTTCTAAGTCAAACTTCGATATGGTCATAAACATGCTGTTCATGGTAAGGACAGCGTAGTGATGGTAAGCCACTTAAGAACACCCATTGATGAGAGCGTTTTGTTTTTAAGCATACTATTTGGCTGTGACAACTAAAAGGCAGAATGTTTCACAAGAGAATGGAATTAAGAGTATAGTTTAGATAGTAGAGTGGAGAAAGAGAGTGGAGAGAGGCTATGGCAATTCAAAAGTCAGTTTTACAAGGGAACAGGGAAGGGAAAAATCAACAAACTTGTCTCAAATTTTGATTGATGTTAAGGAGTAGTTGCTTGACAAAGGAATTTTGGGGGGCCATTCAAGATGCGACTAAAAAAAAAAAAAAAAAAAAAAAAAAAAAAAAAAAAAAAAAAAAAAAAAATTGGATTTCAAGAAGTCCCTGTATCAACTATTTTAACAATTGAGCAAATAGGACAATACAATTAGGAAAGTAAAATTCAAAATTCTTAGGAATTTGATGCGATGGGGAAAAAAAGAACTTGTGAAATAAATTTTCATTATCTAACAAAGTAGGCGATCTTATTTTTTTCATTTTTTTGAATATTTGTAATTGTCATAACCATATCGTTCAGTCCTTAAGTTCCGTGTAAAAAGTACAGGGAAAAGGAAATGAAGTAAATGTATTGGAAACTATTTTTTCCAAAGGGGAGTAAAGAGAGGCGTTGAAACTTAAAACGAATAGAAATCTCAGTTAAGCATGAAGAGATCATTGCTCTCTCTCCTCCCTACTCAAAGAGTAAGTTAGAATAGCGTAAAGAGCAGAAGGTCAAAGAAAGGGGTGTAAATTGCTACTGCAAAGAGGCCAGTTTTAACATTTAGACATCGTTTTGACCATTCACCCCTATTTTGTCCCAGATTTCCGTCTGCGCTGTCCAACCGTTTTAGCATAATTAGCTTTCATGATAATATTTGTGACTAGGATTATATCATTTTCAATTTGTTTACCTTGCTATCCATAGAATGCAAATTGCTTACCGCTTAATTCGGCTAAATTCTATCTTCTAGGGTATTTTCAGTAGTTCCTTTTACTTTGAGATATTTATTGGAGAACGAGTTGCCTCCGCAATGAATTTTTGGGATTTTCAGCCATTGATCAAAGGAAGCAGGAGCATGGGTGTTCATAAGGGGGGACAGGGGGTGCCCACCCCCCCACCCTTGGCGAATGATGCTGCCTTAGTTTTGTATTTTGTTATGAGTTTTCTATTATATAGCATTAAAAGTGCAAATTAGACCAGGTTTGTCCCCGCCTGGAATTCAGCTTACGGGCGCCCATGAGCAGGAGCCCTCTCTTCTTTGCATAATTAAGGGTATTTTTCCTGGTTTAAAGTTTTAATGTCAGCCTTTAGTATCAACTTTAATTAGGATGTTTTCTAAGTCAAATTCAGAACGAAAAAAAACTCCTATTGAGTTGATATTTTACTAGACATGTCACCACGAAGAACCCAAGCACCTACAGCTATGTAACAATAAACTAGCTAAAGCAGAGCTGGTACAGAATTCTAAATGTCGAGTTACAGATCAAGAAAATCAAGAATCTCGGGTCATGAATTTATTATACTTAAACACTACAATTAAGCAATTAAAGTTCAAAGAAAACTTACTACTGGCTTGATGTAAATTAATATTGAACTGCAATTTAAAAAAAAATTCTGTTTTTGAGAGTGTGGTGATTCTTTTAACTTATTAAACGTTGTAAGGTCCTGGGTGTGAAATATGTTGCTAGAGCTTTGCACAGTTTAGTCTTTAGGTTAAATACCTCAGTTGATCTTTTGTTTGAAAGAGTCAACAGATGGCTTTGAAGCTCACCCTTAGGTCTTTACTCATTCGGGTGATCAAGATAAATATATATATATATATATATATATATATATATATATATATATATATATATATATATATATATATATATATATATATATATATATATATATATATATATATAAGTAGGGAAAGGGGTACCAACCCTGAATACACTGCGTGCTGCCATCTACAATTTAGTCTAACGCTGACAGGACATAATTAATGGTTTTTGTCACTGAGAATCAAAAAACAGGATTTTTCTCACTTTGAAGTATTTTCATGGTTTCGATGAAATTGATTTACATAATCGAGGGGAATTATTGATTCACGAAAGGGGTGAGAATTTCTGAGAACTTGATTTGCATAATCGAGGGGAATCATTGATTTACGAAAAGGGGAATAAAGAAACAAATATGGCTTCTTTGATCTTAGGTCTGAGGGATAAACGCTCTTTAGGTCAGAGAAAAATTAATATTCTATTTTTAAATAAGGCTTCGTTGATCTTTAGTGTCAGGAATTAGAAATAACGTCACTTGTTATCTTGGAATTATGCGGGAGTCTAAAGAGATAGAAATTTTATTTTTAAATACGGCTTCACTGATCTTTAAGTCGGAGAGATAAATTGATATTCTAACGAAACCTTAATAGTTTAGCTAGGAACATTTATGAGATGAAGAGATTAACGCGGGAAAAGGTTTCCTAGGAATTTCAAATATGACAGCGCAGTGATGCCAAAACAAAAGGAACACATAGAAATTACGTTTAGGGATTATTTGGGCGAAATAGTTTTGAGACATTTTAGAAGATGATTTGAGCGAAACCGTTTGAGGCATTTTAGAAGATGATTTTAGAAGATGATTTAGAAGAGGATTTGAGGGTGAAACTCTGTGGTCATTATAATACACAAGTTCTATTTGAACAGTGTTGTGAGGTCCTCTACCCCAACCCCAAAGGGCCCCAATAACCCTAACCCAACCCCGAAGGAAGCCCCCGGCCCCCAAAGGTCCCCGGGCCCCCAAAGGTCCCCCGGGCCCCCAAAGGGCCCACGAGACCCCAAAGGCCCCCAGGGCCCCCAAAGGCCCCCTGCACCCCCAAAGCCCCACCGAGGCCCTCCATTCCTCCCCCGCTTATTCAATTTTTTTAAGTTTTTTCGGACTGAATTTTTAGACTTAGAAATTACCCAACATTTTTCCGGTTTTTTCTTTAACCCATTGGCATAGAGTTTTAGCCTAGAGTCTTAGCTTAGTTTTATTTAGAGCTGAAGTTTACTTTAGTTTTAGTTAAGAGTTTAGAGTTTTAGCTTAGAGTCTTAGCTTAGAGTTTTTGTTAGAGTTCTAGTTTAGTTTAGTTTTAGTTAAGAGTTTAGATTTTTTAGCTTAGAGTCTTAGCTTAGAGTTTTTGTTAGAGTTCTAGTTTAGTTTAGTTTTAGTTAAGAGTTTTAGATTAGAGTCTTAGCTTAGATTTTTAGTTAGAGTTGAAGTTTAGTTTAGTTTTAGTTAAGAGTTTAGAGTTTTACCTTAGAGTCTTAGCTTAGAGTTTTAGTTAGAGTTGAAGTTTACTTTAGTTTTAGTTAAGAGTTTAGAGTTTTAGCTTAGAGTCTTAGCTTAGAGTTTTTGTTAGAGTTCTAGTTTAGTTTAGTAATAGTTAAGAGTTTAGTTTTTAGCTTAGAGTCTTAGCTTAGAGTTTTTGTTGAAGTTCTAGTTTAGTTTAGTTTTAGTTAAGAGTTTAGAGTTTTAGCTTAGAGTTTTAGTTAGAGCTGAAGTTTAGTTTAGTAATAGTTAAGAGTTTAGAGTTTTAGCTTGGAGTCTTAACTTAGAGTTTTAGTTAAAATTGTAGTTTTAGTTAAGTTTTAGTTAAGAGTTTAGAGTTTTAGCCTAGAGTCATAGCTTAGAGTCTTAGCTTAGAGTTTTGTTGAAGTTCTAGCTTAGTTTAGTTTTAGTTAAGAGTTTAGAGTTTTAACTTAGAGTATTGGCTTAGAGTTTTTGTTAGAGTTCTAGTTTACTTTAATTTTAGTTAAGAGTTTAGAGATTTACCTTAGAGTCTTAGCTTAGAGTTTTAGCCTAGAGTCTTAGCTTAAAGTCTTAGCTTAGAGTTTTTGTTGAAGTTCTAGTTTAGTTTAGTTTTAGTTAAGAGTTTAGAGTTTTACCTTAGAGTCTTAGCTTAGAGTTTTTGTTAGAGTTCTAGTTTTCTTTAGTTTTAGTTAAGAGTTTAGAGTTTTACCTTAGAGTTTTAGCTTAGAGTTTTAGTTAGAGTTGAAGTTTAGTTTAGTTATAGTTATAGTTAAGAGTTTTACCTTAGAGTATTAGCTTAGAGTTTTTGTTGAAGTTCTAGTTTAGTTTAGTTTTAGTTAAGAGTTTAGAGTTTTAGCCTAGAGTTTTAGTTAGAGTTGAAGTTTAGTTTAGTAATAGTTAAGATTTTAGAGTTTTAGCTTAGGGTCTTAACTTAGAGTTTTAGTTAGAGTTGAAGTTTAGTTTAGTTATAGTTAAGAATTTAGAGTTTAGCTTAGAGTCATAGCTTAGAGTTTTTGTTAGAGTTCTAGTTTAGTTTTATTTAAGAGTTTAGAGTTTTACCATAGACTCTTAGCTTAGAGTTTTAGTTAGAGTTGAAGTTTATTTTAGTTTTAGTTAAGAGTTTAGAGTTTTAGCTTAGAGTCTTAGCTTAGAGTTTTAGTTAGAGTTCTAGTTTAGTTTAGTTATAGTTAAGAGTTTAGAGTTTTAGCTTAGAGTCTTAGCTTAGAGTTTTT
Organism: Artemia sinica; assembly: GCA_027921565.1. NCBI lineage: Eukaryota > Metazoa > Arthropoda > Branchiopoda > Anostraca > Artemiidae > Artemia > Artemia sinica. Next base: position 48,924,395 of record CM051261.1, on the reverse strand, counting down.
GTTGAAGTTCTAGTTAAGAATTTAGAGTTTTAGCTTAGAATCATAGCTTAGAGTTTTAGTTAAAGTTGTAGTTTAGTTAAGTTTTAGTTAGGAGTTTAGAGTTTTAGCCTAGAGTCTTAGCTTATAGTCTTAGCTTAGAGTTTTGTTGAAGTTCTAGTTTACTTTAGTTTTAGTTAAGAGTTTAGAGTTTTACCTTGGAGTCTTAGTTTAGAGTTTTTTTAGAGTTCAAGTTTAGTTTAGTTATAGTTAAGAGCTTGGAGTTTTACCTTTGAGTCTTAGCTTGGAGTTTTAGTTAGAGTTGTAGTTTACTTTAGTTTTAGTTAAGAGTTCAGAGTTTTTAGCTTAGAGTCTTAGCTTAGAATTGTTGTTGAAGTTGAAGTTTACTTTAGTTTTAGTTAAGAGTTTAGAGTTGTAGCTTAGAGTCTTAACTTAGAGTTTTAGTTAGAGTGTAAGTTTAGTTATATTTATAGTTAAGAGTTTAGAGTTTTAGCTTAGAGTTTTTGTTAGAGTTCTAGTTTAGTTTAGTTTTAGTTAAGAGTTTAGAGTTTTACCTTAGAGTCTTAGCTTAGAGTTTTGTTAGAGTTCAAGTTTAGTTTAGTTATAGTTAAGAATTTAGAGTTTTAGCTTAGAGTCATAGCTTAGAGTTTTAGTTAAAGTTGTAGTTTAGTTAAGTTTTAGTTAAGAGTTTAGAGTTTTAGCCTAGAGTCTTAGCTTAGAGCTTTAGTTAAAGTTGAAGTTTAGTTTACTTATAGTTAAGAGTTTAGAGTTTTTAGCTTAGAGTCATAGCTTAGAGTTTCTGTTAGAGTTCTAGTTTAGTTAAGTTTTAGTTAAGAGTTTTGAGTTTTACCTTAGAGTCTTAGCTTAGAGCCTTAGTTAGAATTGAAGTTTAGTTTAGTTATAGTTAAGAGTTTTTAGCTTAGAGTCTTAGCTTTGAGTTTCTGTTAGAGTTCTAGTTTAGTTTAGTTTTAGTTAAGAGTTTAGAGTTTTACCTTAGAGTCTTAGCTTGAAGTTTTAGTTAGAGTTGAAGTTTAGTTTAGTTTTACTTTATAGTTTTAGCTTAGAGTTCTAGTTTAGTTTAATTTAGTTTTAGTTGAGTTTAGAGTTTTGGCTTAGAGTCCTAGATTAGAGTTTTAGTTAGAGTTGAAGTTTAGTTATAGTTATAGTTAAGAGTTTAGAGTTAAAGCTTAAAGTTTTAGTTAGAGTTCTAGTTTAGTTTAGTTTTGGTTATGAGTTTTAGCCTTGAGTCTTAGCTTAGAGTTTAGTTAGAGTTGAAGTTTAGTTATAGTTAAGAGTTTAGAGTTTTAGTTTAGAGTCTTAGCTTAGAGTTTTAGTTAGAGTTGAAGTTTAGTTTAGTTATAGTTAAGAGTTTAGAGTTTTTAGCTTAGAGTCATAGCGTAGAGTCTTAGCTTAGAGTTCTACTTTAGTATAGCTTTAGTTAAGAGTTTAGAGTTTTAGCTTGGAGTCTTAGCTTAGAGTTTTAGTTAGAGTTCTAGTTTAGTTTAGTTTTAGTTAAGAGTTTAGACTTTTACCTTAGAGTCTTAGCTTAGAGTTATAGCTAGAGTTCTAGTTTAGTTTAGTTTTAGTTAAGAGTTTAGAGTTTATCTTGAAGTTTTAGCTTAGAATTTTTGTTAGAGTTCTAGTTTAGTTTAGTTTAGTTTTGGTTAAGAGTTTTAGCCTAGAGTCTTAGCTTAGAGTTTAGTTAGAGTTGAAGTTTAGTTTAGTTATAGTTAAGAGTTCAGAGTTTTTAGCTTAGAGCCATAGCTTAAAGTTTTTGATAGAGTTGAAGTTTAGTTTAGTTTTAGTTAAGAGTTTAGAGTTTTACATTAGAGTTTTAGCTTAGAGTTTTAGTTAGAGTTGAAGTTTAGTTTAGTTATAGTTAAGAGTTTAGAGTTTTAGCTTAGAGTATTAGCTTAAAGTTTTAGTTAGAGTTCTAGTTTAGTTTAGTTTTAGTTAAGAGTTTAGAGTTTTAGCCTAGAGTCTTTGCTTAGAGTTTTAGTTAGAGTTGAAGTTTAGTTTAGTAATAGTTAAGAGTTTAGAGTTTTAGCTTAGAGTCTTAGTTTAGAGTTTAGTTAGAGTTGAAGTTTAGTTTAGTTATAGTTAAGAATTTAGAGTTTTTAGCTTAGAGTCATAGCTTAGAGTTTTTGATAGAGTTGAAGTTTAGTTTAGTTTTAGTTAAGAGTTTAGAGTTTTACATTAGAGTTTTAGCTTAGAGTTTTAGTTAGAGTTGAAGTTTAGTTTAGTTATAGTTAAGAGTTTAGAGTTTTAGCTTAGAGTATTAGCTTAAAGTTTTAGTTAGAGTTCTAGTTTAGTTTAGTTTTAGTTAAGAGTTTAGAGTTTTAGCCTAGAGTCTTAGCTTAGAGTTTTAGTTAGAGTTGAAGTTTAGTTTAGTAATAGTTAAGAGTTTAGAGTTTTAGCTTAGAGTCTTAGCTTAGAGTTTTTGTTAGAGTTCTAGTTTATTTTAGTTTTAGTTAAGAGTTTAGAGTTTTGCCTTAGGGTCCTAGCTTAGAGTTTTAGTTATAGTTCAAGTTTAGTTTAGTTATAGTTAAGAATTTAGAGTTTTAGCTTAGAGTCATAGCTTACAGTTTTAGTTAAAGTTGTAGTTTAGTTAAGTTTTAGTTAAGAGTTTAGAGTTTTAGCCTAGAGTCTTAGCTTAGAGTTTTAGTTAGAGTTGAAGTTTAGTTTAGTTATAGTTAAGAGTTTAGAGTTTTAGCTTAGAGTCATAGCTTAGAGTTTCTGTTAGAGTTTTAGTTTAATTAAGTTTTAGTTAAGAGTTTAGAGTTTTACCTTAGAGTCTTAGCTTAGAGCCTTAGTTAGAGTTGAAGTTTAGTTTAGTTATAGTTAAGAGTTTAGAGTTTTTAGCTTAGAGTCTTAGCTTTGAGTTTCTGTTAGAGTTCTAGTTTAGTTTAGTTTTAGTTAAGAGTTTAGTGTTTTACCTTAGAGTCTTAGCTTGAACTTTTAGTTAGAGTTGAAGTTTAGTTTAGTTTTACTTTATAGTTTTAGCTTAGAGTTCTAGTTTAGTTTAGTTTAGTTTTAGTTGAGTTTAGAGTTTTGGCTTAGAGTCCTAGATTAGAGTTTTAGTTAGAGTTGAAGTTTAGTTATAGTTATAGTTAAGAGTTTAGAGTTATAGCTTAAAGTTTTAGTTAGAGTTGAAGTTTAGTTTAGTTTTAGTCAAGAGTTTAGAGTTTTTAGCTTAGACTCATAGCGTAGAGTCTTAGCTTAGAGTTCTACTTTAGTGTAGCTTTAGTTAAGAGTTTAGAGTTTTAGCTTGGAGTCTTAGCTTAGAGTTTTAGTTAGAGTTCTAGTTTAGTTTAGTTTTAGTTAAGAGTTTAGACTTTTACCTTAGAGTCTTAGCTTAGAGTTTTAGTTAGAGTTCTAGTTTAGTTTAGTTTTAGTTAAGAGTTTAGAGTTTATCTTGGAGTTTTAGCTTAGAATTTTTGTTAGAGTTCTAGTTTAGTTTAGTTTAGTTTTGGTTAAGAGTTTTAGACTAGAGTCTTAGCTTAGAGTTTAGTTAGAGTTGAAGTTTAGTTTAGTTATAGTTAAGAGTTCAGAGTTTTTACCTTAGAGCCATAGCTTAAAGTTTTTGATGGAGTTGAAGTTTAGTTTAGTTTTAGTTAAGAGTTTAGAGTTTTACATTAGAGTTTTAGCTTAGAGTTTTAGTTAGAGTTGAAGTTTAGTTTAGTTATAGTTAAGAGTTTAGAGTTTTAGCTTAGAGTCTTAGCTTAAAGTTTTAGTTAGAGTTCTAGTTTAGTTTAGTTTTAGTTAAGAGTTTAGAGTTTTAGCCTAGAGTCATAGCTTAGAGTTTTAGTTAAAGTTGAAGTTTAGTTTAGTTATAGTTAAGAGTTTAGAGTTTTTAGCTTAGAGTCATAGCTTAGGGTTTTTGATAGAGTTGAAGTTTAGTTTAGTTTTAGTTAAGAGTTTAGAGTTTTACATTAGAGTTTTAGCTTAGAGTTTTAGTTAGAGTTGAAGTTTAATTTAGTTATAGTTAAGAGTTTAGAGTTTTAGCTTAGAGTATTAGCTTAAAGTTTTAGTTAGAGTTCTAGTTTAGTTTAGTTTTAGTTAAGAGTTTAGAGTTTTAGCCTAGAGTCTTAGCTTAGAGTTTTAGTTAAAGTTGAAGTTTAGTTTAGTAATAGTTAAGAGTTTAGAGTTTTACCTTAGAGTCTTAGCTTAGAGTTTTAGTTAGAGTTGAAGTTTAGTTTAGTTATAGTTAAGAGTTTAGAGTTTTTAGCTTAGAGTCTTAGCTTAGAGTTTTTTTTAGAGTTCTAGTTTCGTTTAGTTTTAGTTAAGAGTTTATAGTTTTACCTTACAGTCTTAGCTTAGAGTTTTAGTTATGGTTGAAGTTTAGTTTAGTTATAGTTAAGAGTTTAGAGTTTTTAGCTTAGAGTGTCAGCATAGAGTTTAGTTAGAGTTCTAGTTTAGTTTAGTTATAGTTAAGAGTTTAGATTTTCAGCTTAGACTCATAACTTAGAGTTTTAGTTAGACTTGAAGTTTTAGCTTAGAGTTTTAGTTATGGTTGAAGCTTAGTTTAGTTTTAGTTAAGAGTTTAGAGTTTTTAGCTTAGAGTGTCAGCATAGAGTTTAGTTAGAGTTCTAGTTTAGTTTAGTTATAGTTAAGAGTTTAGATTTTCAGCTTAGACTCATAACTTAGAGTATTAGTTAGACTTGAAGTTTAGTTTAGTTTTATTTTATAGTTTTAGCTTAGAGTTTCAATTAGAGTTCTGAAATAGTTTAATTTTAGTTAAGAGTTTGGTGTTTTACCATAGAGTCTTAGCTTAGAGTTTTAGTTAGAGTTGAAGTTTACTATAGTTTTAGTTAAGAGTTTAGAGTTTTAGCATAGGGTCTTAGCTTAGTTTTATTTAGAGCTGAAGTTTACTTTAGTTTTAGTTAAGAGTTTAGAGCTTTAGCTTAGAGTCTTAGCTTAGAGTTTTTGTTAGAGTTCTAGTTTAGTTTAGTTATAGTTAAGAGTTTAGAGTTTTTAGCTTAGAGTCTTAGCTTAGAGTTTTTTTGAAGTTCTAGTTTAGTTTAGTTTTAGTTAAGAGTTTAGAGTTATAGCCTAGAGTTTTAGCTTAGAGTTTTAGTTAGAGTTGAAGTTTAGATTAGTAATAGTTAAGAGTTTAGAGTTTTAGCTTAGAGTCTTAACTTAGAGTTTTAGTTAGAGTTGAAGTTTACTTTAGTTATAGTTAAGAATTTAGAATTTAGCTTAATATTCATAGCTTAGAGTTTTTGTTAGAGTTCTAGTTTGTTTTTAGTTAAGAGTTTAGAGTGTTACCATAGAGTCTTAGCTTAGAGTTTTAGTTAGATTTGAAGTTTACTTTAGTTTTAGTTAAGAGTTTAGAGTTTTAGCTTAGAGTCTTAGCTTAGAGTTTTAGTTAGAGTTCTAGTTTAGTTTAGTTATAGTTAAGAGTTTTAGCTTAGAGTCTTAGCTTAGAGTTTTTGTTGAAGTTCTAGTTAAGAATTTAGAGTTTTAGCTTAGAATCATAGCTTAGAGTTTTAGTTAAAGTTGTAGTTTAGTTAAGTTTTAGTTAGGAGTTTAGAGTTTTAGCCTAGAGTCTTAACTTAGAGTCTTAGCTTAGAGCTTTGTTGAAGTTGAAGTTTACTTTAGTTTTAGTTAAGAGTTTAGAGTTTTATCTTAGAGTCTTAGCTTAGAGTTTTAGTTAGAGTTGAAGTTTAGTTTAGCTATAGTTAAGAGTTTGGAGTTTTACCTTAGAGTCTTAGCTTGGAGTTTTAGTTAGAGTTGTAGTTTACTTTAGTTTTAGTTAAGAGTTGAGAGTTTTAGCTTAGAGTCTTAGCTTAGAGTTGTTGTTGAAGTTGAAGTTTACTTTAGTTTTAGTTAAGAGTTCAGAGTTTTATCTTAGAGGCTTAACTTAGAGTTTTAGTTAGAGTTGAAGTTTAGTTATAGTAATAGTTAAGAGTTTAGAGTTCTAGCTTAGAGTTTTAGTTAGAGTTGAAGTTTAGTTTAGTTATAGTTAAGAGTTTAGAGTTTTAGCTTAGAGTCTTAGCTTAAAGTTTTAGTTAGAGTTCTAGTTTAGTTTACTTTTAGTTAAGAGTTTAGAGTTTTAGCCTAGAGTCTTAGCTTAGAGTTTTAGTTAGAGTTGAAGTTTAGTTTAGTAATAGTTAAGAGTTTACAGTTTTAGCTTAGAGTCTTAGCTTAGAGTTTTAGTTAGAGTTGAAGTTTAGTTTAGCTATAGTTAAGAGTTTAGAGTTTTTCGGTTAGAGTCATAGCTTAGAGTTTTTGATAGAGTTGAAGTTTAGTTTAATTTTAGTTAAGAGTTTAGAGTTTTACATTAGAGTTTTAGCTTAGAGTTTTAGTTAGAATTGAAGTTTAGTTTAGTTATAGTTAAGAGTTTAGAGTTTCAGCTTAGAGTAATAGCTTAAAGTTTTAGTTAGAGTTATAGTTTGGTTTAGTTTTAGTTAAGAGTCTAGAGTTTTAGCCTAGAGTCTTAGCTTAGAGTTTTAGCTTAGAGTCTTAGCTTAGAGTTTTTGTTAGAAATCTAGTTTCGTTTAGTTTTAGTTAAGAGCTTAGAGTTTTACCTTACAGTCTTAGCTTAGAGTTTTAGTTAGAGTTGAAGTTTAGTTTAGTTATAGTTCAGAGTTTAGAGTTTTTAGCTTAGAGTCTTAGCTTAGAGTTTTTGTTAGAGTTCTAGTTTAGTTTAGTTATAGTTAAGAATTTAGAGTTGTAGCTTAGAGTCATAGCTTAGAGTTTGGTTAAGTTTTAGTTAAGAGTTTAGAGATTTAGCTTAGAGTCATAGCTTAGAGTTTTTTTTAGACTTGAAGTTTAGTTTAGTTTAGTTTTACTTTATAGTTTTAGCTTAGAGTTTCAGTTAGAGTTCTAGTTTAGTTTAGTTTTAGTTAAGAGTTTAGAGTTTTTACTTAGAGTCTTAGCTTAGAGTTTTTGTTGAAGTTCTAGATTAGTTTAGTTTTAGTTAAGAGTTTAGAGTTTTAGCTTAGACTCATAACTTAGAGTTTTAGTTAGACTTGAAGTTTAGTTTAGTTTAGTTTTACTTTATAGTTTTAGCTTAGAGTTTCAGTTAGAGTTCTAGTTTAGTTTAGTTTTAGTTAAGAGTTTAGAGTTTTTGCTTAGAGTCTTAGCTTAGAGTTTTTGTTGAAGTTCTAGATTAGTTTAGTTTTAGTTAAGAGTTTAGAGTTTTACCTTAGAGTCTTAGCTTAGAGTTTTAGTTAGAGTTGAAGTTTAGTATAGTAATAGTTAAGGGTTTAGAGTTTTAGCTTAGAGTTTTTGTTAGAGTTCTAGTTTAGTTTTAGTTAAGAATTTAGAGTTTTACCATAAAGTCTTAGCTTAGAGTTATAATTAGAGTTGAAGTTTAGTTTAGTTATAGTTAAGAATTTACAGTTTTAGCTTAGAGTCATAGCTTTGAGTTTTACTTAAAGTTGTAGTTTGGTTAAGTTTTAGTTAAGAGTTTAGAGTTTTAGCTTAGAGTCATAGCTTAGAGTTTTTGTTAGAGTTCTAGTTTAGTTTAGTTATAGTTAAGAGTTTAGAGTTTTAGCTTAGAGTCTTAGCTTAGAGTTTTAGTTAGAGTTCTAGTTTAGTTTAGTTTTAGTTAAGAGTTTAGAGTTTTACCTTAGAGTATTAGCTTAGAGTTTAGTGAGAGTTTAAGTTTAGTTTAGCTATAGTTAAGAGTTTTGAGCTTTAGCTTTGAGTCTTAGCTTAGAGTTTTAGTTAGAGTTGAAGCTTAGTTTAGTTATAGTTAAGAGTATAGAGTTTTAGCTTAGAGTCATAGCTTAGAGTTTTTTGTTAGAGTTCTAGTTTAGCTAAGAGTTTTAGTTTAGAGTTTAGAGTTTTAGTTTAGAGTCTTAGAGTTTTAGTTAGAGTTTTAGTTAAAGTTTTATTTTAGTTAAGGTTTAGTTAAGAGTTTAGAGTTTTAGCCTAGAGTCTTAGCTTAGAGTCTTAGTTTAGAGTTTTTGTTGAAGTTCTAGTTTACTTTAGTTTTAGTTTAGAGTTCTACCTTAGAGTCATAGCTTAGAGTCTTACTAAGAGTTGAAGTTTAGTTTAGTTATAGTTAAAGGTTTAGAGTCTTAGCTTGGAGTCTTAGCATGGAGTCTTAGCTTAGAGTTTTAGTTAGAGTTCTAGTTTAGTTTTAGTTACGAGTTTAAAGTTTTACCTTAGAGTCTTTGCTTAGAGTTTTAGTTAGAGTTCTAGTTTAGTTCAGGTTTAGTTAAGAGTTTTAAGTTTCACCTTAAAGTCTTAGCTTAGAGTTTTAGTTAGGGTTGAAGTTTCGTTTAGTTTAGTTATAGTTAAGAGTTTATAGTTTTAGCTTAGAGTCTTAGCTTAGAGTTTTAGTTAGATTTATTGTTTAGTTTAGTTTTAGTTAAGAGTTTTAGCTTAGAGTTTTAGCCTAGAATCTTAGCTTAGAGATTTAGTTAGAGTTGAAGTTTAGTCTAAACTAGCATAACCATAAAATTCCACAATATAACATAGAAATAGCAAAACCATAGGTTAGATTAGGTTAGGTTAGAGGTTAGGTTTCTCCACGTTTAAGTTAGGTTAGATTAGGTTAGCTTATCATGAGCGCTCATGATAAGCTAACCTAATCTAACCTAACTTAAACGTGGAGAAACCTAACCTCTAACCTAACCTAATCTAACCTATGGTTTTGCTATTTCTATGTTATATTGTGGAATTTTATGGTTATGCTAGTTTAGACTAAACTTCAACTCTAACTAAATCTCTAAGCTAAGATTCTAGGCTAAAAATCTAAGCTAAAACTCTTAACTAAAACTAAACAATGCAATAACTCTAACTAAAAATCTAAGCTAAGACTATAAGCTAAAACTATAAACTCTTAACTATAACTAAACTAAACGAAACTTCAACCCTAACTAAAACTCTAAGCTAAGACTCTAAGCTAAAACTCTAAACTCTTAACTAAAACTGAACTAAACTAAAACTCTAGCTAAAACTCTAAGCTAAGACTCTAGGCTAAAACTCTAAACTCTTAACTAAACCTTAACTAAAATAAAACTTTAACTAAAAATCTAACTAAAACTCTAAGACTCTAAACTAAAACTCTAAACTCTAAACTAAAACACTTAACTAAACTAGAACTCTAACAAAAAACTCTAAGCTGTGACTCTAAGCTAAAACTCTAAACTCTTAACTATAACTAAACTAAACTTCAACCCTAACTCAAACTCTAAGCTAAGACTCAAAGCTAAAACTCAAAACGCTTATCTATAGATAAACTAAACTTCAACTTTAACTAAACTCTAAGCTAAGACTCTAAGGTAAAACTCTAAACTCTTAACTAAAACTAAACTAAATTAGAACTCTAACAAAAACTCTAAGCTAAGACTCTAAGCTAAAAACTCTAAACTCTTAACTATAATTAAACTAAACTAGAACTCTAACAAAAACTCTAAGCTATGACTCTAAGCTAAAACTCTAAACTCTTAACTAAAACTTAACCAAACTACACCTTTAAGTAAAACTCTAAGCTAAAACTCTAAATTCTTAACTATAACTAAACTAAATTACAACTCTAACTATAACTCTAAGCTAAGACTTTATGGTAAAACTCTAAACTCTTAACTAAAACTAAACTAAACTAGAACTCTAACAAAAACTCTAAGCTAAGACTCTAAACTCTTAACTATTGCTATACTAAACTTCAACTCTAACTAAAACTCTAAGCTAAGACTCTAAGCTAAAACTCTAAACTCTTAACTAAAACTAAGCTAATCTAGAACTTCAACAAAAACTCTAAGCTAAGACTCTAAGCTAAAAACTCTAAACTCTTAACTAAAACTAAACTAAACTAGAACTCTAACAAAAACTCTAAGCTAAGACTCTATGCTAAAACACCCAACTCTTAACTAAAATTAAACTAAACTAGAACTCTAACTGAAACTCTAAGCTAAAACTATAAAGTAAAACTAAACTAAACTAAACTTCAAGTCTAACTAAAACTCTAAGTTATGAGTCTAAGCTAAAAATCTAAACTCTTAACTATAACTAAAATAAACTAGAACTCTAATTAAACTCTATGCTGAGACTCTAAGGTTGAACTCTAAACTCTTAACTAAAACTAAACTAAACTAGAACTCTAACAAAAACTCTAAGCTAAGACTCTAAGCTAAAAACTCTAAACTCTTAACTATAACTAAACTAAACTTCAACTCTAACTAAAACTCTAAGCTAAGACTGTAAGGTAAAAGTCTAAACTCTTAACTAAAACTAAACCAAACTAGAACTCTAACAAAAATTCTAAGCTTAGACTCTAAGCTAAAAACTCTAAACTCTTAACTATAACTAAACTAAACTTCAACTCTAACTAAAACTCTAAGCTAAGACTCTAAACTAAAACTCTTAACTATAACTAAACTTCAACTCTAACTAAACTCTAAGCTAAGACTCTAGGCTAAAACTCTTAACCAAAACTAAACTAAACTAAACTAGAACTCTAACTAAACTCTATGCTGAGACTCTAAGGTAAAACTCTAAACTCTTAACTAAAACAAAACTAAACTAGAACTCTATCAAAAATTCTAAGCCAAGACTCTAAGCTAAAAACTCTAACTCTTAACTATAACTAAACTAAACTTCAACTCTAACTAAAATTCTAAGCTAAGACTGTAAGGTAAAAGTCTAAACTCTTAACTAAAGCTAAACGAAACTAGAACTCTAACAAAAACTCTAAGCTAAGACTCTAAGCTAAAAACTCTAAACTCTTAACTATAACTAAACTAAACTTCAACTCTAACTAAAACTCTAAGCTAAGACTCTAGGCTAAAACTCTAATTTCTTAACTAAAACTAAACTCAACTAGAACTCTAACTAAAACTTTAAGCTAAGACTCTAAGCTAAAACTCTAAACTCTTAACTATAACTAAACTAAACTTCAACTCTAACAAAAACTCTAAGCTAAAACTCTAATGTAAGACTCTAAACTCTTAACTAAAACTAAACTAAACTTCAACTCTATCAAAAACTCTAAGCTATGACTCTAAGCTAAAAACTCTAAACTCTTAACTATAACTAAACTAAACTTCAACTCTAACTAAAACTCTAAGCTAAGACTCTGAACTAAACTCTGAACTCTTAACTATAACTAAACTTCAACTCTAACTAAACTCTAAGCTAAGACTCTAGGCTAAAACTCATAACCAAAACTAAACTAAACTAAACTAGAACTCTAAAAAAAACTCTAAGCTAAAACTCCAAGATAAACTCTAAACTATTAACTAAAACTAAACTAAACTAGAACTCTAACTAAAACTATAAACTAAGACTCTAAGGTAAAAGTCTAAACTCTTAACTAAAACTAAACTAAACTAGAACTCTAACAAAAACTCTAAGCTAAGACTCCAAGCTAAAACTCTAAACTCTTAACTAAAGCTAAACTAAAGTAGAACTCTATGCTAAAACTCTACGCTATGACTCTAAGCTAAAAACTCTAAACTGTTAACTATAACTAAACTAAACTAAACTTCAACTCTAACTAAAACTCTAAGCTAAGACTCTGAACTAAACTCTGAACTCTTAACTATAACTAAACTTCAACTCTAACTAAACTCTAAGCTAAGACTCTAGGCTAAAACTCATAACCAAAACTAAACTAAACTAGAACTCTAACTAAAACTCTAAGTTAAAACTCTAAACTCTTAACTATAACTATAACTAAACTTCAACTCTAACTAAAACTCTAAGCTAGGAATCTAAGCCAAAACTCTAAACTCAACTAAAACTAAAGTAAACTAAACTAGAACTCTAAGCTAAAACTATAAAGTAAAGCTAAACTAAACTAAACTTCAACTCTAACTAAAACTTCAAGCTAAGACTCTAAGGTAAAACTCTAAACTCTTAACTAAAACTAAACTAAACTAGAACTCTAACAGAAACTCTAAGCTAAGACTCTAAGCTAAAAACTCTAAACTCTTAACTATAACTAAACTAAACTTCAACTCTAACTAAGGCTCTAAGCTAAGACTCTAAGGTAAAACTCTAAACTCTTAACTAAAGCTTAACTAAACTAGAACTCTAACAGAAACTCTAAGCTATGACTCTAAGCTAAAAACTCTAAACTCTTAACTAAGTAAACTAAACTTCAACTCTAACTAAAGCTCTAAGCTAAGACTCTAGGCTAAAACTCTAAACTCTTAACTAAAACTTAACTAAACTACAACTTTAACTAAAACTCTAAGCTATGACTCTAAGCTAAAACTCTAAATTCTTAACTATAACTAAACTAAACTTCAACTCTAACTAAAACTCTAAGCTAGGACTCTAAGGTAAAACTCTAAACTCTTAACTAAAACTAAACTAAAGTAGAACTCTAACAAAAACTCTAAGCTAAAACTCTAAACTCTTAACTACAAGTATAACTAAACTTTAATTCTAACTAAAACTCTAAGTTAAGACTCTAAGCTAAAACTCTAAACTTTTAACTAAAACTAAAGTAAACTTCAATGTCAACAACAACTCTAAGCTAAGACTCTAAGCTCAAAACTCTAAACTCTTAACTAAAACTAAACTAAACTAGAACTCTAACAAAAACTCTAAGCTAAGACTCTAAGCTAAAACTCTAAATTCTTAACTATAACTAAAGTAAACTACAATTCTAACTAAAAATCTAAGCTAAGACTCTAAGGTAAAACTCCAAGCTCTTAACTATAACTAAACTAAACTTTAACTCTAACAAAAACTCTAAGCTAAGACTCTAAGGCAAAACTCTAAACTCTTAACTAAAACTAAAGTAAACTAGAACTTCAACAAAGCTCTAAGCTAAGACTCAAAGCTAAGACTCTAGGCTAAAACTCTAAATTCCTAACTAAAACTTAACTAAACTACAACTTTAACTAAAACTCTAAGCTATGATTCTAAGCTAAAACTCTAAATTCTTAACTAGAACTTCAACAAAAACTCTAAGCTAAGACTCTAAGCTATAACTCTAAACTCTTAACTATAACTAAACTAAACTAGAACTCTAACTAAAACTCTAAGCTAAGACTCTGAGCTAAAACTCTAAACTCTTAACTAAAACTAAACTAGAACTCTAACAAAAACTCTAAGCTATGACTCTTAAGCTAAACTCTAAATTCTTAACTATAACCAAACTAAACTTCAACTCTAACTAAAACTCTAAGTTAAGACTCTAAGCTAAAACTCTAAACTCTTAACTATTACTAAACTAAACTTCAACTCTAACTAAAACTCTAAGCTAAAACTCTAGGCTAAAACTCTAAACTCTTAACTAAAACTAAAGTAAACTAGAACTCTAACAAAAACTCTAAGCTAATACTCTAAGGTAAAACTCTAAACTCTTAACTATAACTATAACTAAACTAAACTTCAACTCTAACTAAAACTCTAAGCTAAGACTCTAGGGTAAAACTCTAAACTCTTAACTAAAACTAAAGTAAACTAGAACTCTAACAAAAACTCTAAGCTAAGATTCTAAGGTAAAACTCTAAATTCTTAACTAAAACTAAACTAAGCTAGAACTTCAACAAAATCTCGAAGCTAAGACTCTAAGCTAAGACTCTAGGCTAAAACTCTAAGCTAAGACTCTAAGGTAAAACTCCAAACTCTTAACTAAAACTAAAGTAAACTAGAACTCTAACAAAAACTCTAAGCTAAGATTCTAAGGTAAAACTCTAAATTCTTAACTAAAACTAAACTAAGCTAGAACTTCAACAAAAACTCTAAGCTAAGACTCTAAGCTATGACTCTAGGCTAAAACTCTAAACTCTTAACTAAAACTTAACTAAGACTACAACTTTAACTAAAACTCTAAGTTAAGACTCTAAGCTAAAACTCTAAACTCTTAACTATTACTAAACTAAACTTCAACTCTAACTAAAACTCTAAGCTAAAACTCTAAACTCTGAACTAAAACTAAACTAAAATTCAACTCTAACTAAAACTCTAAGCTAAGACTCTAAGGTAAAACTCTAAACTCTTAACTAAAACTAAACTGAACTTCAACTCTAACTAAAACTCTAAGCTAAGACTCTAAGCTAAAACTCTTAACTAAAACTAAATTAACCTAAAACTCTAACAAGAACTCTAAGCTAAGACTCTAAGCTAAAAACTCTAAACTCTTAACTAAAACTAAACTAAACTAGAACTCTAACAAAAACTCTAAGCTAAGACTCTAAGCTAAAGCTCTAAACTCTTAACTAAAACTAAAGTAAACTTCAGCTCTAAATAAAACTAAGCTAAGACTCTAGGCTAAAACTCTATGCCAATGGGTTAAAGAAAAAACCGGAAAAATGTTGGATAATTTCTAAGTCTAAAAAATTCAGTCCGAAAAAACTTAAAAAATTCAATAAGCGAGGGAGGAATGGAGGGCCTCGGTGGGGCTTTGGGGGTGGGGGGGCCTTTGAGGGCCCTGGGGGCCTTTGGGGTCTCGTGGGCCCTTTGGGGGCCCGGGGGACCTTTGGGGGCCGGGGGCTTCCTTCGGGGTTTGGGTAGGGTGATCGGGGCCCTTTGGGGTTGGGGTAGAGGACCTCACAAAACTGTTCAAATAGAACTTGTGTATTATAACGACCACAGAGTTTCACCCTCAAGTCCTCTTCTAAATCATCTTCTAAAATCAACTTCTAAAATGCCTCAAACGGTTTCGCTCAAATCATCTTCTAAAATTTCTCAAAACTATTTCGCCCAAAAAATCCCTAAACGTAATTTCTACGTGTTCCTTTTGTTTTGGCATCACTGCGCTGTCACACTTTTCCTAGGAAACCCTTTCCTGCGTTAATCTTTTCATCTCATAAATGTTCCTAGCTACACTATTAAGGTTTCGTTAGAATATAAATTTATCTCTCCGACTTAAGGATCAGTGAAGCCGTATTTAAAAATAGAATTTCTATCTCTTTAGACTCCCGTATAATTCCAAGATAACAAGTGATGTCATTTCTAATTCCGGACACTAAAGATCAAGGAAGCCTTATTTAAAAATAGAATGTTAATTTTTCTCTCTGACCTAAAGAGCGTTTATCCCTCAGACCTAAGATCAAAGAAGCCATATTTGTTTCTTTATTCCCCTTTTCGTAAATCAATAATTCCCCTCGATTATGCAAATCAAGTTCTCAGAAATTCTCTCCCCTTTCGTGAATCAATAATTCCCCTCGATTATGTAAATCAATTTCATCGAAACCATGAAAATACATCAAAGTGAGAAAAATCCTGTTTTTTTATTCTCAGTGACAAAACCATAAATTATGTCCTGGCAGCGTTAGACTAAATTGTAGATGGCAGCACGCAGTGTATTCAGGGCTGGTACCCCTTTCCCTACTTATATATATATATATATCTATATATATATATATATATATATATATATATATATATATATATATATATATATATAATATATATATATATATATATATATATATATATATATATATATATATATATATATATATATATATATATATATATATATATATATATATATATATATATATATATATATATATATATATATATTATATATATATATATATATATATATATATATATATATATATATATGTATATATATATATATATATATATATATATATATATATATATATATATATATATATATATATTTCCTTTCCTCTCTTGTTTTCATACATTGTTACCCTTAGCGTCATTAGTTACAGTAGCTGCAGTGGTAGTATTAATAGTATACACATAGTGCCTGTTGGCTACTTCAAAATCTACCACAGTTAAACCCTTCTAGGTATAACTTAATGATGTAAGTCGTTCTTGAGATATCTTTTTGTCAACTCTTTGAAAATCTACAAGTATATAGTTTTGATTTAGTTCAGCATCCGGCAAAATATCCTTGCAAGCTTTACCTGAATACTCTTAGCTTGCGTAGGAGCAATAGCTGTAGTAGCATTAGTAGCAGTAAGCGAATAATGCCTTTGGTCTCTTCAACATCCCCTTCAAATACACGCTGAAAGTTTTAACTTAATACAATCAACCGTTTACGAAGCATTTCTGATACGTCCTCTTGACAACCATTGGGGGCATAATATGTTTCGGTTTAGTTCCATACAGTTTCAGTTTTCCCCAAATTTTTCACTTTAATACCTCAAGAATTCACTTTAATTCACTTTAACATCTCAAGAATTGATTTGGGTATGAAGTTGGAACTTTCAGAGAATGCTTAAAAGGGATGATCATATAACCAAAAGGAAGCATGTGCAAGCTACTACTAATACTACTATCATTGCTTCATTCACTGCTACTACTACTACTACTTCAACTAATACTTCTATTACAACTACTTGTAAGGAGCCATTGAGATGAAAATTTCCAGAAGCATAGAAATTATCAAAAGGATATAACAGCAAACTTCCAGGACTTGATGAGAGGGATGTTCGACCGAAATACCAACACTACTGCTGTGACTACTGTTACAAATATGCCTAAGGGTATGAAGGTGAATTTTTCAAGGAATTTTGAAGGGAGGAGGTTGAACTGAATCACAGCACGCTGTCTGCATGCAAGTTGTCTAAAGGGCGTAACATCAACATCTTAGGAATAGTTTGGTGTGTGAAGTTGAAACTACCAGGACTTTTTGTGGGGAATGTTAAACTAAACAAAAGAAAATATTTGCATTGTAATGCTACTGGTTCTACTCATACTACTACTAATGTAACTATTATTACTACTTCTACTACCACTACTGCCGCTAAATCTAAGGATAGTACTATTAATTCTACTGCTGCTTCTACTACTATTGCTACTAAAACTAAGGGTATTAAATTGAAAAATTTGGGGAAGACTGAAACACTATGGAACTAAATCTAAACATACCATGCCCCCACAGGTTTTCAAGAGGCCGTATCAGAAATGCTTCGTGAAAGGTTAATGGTATTAAGTTAAAACTTTCAGCGTTTGTTGAAGGGGATGTTGAAGAGACCAAAGGCATTATTCGCTTACTGCTACTAATGCTACTACAGCTATTGCTACTACGCAAGCTATGAGTATTAAGGTGAAGCTTTCAAGGAATATTTTGCCGGATGTTGAACTAAATCAAAACGAACTATATACATGCAGATTTTAAAAAACTTGACAAAAAGATATCTCAAGAACGGCTTATATTATTAATTTAGACCTTGGTGGATTTAGCTATGGTGGATTTTGAAGTAGCCAAAAGACTAGTATTACTACCACTACAACTAATGACGCTAACGACGCTGTAAATAATGACGCTAGGGGTATTAACGTATGAAAACAAAAAAGGAAAGGAAATAATAAATGAAAAGTAAAATCAAATTAGTGAGAAAACGAGGGTTTTGTCAGCCAGTGGCAAAATTTAAAGACGAAGAACAAGTAAATTTTTTTGACAAGGACCTCCGCCAAGTCATCTTCAGTGCTAAAAAAGAAAAAAACCACTCAAACAAAATCTAACCTTCCGAAGTGAACGTAACAAGAGCAGAATAGACACAAATATAATCCAGCAAGAGCAGGTGTTTATTCTGCTCTTGTTAGAAATTCACTTCCGAAGGTTAATTTTTTTTTTCTAGCACTGAAGACTTCCTTGTGGAAATATTTGCTTGTTCTACGTCTTCATATTTTGCCACTGGCTGACAAAATCCTCATTTTCTCACCTATTTGATTTTATTTTTCATTTATTATTTCCTTTCTTCTCTTGTTTTCTTACGTCATGTATAGCCAGTGTGGACACAGTACCTATTAAGGTAATTAACGTAAAACTTTAAGAGAATGTTTAGGGATAGGTTCAATTAAACGTAAAAACTATATGCATTAAGGTTTTAAAAAGGGCCTTTAAGCAATATCATAGGTGGCACCGCTTTATATTAACTAGAAATTTTATTACACTTTTAAAGAAGCTAATTTGATTGGAAATTAAAAGTTCTAGTGCCCTAGAACTAGTGCCCTAGAAAGGATGAAAAGAGATCCGAGGGGAAGCAGACCACCTGCCGAGCCCGTTCATTTTCCAAACACATCCATTCAAAATTTTTAGACAGTAATTTTGTTCAGCATAGTAGAACGGTCCAGTAACTATTTCCTTAGGAATATTGGGTATGTCATTTCCCAAAATTATGCATTTGGCCCATTTTGCTTTAAAACTAAATAAAAAGGCACTCTGTGTATGGTTTCCAATACGAAACCTCAGCAATATATTGAGAACAACTGGGGGTATTAGAATGAAATACAGATATTATTTGGTTTACAAGGGAGGTAGCCACAGTATAAAGCACCTAATTTTTCCGCAAAAGTTTAACTTGTGTTTTAATTAGAGACTAATCAATATCCATAATTTGCTGTAATATTCGCGTAGAAAGGGGGTGACTCAGGGGATGGTAACATCTCTCTTATTTATTCTTGTTTATATTCGTTTAAAGTTTTAACTTTGGTCTTTAATTTCATTTGAAAAACTTGTTTCTGAAATGCCACAACTAAACTTTCAAGCTATTTTTTTTTTTTTTTTTTTTTTTTTTGACGAAGAGCTTTTTTTTAGAAAATGTGATTATTAGAGAATCCTCCTCCCTCCGATCTCTTTAAATATAACCTGTAATGTTTACAATCCGCCCAGTAAAATAATAAACTGTGTTTTACTTGCTTAGAATCAACATTAAAGAATTTTTTTATCGTATAGAATGTTTTCGAAATTCCGCTATTTACAGTTCCAGTTTCTATTGTAAAGTCGTTCTTGAATTGCCATTCACCAAACATTTCGTGGTAACAAACTGTAAGTAAGGAGCGACCCGGCTAAATAGTAACCAAAGCTTTAAAAAACGGAATTTTGACACCAATAGATACATAAAAAAAAATGTATTTTTATGCTGATCTCAAATATATAAGTTTCATCAAGTTTAGTCTTACCTAACAAAAGTAACGAGCCTGAGAAAATTCGCCTTATTTTCGAAAAAAAGGGAAAACAGCCCCTAAAAGTAATAGAATCTGAATGAAAATCACACCATCAGATGCATCGTGTTAAAGAACCCTACTATAGAGGTTTCAAGCTCCTATCTGCAAAAATGTGGAATTTTATCTTTTTTGCCAGAAGAAAGATCACGGAGACGTGTTTATTTGTTTTTATTCCCAGGGTGATCGTATCGACACAGTAGTCCTAGAACATTGCGAGAGGGCTCATTCGAACGGAAATTAAAAGTTCTAGTGCCCCTTTTAAGTGACCGAAAAATTTGAGGGCATTTAGGCCCCCTCCCACGCTAATTTTTTTCCAAAGTCAACCGATCAAAATTTTGAGATAGCCATTTTGTTCAACAAAGTCGAAAAATCTAATAACTATGTCTTTGAAGATGACTTAATCCCCCCCCCCCAATCCCCTGGCGAAGGGATACAAGTTATGAACTTTGCCCTTTGTTTATATTTAGTATTATTGGGAAGTATGCAGACGTTTTCAGGGGGATTTTCTCTGGTGGGAGATCGGGGAGAGGGGGTTACGTGGTAGAATCTTTCTATGGAGGAATTTTTCATAGGGAAAGGGAAATTTCTATGAAGGGGGTGCCGGACTTCCTAGCTTTATTCTAAAAACGATCAGAAATTAAACAAAATATGTTTTTTCAACTGAAATTAAGGAGCAACATTAAAACTTAAAATGAACAGAAATTATTAGGTATGTGAGGGGTTCTACCCTCTTCAATGCCTCACTCTTTACGTTAAAGTTTTTTTTAGTACTTTCGAAGGAGCTGTTTATTCTAATTAAACAGCAATTGTGATTCAGGAGTATTCTTAAAGAATTGGAACACAATTCGAATTTTAGCGCAAAGAGCGAGGTATTGTCGAGGGGGCGAGCCCCTTCATATACATAATAATTTCTGTTCGTTTTAAGTTTCAATGTTGCTCTTTACTTTCAGTTAAAACACTTGTTTTTACATTATTTAGTAATCATCATGAAAGATTGAAAGTTTTTCACCTTAACTTCAGTGAAAATCCTGATAAAAGTAAAACATATTGATTCAATTCTTGGATATTGCAAATGAGGTAAAGAATATACACAATTATTAGGTTGCTAATCAGAATGAATATCTCAAGATATTAAAGTTCATTGACTTGCATAAAACCGCTTTTGGAGATAAGAGATAATTGTGACGAAGTTTTTTTTTAAATTTAATACCTTGTAAGGCAACTTTTAAGCTCTGCTTAGAAGTTGCTATCTTGTGTGGTTGGATTAGGAATTTCTTAAACAGTATTATCTCAATTATACAGTACTGTTGATTACACATTAAACAGTACTATTAGTTACAGGTCAATTCAAAGAATTAACTTGTAGTTACTGTCACTAAAAGGGGTGGGCATTTTCGTCTATTCAGTTTAAGGATAATTAAATATCGAATATGAGGCTTTAGACTTTCATAGAGGGGCAGAGAACTAATGGACTATATAAATATTTAATATCTAGAGATTAGCTGGAGTTATCGTGTTTAAAATTTCAGGGGATGTTGGAATTTGGATATTGGACTGAATTCAAAGATTATATTGAGCTCAGATTTTCAAAGGAAGGTAAAGGGCAATATTAAAGCCTAAAAAGAATACAAATATAGTTTTCGAGAGACCTACAAAGTTTTCCCTTGAGGCAGATCCCGTTTTTTCTTTATTCTGAACATTTTTAGTCTTCTCTCCAAAATTGTCCTCTCCTGATCTTTTTAAATGTTCTTAACATTATGTTTAGCTTTGAATTTTTTTTTTTTTTTATCTGCGAAATCTATAACGTATTTTTTTTTGCTTTAAAAAAACATTAAAAGTTTATTTTTTACTGTAAACTTGAATTTAAAAAATTCTTCTTTAGAATAAAATTGCAACAGACAAGCAAACTGAAGAATAGCAGACTGCTACAATTTAATACTATTTTTACTTTCTAGTCTATTTCTTTGAAATAATTCACCTTTTTCTAGGGATACTATTTGTATTTCATAGTATTCAACCTGATTATCCTGATATTTTGTTATTTCATATATTCTAATGGCTACTTTTCAACGTTAGAGATGATTTATGTACCCAAATAGAATGGATTGGGTAAAATAATAGAGATATATTCTGCCCTATATTTGGTTTCCTGTACTTTTTAGCATTAGTTGAAACGTCATTAGTCTAAATTTCCTATGTTGCAGCAGCTCAAGTAGTAGGATGAGACAATTTAGCAGATTAGAATTATTGTAGATAATTTTTTATATCTGAGGAAATTTATATGCCACATTAGAGTGAGTCAGGTAAAATCATAAGATATAGTGTGCTATTATTTATCTCTTACTGTGTTTGTTTGGCTTGATTAACACTTTTAGGTCACATTTTCTTCTTTGAGACTAATAATAGCCAACATTTTGGCAAGTCGAAGTTATTGTTTACAATTTTTGATGTTTGAGATGATTTATCTGCTTTTTGATGCATTTGTTTAACAAGATTACCACGTTCTAAGCTTGAATTTTGTTCAAGCTTTAACATCATTTTTTTACGCACTAGAGCTGTTTTTGAATAGTTTTAAATGTTTGCATTATTATATTTGCTTTACTCGAGCTGATTGGCGAAATCATAAGATATATCTCAGAGCTTTATTTAATTTAAACGATTAATTCGAGTGAATAGACATTATCATGGGATAAATTAGCAAACTTGAACCACCTACAGAGTGGGCTTTAGCTGATTAGCGCTCTCTTAGTCAATATATTGTCACTTGAGAGAATTTATTTGACTTTGTTTAGGAATTCCTTAGGTTATGTTTTCTTGTTTCAACCACTTACAGAGTGTATTCATGGGATATATTCTGCTGTCATTTGCAATTCACTGTATAGTTACTGTATTTATTTTACTTGATTAACACAATCTTAGATTATACTGGTATGTTTGTGATGACTCATAGTTTACATTTTTAGTGGATCAGAGCTATTACAGACGATTTCTTAGATCAGCTTTTACTAAATTCATACGAAATGATATCTTTTGTTAATTTCCTTTAGGTTAATAAAACTTTGACCTTATTAAGTACCTAGGACTTTGATTTTGTTCAAAATTGAACTTTACCTCCTCGCTGCACTCAGAAAAGTTAGCTTGGAAATGTGGCAACAAGTTTAAATTGTGCCGTATGTGTCTGTGGGTTTAAATATTGGTTATGATTATAAAAATTCTAAGAATAAGTGACTGCAACAAGCTCGTGCACTTAATATTTATTAGCGTGACAAAACTAACTGTGAGAAAAAACCTTACCATTGAAAAGGAGGGGTACACTTTGGGGACTATTTCACACTGTCAGGAATAGATGCTTGTTAGATAGGTCTCAAATTTTTTAGAATTCAAACCTTTGGCTACGCTAGAACGTGTCCAAGATATGTTCTAGCTAGAATAATAGTAAGGGTAACCAAACCGCTGCAAAAGGGCATCAAGGTTGCATAAATTCAGACGTGTAAACCTTCTTGTACAAACTTTAATGTATTTAGGTCACATATAATTTTAGTTTATAGTCGTAAGAAAATTTAAACAGTTTTAGAAACCTGATTTTTGGGAGGATAGGTCACTTAGTTAACTTCTTCTTAATGAATACGACATTAAGAAACCTCTCTACCAGTTAATAGGTTAATTCTGAAAAAAATTGTACAGGTTATTAACAAACGTGCCATAGGATAAACCCTTCGTTATTTTCTGAAGAAAGTCATTGTTTTACATGGATATTTGACACAGAATTAGCTTCATAGTATTTAATGTTTATTTTGTCTGTGACTAAAATCCTGAGAGGAGTGAGATCCCTTCGTTCCCTGAAAATGGTGACAAGAGCTCAATACAACTTGCGATTCACTATTACTAATCATAAATTCCATAACCTGAGACATTAACTACATGCTCCTGACATTTTTTCTATGTCCCTTTACTAAATAAAGAAATGAAAGAATAATTTAATGTATACAGTAAAAAGCAAAAAAAAATGTATAATAATTAAATAAATATCGAACTGGGTTTAACCTGCACATGTTACCCCGATACATATGCTGAAGATGCGCCACCAGCAGCAATGATATCTGGAAACCCTAAAAAAATAGAACGGAGGTAACATAAAAGTTAAGTGACAACCTGGTATATATGTAATTTTGGCATTAAAAATTAAAACTGTTTTAGTACTAATTTTTAGGTCGTTCGATATCATGAGGTATCACCCTGTCTCGTCCATTATAAACTTTTCGTCTTATGAGGTTAAACTATCCAGAATTGATTTGCCTATCTTGCAATAACTTGCATCCTTCTAAACTTGTAAACTTGTTTTGATAAGACATCTGAATAAACAACAGAAAACTGAAAGCTGATGCATACTTTCCCAGAAATCTTAAGAAAAAAAAATTAACTTCTCCCGTTTTGTGCCAAAGAAACAGATATTCAGACTAAATGAAACTTACATCAATATGCTCGCCTTTTGTCTAACAGACAAACATTACTGCTACTAACAACTCATTGCAGCACCAAGCCACCAAAGGTCAAGATGGATGCTTACACTCTTTTTCAATCTCAGTGTTGTCTAACCTGACGTTGATTTTAAAACCTATTCTTGCACCCTGAGCTCTCAAACTCTAAAAATTTTTTTTCATTTTGCTAACATTTTTATCTGAGATACGAAAATCATTTGCATAATTCAGGTATCGAACAGTTTACTTTCCCATTTGATTCCATGCTTTGCCATAGTCTTTGCCGTATCCCTTAGGACGCAACCAAAGTACCGTTCAGGATTTTAGAAACAACGAGGGGACGAAATCGAATTAAGTAATTTTCAGTAGAAAGCAGAATGTCCCAGAGGGCCGTAGCTCTAAAGACTCAGATTAGCAACACATCATCTTAGAATCACTACTTCCACACTTTATCCCAGCCTTTTTTAATGAGATGTCTGCATAATGGGAAAGTGGTACTTAATGAGTTCCAGCCATGATGAAAGATTAACAAGATAAGGAAAAAATAGAGAAATCATGTTTAGTCCGATTCCCCACTTTCAAACTCCACTCCAACAATAGTTAAGGTAATTATTCATTCTTTCTCTCTGGAAACACCAACGAAGCCCACATACCAAGCTAAAGAGGGAATTGACACAAGTAACCGGAAGGTCTGTTATTTAACATAGATTCATCGGAAGCTCAATTTTTTAGGATGGATTAACCGAAAGCTCATATTACCCATAAGAGATATTACCCATAAGACAAAATTTACTTCACCAATATTGAGCTAGAATTAAGTCCTACATTTCATTTCCATGCAGATTTTTAAATAGAGAAAGATTATTCGTTATCTTGAGTCTAGATTCGCACTATATTTTCAAAGAATTAGGCTGCACGCAGCAACGTTTACTAGTTAAGAAAAGAAACAGCACTGTTTGGGGGACATCACTACCATAAGTACCACTTTGCAAACTATTATCAGTGACACTTCACAAAGTATGGACAAGCATCAACCTTACAGACTAGTGACAGCTATGTCTTACATCGAGTAATTAGGTTTAGTATGTTCGTGACACAAGATAAGAAATTGAGATAACAAATATAAGAATAAAGTTAAAACAAGATTATATCGACCATAAAAGAGATTAAAACGAAAAGATAATTAAAACTTGAAAAAGCATTGAAATAAAGCGAAGAGTGTGTAAATAATTTTGTTTACTATAACAGTTGTCTCACCTGGTACACCCACAAGAGCTAAATTGATAACAAATCCAATTGGGAAACTGCAGAACTGCCTATATACACAAAAATTTAATATATTGATTGCAATAAGTCTTCTTGATGGGAATCTACCACTACCTCTTCGGCCAAAAATGATGACAACAGGCCGACCATCTCGGCTTCTCTTGCGCTTTGCAGCATATCGACATTCTTTTATTGCCATTTGAGCAACTTCACCCTGTGAAGAAAGTATAGTTTTATTTGGCTCGTGCTTATTAATTTTATTCTCTTTTTAAAATATAAAAAATAAAGGAAGGTAAAGTGATACTTCAGCGTTCTTGATATTGTTTGCCTTTGATCTAAATCTTTTGTTACTTAGATGTAGGTATTTCAAGTATATGAAAGAGTACTGAAATTTTTTTCATGGTTTTAGGTTTTGAAAGGCTGAGATTAAAAAAAAGTCTTATTCAGCTACAGTTTGGTCTTTGACGTAATTGATATTTTTTTTTTTTACTTCTTATCAAGCTTTTTTGTTCCTTGAAGTGTAATTTTTTTTAGAAAAAAGAAACTTCAAGTTTTAAGAAGTTATTTTTATCAGACGCATTCTGTTGTCTTTTTAATTTTCCTATTTGCTTACGATTAATCAGTCCTAAAAAAATATTTAGCTGTATTTTATATGTATGACCAAAAGATACTGCTTTGGGGTTGTACTTTCCTCAGTTATGTCAAATAGAAGAAGCTTTATAATAGCTCTTTACTCGCATCAAACAAAATTGCATACACTTTTTCTTTTTATCAAGTGGAATAGTTAGGAATTATGAGATCCGGATGGCTAATATTATTGGGTTTACAAATTTTTGGTGAGTGAATATTGTATGTTAAAATTTGAATATAATACTTGAAAAATTAAGCTCAAAATGGGACAAACTTAGGATTTCTTAAGATACAGGATTCCACCAAGAGAATAGCATATAGTGCCTTTGTGATTTCCTGTCTCTTTACATGACTATTTGATCTTTACCGTCATGACCAGCAGCAGTGGTTGGCAACCTGCGGCTCAAAAGCCAGATGTGGCTCTTGAGTCGCAAACTATATCTCCTGAGAAACTTTGTAATTCTGATAATGCATGTTCTACAATAAAATGAGCTACATAAAAAGAACGAAGACACTAAAAACTTGTTCACGAGCCAGTCATTATGAATAATTCGAAATCAACAAAATTCATTTCAAAGCTAAATGAGCAGGACCTAATTCCTAAATTTTAGCGACAGGGAACAAATATACGTAAAAAAACATCAGCTATGATCGGCAAAAATATAGGAAAAAAATATTTTGTAGGCTAATATTTTAGCCTACAAAATATTATTGCTTTGCTTTGTGCCATGAAGCTTGCAATAATGTGCTTTTTTAAATTGTATGTCCGCTTTGCCGGAATATATTTTGTTATTTTTTTTTGTATTTATCTAGGTCTAGGTATATGTTTAGTAGATAATGATTTTTTTCGCCACCGCCACCCTCTACCGTCACATACATTAACTTTTATTGATGATGGTTAGAGATATCGTTTTTCCTCCTGGGAACAGCAATGTCCTGCAACTTGAAAGTCGAAGGGTTGATTTTTCCAGCCAGTTTAATCAAAGGATAAATAGAAATTTAGATATTAATGCCACTGAGATTTTCACAAATGAACCATCAAGGTATATTTTTAAAGAAGAAGCACTACCCTTGTATTGTGATAGGGGCCATTTTGGCCTTAACATTTTTCATTTGAATTGTCAGGGATTGAATTCTGCGCATAATTTTTTATCGGAATTAATAAATACTAATGTCTTTCAGGTGATCGCTTTAACTGAAACGTGGTTAAATGATAATAACTCGCAATTACTACATATCCCTGGGTATAATTTATATGTAAGGAATCAAATTCAAAGTTTGTTTTATTTTATGAAAAGTTGCAGAGTTTGATAAGTCAAGTAGTCATATTGAAACCGTTTAATAGAAAGCACTCAAGTAAAAAACCTTGGATTGGTCCTGTGATTTTGAAGCAAATAAATGTAAGAGATAAATTGTTTAGAGCTCAAATAATTAACCCGACACAAGAAAATAAGCAATTATATAAAATTTATCGAAATAGGTTGAATACAATTTTAAGAAATGAAAAAAAGAAATATTTTGAGAAAAAGTTTAAGGAGGTCGAAGGATGCCCTAAGAAAACCTGGGGACTTATAAAAGAAGTGATTGGATTAAAAATAAATAGTGTACCTGATGAATTAGTTAGTGTAATGGGAAAGACTTTGAATTCTGAAAAGGACATATGCAATGAATTTCAGAGTTATTTTTCGAATATTGGTCTGAATTTAGCTATGTCAGTTGTGCCTGATAGTGGTGACCCAACGTCCGAGTCCTTACTGAGGGACCCCATTGATGTGTCTCTTCACCTTAGACTTCTAACAGTTGATGAAATTAAAAAAATTATTTATGGGTTGCGTAGTAATTCATCTGGTAGCGATCATATTACTCTAAAAACACTTAAATGTATTTTTCCTGTTATAGCTGAAGTTTTATGTGGGTTAATTAATGAGTGTTTTCGTCAAGGAAAATTCCCAGACTGTTTTAAAGTTGCCCGTATAACCCCAATTCATAAGGGTGGTATTCAAAATGACCCAGGAAACTATAGACCGATATCTGTTTTACCCATTATTTCCCGTGTTTTAGAGAAGTGTTTTAGTATTAGAATGATGAGTTTTTTGGAGGATCATAAGTTACTGGTAGAGACACAATTTGGGTTTCGTAGAAAAAGGACAACGGAACAGGCGATGATTTATTTGACAAGTATTATTAATGATGTATTAGATAAATGTTTCAAAATAGGTGCTATATTTTTAGATCTGATGAAAGCTTTCGATACTGTGGATCATGAACTGCTACTTAAGAAGTGTGAGGTGTATGGTTTGAGGGGTAAATCATTAAATTTTTTAAGAAGTTTTTTAAGTAATCGTTATCAGTATGTCCAACTAAATGATACTTCTTCCGAAAAAAAGCGTATTGAAATAGGTGTTCCGCAAGGATCAGTTCTCAGTCCTATATTATTCTTGATATTTATTAATGATTTACCAAATTGTCTAAATAATTTTTGCTATAGAATAAATGAACTAACGGTAAACCCGAATAATGAAACAGTTTCACTTTTTGCTGATGACACAACAGCCATTAGCACAGCTAAGACAGCGGAGCTGCTGCAGATTTCCATGAAGGAATCAGTTAATAGAATTACAGCATGGCTGAGGGTAAATAAATTAAGGATTAACATGGCTAAGCCTAACTTTATTATTTTCTCGCGATCATCAAACTTTTACCCGTGGATCAAGGAATTAGATATGCCCAATGGCGTTATAAAACGGACTGCGTCTTTTAAATACCTTGGGATTGTAACAGATGAAACTCTATCTTATAAGGAACATGTTACTTTAACTAGCAAAATTCTGGCAAGAAATCTCGGTATAATGAAGAAACTCCAACATTGTTTTCCCAAGTCTGTCCTTCGCCATCTTTATTTTTCTTTAATACACCCGTATATACTTTATTGTTCAAGTATTTGGCTCTCTACTTTTTCTTCTACCCTAAAACCAATAAGAGTTCTACAAAATCATGCAGTAAGAATTTTAGCCGGTATATCTCCACGTATGTCTGTTAGAGAAATTTACCCAACTTAAAAATTTTGCCGGCTGCAGGCCTTCGTGAGTTCTATGTATTGTGGTTTATTTTTGGACTGCAGCAGGATGTTCAGCCTCGTTGTTTTGGTGATTTATTGTCCATTAGGTCTACTGTTCATTCTCATGATACAAGGGGTAGCGCGGACTTCTGTGTACCTAGAGGTATATCTTCCCGTTCAGGTTTTTCTGTTTTTTATAGAGGTACGCGGAAATGGAATAGTTTGAATAGTGATATTAAGACTATTGGTGACCCCAATATTTTTAGAAAAATCATTAAGGAACTGCTTTTTGCTGAATATGAGTTTTGACTGATTAATTGATTTATTTATTGTGGGGGTTTTGTTGATATGATGTTCCCAGAGGAAGTATAATATATGATATTATTTTGTATTTATTGTTTAGTGTGATGGTATTAGTGGTGTCGGTGGTCAAGTATTCTTTGTTTTAAGGATTTTGTTTTCTCTACCTCCCCCACGGACAAGCTTTGCTTTTTAGGGGAGGCAGCAATAATTTTTTGTTGATATGTTTTTTTTTTTCAATAAATCCTTCTCCTTCTTCTTCTTATTTTACCACAAAAAGATAGTGTGTGTTTACTCTTACAGCATCAAGTTGAAAAAATTCATTTTCTCGGTAAAGTGTAGGTCTATTGTAGCTCCTGAAGGTTATTCACTAATATGTTAGTTGTTATGTGAAGCTTCATCTGCATGGATAAGATGGATTTCTGAAACAATAATAGTGTGCGTGTATAAGGTCCGAAACTAGATTGCATAGTATGCCTTACCAAAGGCAGGCATCAATCACTACAGACGGTACATGCCTTACCAGACGGGTTTCTGAGGCAAAAAGCATTTTCTGGGCCAATCAGAGATGTTTCTACTAACGGTACTCCATAAGGCAATAACAGATACGAAATTAGATTGTATATATGCCTTACCACGGGCAGTCATCTATTGATACAGAAGGTAAATGCCATACCATGGACAGTTATCTATATATTTGACAAGTGATTGCATAATATGCCCAACCATGGACATTCATATATTAATAGAGATGGTATATGCCTTACCAGACAGGTTTCTGAGGCAACGAACACTTTCTGGGCCAATCAGAGATGTTTCTACTAACGGTACTCCATAAGGCAATAATAGATACAAAACTAGATTGCATAATATGCCTTACCACGGGCAGTCATCTATTGATACAGACGGTACATGCCTTACCATGGAAAGTTATCTATATTATTTGAAAAGTGATTGCATAATATGCCTTACCACGGACAGTCATATAATACTACAGATGGTACATGCCTTACCAGACGGGTTTCTGAGGCAACACCCATTTTCTGTGCATATCAGAGATGTTTCTAGTAACGGTACTCTAATATATGGTAACTTGATTAGTACAGTAATCGGATTCAATATAAGGAGTGATTTTCATTACAGTTCATACTAGTAAGAGAATTGAATTCAGAGAGAGAACAGTTTATTATTCTTTGAAACGATATTAGAAAAGAAAATGAGCGCTATGTTTACAATATTGGAGATTGATGGTGGAGCAGGTAGCAGCAATGATACAAAGGTGAGAGTACCATACGTGGCAGTGAAAATTGCACGAGGATGTAGACTAAGCCTTGAATGGGACGATATGTATGCAAGATATGTGATATCATTGAGCAAATTCAAAGGAGAAATTATGCTTTGCAGCAAAACTGCATATTGTGCATATAAATAGACTTCAGGCTGCTTTAGATACACTAGTGAAATATATCGAGGAGAATAAATTGAATCAGTGATTATTATTGTTGTAATTATATTCAATAAAATTGTTTCTAAATCGAAGATATTTTTTCTATAGCAGGTTAGTGTATATTTTTAAAGTAGAAAAAGAATCCTAGTTAGTCAGAATTTGGTTGTGAGAGTGTTAGGACTCTAAAAATGGATAGATTTGAGAAAGAGAAAATCATGGGGAATCTTGTGTTTATGGAAAAACGTTTGATTCTAGATGATGATTTTCTGGAGTTATATCTTCAAAGGACGATATTTTCTCAGAGAAGGCTTGTCGATATAATGAAAACTGATTCTCCGTCATTAGACTATTGCATGAAGCTTTTACGTCGTGGTCCAAAGGCATTTACACAATTTATTGACATATTAACCACGGCAAGGCAAAATGACATTGTGGATTTGCTTTTAAACACAAACACTAGCTTAGAAATTTAAGACTATATTTTTTTCACGAAAAATATATTGTTCAAAGATTTCATTTTGGCGGTGAGAGTGTCAACACATGAAAAAATGTTTGTTACATGTCCTCTATGCATGTATACACTGGGAAGCTGGTCATCATGTGAGAATTGTACAATGATTGATGAGTATGATGGAAAGTGCAGATTATGCAACCCATGTAAATTGCATAGAGGATATGCTGTACAAATTAAAGGTTGTAATTCCTGTCTTGAAGAGGTGTGTGACTCTCACCCTAGAGGACATCTATGCTCTAATTGCCACTATAATAAATGTAATCAGTGGGAGAATACATATCCTGGTATGATTGGGAAGAATCCTAAACGTGATTTTAGTTTATGGCTAAGAGATTGGTATCGTCGTGGCTTTAGATTGTTTTGGGAGGAAGAGTCAGGTCTACGATTCAACTGTTGGAACAACAGAAGAATTTGGTTTCTACGTCATCGTTGTGAAGACAACGAATACTATGATTATAAGCCTACTGATTTTTATTTGGCTGTTAGAGAATGTGATTCACCACTTGAGGACACTGTATGTGACATTACTTCAAACAAGTAAATTGAAACACGCGAATTTTACAAAATGAATGAAAATAGTATCATTGACTATACAAAGAGATATGATAGGAGTGAAGTTACATTATACTGTAGAAAGTGTGACCTTGACAATGCAGCACATCAGGATCAGTATACAGTGACTTCAGATGATCTTCCTGCATTAGTTGTTCTTGACAAATTCCTATACGTAGTAGAAGAAGAAATCTAAAGAGTAGAAAAGTCATTTTTTATCATGTATATACATTATTTTTATTAATAAACAATTTTTCATATATTTTTAGAACACTTTATTCGTAGGGCACTAAAATCAATATTAAACACACTTGAAAGTATATTTTACTCTAGAAAGTCGTTCAGTCGAGGAAAGTATACGTAAATGCTGAGAAACGACTTCTAGGTATAGCCACGACATCTGAACATGAAAAAGAGTAGTGCATGAAAGCCAATTGTCATAGTCGTTAAATCCTGTGCTCTCCTTTGATTTTCAATAATAGTTGATGGTTTCAATAATAATAGTTGATATTGAGAGAGGTGATGGGATCAGTGATCACAATAAAGTTGTCGTTGTTTGGAGTGTAGAATTTATATGATAGGCCAAGAGGATCCAAAAATTCTATATTCTTCACTGTTTGAAAGATGCATAGCCAAGGACCTGTCTTCAAACTCGATGGACTGCTATAAATAATGATTAGGGTATTGTTAACAATTGGAATTTTTCAATGAAGTCCGATGGTATGCAATGGGACTTTCACTGGGATATGTATAAATCCATATTGAATACGCTGATTATTTGGTTTGTGTTCATGGTGCAAGGTCTAATGGAGCACTGCCGTCGGGTGTGATTTCCCAATAGGTTTCAAATTGACTCAGTGATACTAGCGTGATACTCTCAGTCAGAGCATTGGCAAATGTACACTCTAAACGTACATTCCCCGTTCGTACTATACTCATATCTTGAGTGCCAGACAGGTCCAAAACAACTACACCATGATATTTTAAAACATTGAATTGGTTATTCCATTTTCAAATAGTTGTGAATCGTGATCTAGGGATTGCAGGGTCAACTCATACAGAGTTCTGTAGGATTTTTTTATCAAATGATAGAGTGTACAGTAAAATTCCATTCACATTGTACACAAGGCTAGATAGACCAAAAAAATTAAAATCATGGGGGAAGCAGTCCAGGATCCAACGGCTGGGATTTGTCCATTGATAAACGATAAATCGGTATAGCTGCGAGAGCCATTGGCAATGTGACGTTGATTGGTGATCGTATGGGGAACAAGAAGTTTAATGTTGTTACCATTGACTCTTAGCTTTTCCACTGCCAATGCAACAGAGCTCATAACCTGTTGTTTTCGAACATGAAGAATTGTCGAAGTGATAATGCCATTTTTATCGGGTGCTGCAGCAAGTTTTTTTCTCAAAATAAAATTCGATGGAGCTAGTTGTAACTTTCATAGCCAGACATTGTAGCATGCCCTTTTTAATATTCCAATCCATGACCTATTTGACGAGGACCCAGAGCACCAAAATAGCAGTCAATATCAGGACAGACAAATGAAATTCTTCTATTGTTCATCTTAGGCAGTAACGATGGGCCGAAAATGACATGTAATCACAGCCAAAACTTTTTATATTGCTAGAGGATCACCCAATTTACTTCATAGTGTTAACTGACTGTGATGCTTTATATTATAGTGATGAACATGCTATTGGGCTGTTTTTCGTTCCAGAACACGTAGAAGGGGGCATTTGAATTACCAACTCTCGATGTTTCCGCAAAAGACGCATAAAGAAATATACAACAGTCCGAGGCGAAGCCAGGTGGGTAGTCTACAAAAATAACATGATTGATCCCCCTAACACTCCCAGCGATTTTACCACTGATTATATTGTGTTTATAACCAAGAACATCTCTTAAATTATCATTGAGAATAACCTTTTCATTAACAATGGGTGAACTAATGCAGATCTTGCCATCTTCCTTTGAATAGTTGAATTAAAAGGCTCCCTTTTTACGAGCGGAAATTCTTTTATTGATAGTACAACACATTTCTTCCATACAAGTGAGTTCCTCATATGGCAATACAACATATGGATATTAAAATAAATTGATCTTTTAAATTTTATTTCGATAATTAACGAGTGGCAAATCATCATGTTGATCACTAACGAGTGGCCAATCGTAGGGTCTAATTTTTATATCCTATATGTGATCCTTTCGCAGGATATCATAGGTATTTTTGAGAATGCAGTCGACAAGAGCCACTTCATACCCGCCTTTGAATTTGATGGTGGGGGAGAGTTTCGTCCAAAAATCACTTTTTTTATTCAAATCATTGTAGGGAGGATCGGAGATGTTTGACATAAATGTTACATAATATTTATTGGGAATTGTTCATGTTTTCAACACCAATCCAAGAATCAAAATCGGAGTTGTATTCGAGCCAACGAACAAGTAACTGTTTCTTACCCCTTTGAGTACGGCTCTTTAATATCTTTTCAATTTGATAGATTCCACTACTATTTCTAACTTTTTGTAGTTCATAGTCATAAAAGCCGCCGAGAGTCTCTTCATCTTTGCTCTCTCGTAGACAATAAGTTATGGGTTTGGTGTCTATGATTTTTGCCACTTTAAAAATTTCAGTGGACCACAAGCAGCTGCCCTTTTCAAAAACATTAGTTGTTCTATTAATTCGAACAGTATCACCAACATTGAATTTTTACTTCACAATCATTTCATTGGAATATTGTTTATTAAAAGTATAAAATGTATCATTATCAGAATGAAAAACTTCCGATGCGGTTGAAATGGACAATGATCGATGGGGTCGTTGATTATAAATCAACATGATTTTATCTAAATCAGGTATAATAGCAGGTGTATTTTTCAATGTGCAATATCTTGAAATTAAAAATCGAATAGTTCTTATCAATCGTTCGGCCAATGCAGCCTCTATAGGACTATGACTATGATAGAGTATTGTATTATATTTCATTAGTACTTTTTCGACATGTAGATTAACAAATTCACTACGGCGATCCGTTTGAATTTTTTATACGAATCTTGTTCAAAAATACTTTCTATAGCCTGAGCCACTTCAACACCTCTCTTTGTCCGTAATTGAATGGCATACGCATAGCAACGAAAAACACTGATTGCAAGTAGAATGTACTTGTATGGTGTATTGTGACGCCTTTGAATCTCATCTAGGGTTAAGAGATCTGCTTGCATTATATGCAGTGGGAAAAAAGCTTTAGTTTTTCGGTAATGATTAGTACGAAGGCTTTGATTTCTATGCAGAGTGTAACTTGTTTCATTTTGTAGATAGTCTTGTACACTTTTAGGGTGAACACCAGTGACTTTGGAAAGAATGGTGGGGGAACTTAGATTTCCCACTTCACCAATATTTTCATAAACACGTTTCAGAACTTCACCAGTTTGAACGTAAACACGTAGTGTAACATCCACTACCCTTTTGTATACTAGTGGGTGGTGGTTGTGGTGACGTTGAGTTGGTATCAATACGTCTTCTGTTTTTTCTAGGTATCAGCGGTCTGCTCTTCCTTATCGTCAAATCAATGTTTCCACTAGGTGTGCTAGTATTTTCCAAGCTTGATTTAAAATGCTCTTCTTCTTCTTCTTCTTCATGGTTCTTCTTAGATTCTCACTAATTTACCACCCATAGTATATTTTCATTGCGAAATTGTAAGTGTATTATAAAATTGAATAAAAAATATGGGGTTATTATGGATTTTCAGTTATGTAGAATGGGAATAGTTTTTTTTTGTTTTTGCACGCTCCCTGCCTCTTTTCTACTCACCCACAATTACCCCGTTACCTAATGCACAAAACTATCTGATAAAGGCACTTACGTCAGAAACTGCAGGTAGCCCTTTAGAAATGCCCTGCCTATCTGATGGGGGTGCGTATGCGATTATATTCCCCCTCGCCATGTTCAAAGATCTTATTAGGTCCATATCAGTGGCGTCAGTCCTTGCATCGAGCTTTGATCGCTTTTCGTCAGGCAGACCTTGAGCATCAATCTCCTGGAATAAAAATTAATTTTCAGTTTTTTTCGCCAGGTAAGTGTCTCAGATAACTTATAGGCTTATAGGCTTAAACGCGTAAAAAAAGAAAAGAATTCTAGTAGTCCTAGGTGTAGCTAAGCTATCAATATTTAAAATATGATATACATAAAAAATAACATTATCTTGGGGTGCCGTTCCCCCCTCACCAAAACCAAAGCTCTCCCCAAACACATTAAAACACATACACTAAGCTATTAGATCAATTGGCTCCCACGATATGTACCTCCAATTATAACCCAAAAAGACCTAATGGCTTTTACATATCAGAATAGATTTAAAGGGAGGGTTTCATCAGAACAATTATACCCACATTTAGCTGTGTACCAATAATCACATTTCATGACGCGGGATAAAAGAAAAAATATTGTATACATTTTTTCAATTGGGAATGTCACAATTTAAAAACTTATAGGCTTAAATTTCAATCTACTTAAACTCATGATAAAAGAAATATTTTACCAGTTCAAGGAGGACCCTAATCTATCAATATTTAAAATATGATATGCATAAAAATAAAGCTATTTGACTATTAGGTCCGTTTGATATTTATTCAGGATATTAATGGGGGCATCGTTCCACCTTCCACAAATTCAAAGCTCCCACCAAACATTAAAACACATACACTAAGCTAATAGATCAAATGGCCCCCACGATATGTACCTCCAATTATAACCCAAGAAGACCTAATGGCTTTTACATATCATAATGGATTTAAAGGAAGGGTTTCATCAGAACAATTATACCCTCATTTAGCTGTCTGTCAATTATCATATTTTATAAGGCGGGGTAAACAAAAAAATTGTATGCCTTTTTTTCAATTATGAACCATTTGAGATATTTTTGCAAGCTAGTTAAGAACCCTTTTTTAGCCAAATTACCCATGTAGTTGAACAGCTGCTGCAATATATGTGAATTTGCGTCATGTAATTACAGGAGTTCGATTTTTGTGTGAAACCAAGATGATAGATAGTTAAAAGGTAACTATACAAAAAGTCTCGAGTAAAAAAGAATAATAAATATTCACTCACCAGGATCCTTTTAGAATTCTCCATTTGAAAACGAATAAATTTAGCAAATCTAACTATCTGTTCAAGTTGTTTTTTCAAACTGGTGTAGAAAAACTAATTCCACCTTAATTTATACAGAAAACACGATTATATGACCCCCGGGCCAAAACTAGTATTTTTTACAGAGACCACCTTTGAATATGCAATATGAAGATCACTAGTTTTGGCTATTGAACCTAGACAAACATGTCTGACAAGTCTTGTACCCTCTGTAGTAATAGATGACTGTCCGTGGTAAGGCATATCATGCAATCTAGTTTCGTATCTATTATTGCCTTATGCAGTACCGTTAGTAGAAACATCTCTGATTGGCCCGTCAAATGTTTGTTGCCTCAGAAACCCGTCTGGTATGGCGTGTACACTCTGTAGTAATATATGCCTGCCCGTGGTAAGGCATATTATGCAATCTAGTTTCGGACCTTATACATGCACACTACTGACAATGGTTTACTACAGATGTTACAGGCATATAGATTTTCTCCAGTATAAAGTCTCAAATGATTGTAAAAATTGGAAAAATGAGAAAACAGTTTTACACAGAAATCGCAGGTATACATTTTTTTCAGCATAAATTCCCATGTGCGTGGATAAATGACAATGCTGTGAAAGCATTTATGGCTTATCTTGCACTTATTAGCCTTTTTGGTGGTATGAACTCTCGTATGGGTATATAAGCTATAAACGCGAGAAAATGGTTTACTGCATATGTTTCAGCTGCATGGTTTAAAACTCGTTTCCACCATAAAGGACTCCTTTTTCTGAATTTTTGATTTGGTAAGTATTAGAATAATTTGTGTCAGATCATTTAAAAATCAAAATCGTCTTCTTCCGCTTGAAATTCATTTTTTCCGCTAGTAATGAGTATAGATTGGGTCACTAGTGACCCGCTTTAATTGTTATAGTGACCTGTTCCAGATAGATCCTGTAGGTTATCAATTCTTATTTTCTTGGACAGAGTTTTTTTTTCTTGACTGAAAATATTTTCATTCGGTTTATTGGAGAAAATTATAAGTAAAGAACCTTCATTTCTGTAAGCTTTGTTGGCTATTCAAGAGAGATAATCAATTTTATACAAGTTTAATATTATGAATGCACAATGTCACAAGTGAATCTGAAAAAATATAAAGATCAGAACTCTACATTTTGTAGGATGGAGCGGAGAGCGAGAATTTTGCCCAAAAGGAGGCTTGAGGCCTAATTCTTTGTAGCTTTGTTTTTCTCTAGTCGAGTTTCCTATATTGAGGTGAGAGGCTCTAATTTCACAATACTGAGATTTGAAAAATGTGTATGTATAATATATGTGACTTTGCATGATTTGTTGATGTGAATAGTGAGAATTTTCTCTAAAAGCCGAAGATAAGAACATTAAAATGATTTAAAATGAGGGATTTCACCGTTGTTAAAAACATGAAGTGTAAAATTATCACTCTCTTTATGAAGGGTGAAACTGTGTCCACCTTAGCTTAGTGGCTAAGGAGTTTCATTCAAAGCTGGAATCTAGGCTAAATTCTCCACTTAATTACTAAATATTTGATTAATTACAGCTGGGATTGTAATTTAAAAAAATAGGCTTAAAATGAATAAAAACGAAGGTTTAAAATATTATTATGGGGCGGAGAAGGATATGGGGGTATATGTTGAATTAATAAATTCTGAAAAAATTCTTGGTTAGGAGCACAATTTGGGGAAAAGGCTCAAAATAAATAAATTAAAAAATGTTTTAATATTGCTAGGGGAGGAGAAAGGCATAAGAATGTACGCAAATTTCCCCCAAAAATTGGAAAATTTCAAGGTTGGGAGTAAAATATGAAAAAGTACGATTGAATTAAATAGAAATAATGTTTTTGAATGACATAGGAGGATAGAAAAAGTTACAGGATTGTACACAAATTTCAAAAACTCTGGGAAAATTCAAGGTAGGGAGTGCAGATTGGAAAATTAGGCTTACAATCATAGGCGGTACAATAGCGCTGCCTAAGTAAAGAACGATGTTGGCACAATGTATTTTTTTTTTCTTTTAGACCAGGGTACTTCGTATCGAAAGAGTTGTCGTAGAAACTTCAGAAAGGGCTAATTTGATTGGAAATTGGACAGGCTAGTGCCCTTTTTAACAGCAGAAAGTGATTGGAGGGCAACTAACATCCCTTTCACGCCCACTATTTTTTCAATCAAAACACATACAATCAAATTTTTGAGATAGCCAATTTGTTCAACATAGGTGAATTACAAATGGAAATTATGTTTTAGAGGAGGACACTCCCCACAGCTCTCAAGGCAAGGGTTGTAAGTTATGCCCTGGGGGCATATAAGGTTTTTATAGAAAGCGTTGTCATAGAAACTTCAAAAAGGGCTCATTTGATTGGAAACTCAGTGGGCTAGTGGCCTCTTTAATAGTCAAAACTGATTAGAGCGAAACTAACCTCCTCACACGCCCAGCATTTCCCCAAAAACATCCAATAAAAATTTCGAGATAGCCATTTTGTTCAACGGAGTTGAAAGATCTGGAAATTATGATTTTAAGAAGGACACTACCCCCCTAGCCCTAAGGGCAAGGGTTGACAGTTATACCCTGGGGGCAAATAAGGTTTTTATATAAAGCATTGTCGTAGAAACTTCAAAAAGGGCTCATTAGACTAGAAATTCAAAGGGCTAGTGGCTTTTTCAATAGTTGAATGTAATTAGAGGGCAAATAAGCCCCCTCTCACGCCCACCATATCCCCAAACACATCCAATCAAAATTTTCAGATACCAATTTTTTTTAACGTAGTTAAAAGTTCTGGAAATTAAGTTTTTGAGGATGAAAGCCCCCCCCCCCCACCCACAGCCTTCAAGGCACTGGTTGGTTTATGCCCTGGGGGCATATAAGGTTTTATAGAAAATGTTGTCGTAGAAACTTCAAAAAGAGCTCATTCAATTGGAAATTGAAAGGACCAGTGCCCTTTTTAATAGGCTAGTCGAAACTGATTGGAGGCAACTAATCCCCCTCTCACGCCCACCATTTTCCCAAACACATCTGATCAAAATTTTGAGATAGCCATTTTTTTAAAGGTAGTTGGAAGTTCTGGATATTATGTCTTTGAGGTTGATAAACCCCCCACACTCCTCATGGCAAGGAATGTAAGTTATTCCCTGGAGGCATATAAGGTTTTTATAAACAGTGTTGTCACATAAACTTCGAAAAGGGCTCATTCAATTGAAAATTAAAAAGTCTAGTGACCTTTTTAATAGTCAAAGGGGATAGCTAGAAGACTAACATCCCCCCAATGCCTACCATTTCCCCAAACACATTCAATAAAAATTTTGAGATGGCCATTTTATTCAACGTAGTTAAAAAGTCCGGAAATTATGTCTTTGAGGATGACAATCCTCCCATAGCCCTCAGCGCAGGGGTTGTAAGTTATACCCTGCGGGCATATAGGGTTTTGATAGAAAGTGTTATCGTAGAAACTTCAAAAAGGGCTCATTCGATTGGAAATTGAAAGGGCTAGTGCCCTTTTTAATAGTCAAAAGTTATTGGAGGGCAACTAAACCCCCTCTCCCGCCCATTATTTCCCCAAACGCATCCAATCAAAATTTTGACATAGCTATATATTTATTGCTATCTCAAGAGGTTTAAGAAACCTCTTTTGCATACCATCCAAGAGGTAAAGATGTTGGTAGTGTTTTTTAGAGAATTCGGAAGTTTCTTTTTCTTGTTAAGATTAACCAAATATCACTTGTAAATTGTACAAGCAAGTCAGTAACTAGTAGCCAGCTTACCAGTTGTCTACTGTATCCACTAATCCTCTCTTTTACTACTACTACTACTAACAACTCACCGCAGCACCAAGCCGCCTGAGGCCAACACAGCTACGCACGATCCTACTCCACCCCAATCTACTAAAAGCCTCCCTTTTTACACCCGCCCACGAAGTTCCCATTTCCTTTAAATCTTTCTTTATGACGTCCTCCCACCCCAGACGGGGACGACCTGCTTTCCGTTTAGCCCTAGATGGTTGGCCGAAAAGAACAATCTTCGGCAATCTGTCATCCTTCATCCGTACAACGTGCCCTAACCACCTCAACCTTTCTCTCATTATAGCCCTAGAGAGCGGTATTGAACAACATTTTTCGTATAGCCTATTGTTTGAAATACGGTCAGTCAGCCGGGTACCCAGAACAATCCTTAAGCAATTTCTCTGGAAAACATCTAGCAAATCTTCATCCGCTTTTCGGAGCGTCCATGCTTCAGAGCCATATTTGACCACTGTCATCACTGTAGCTTCTAATATTCTAATCTTGGTTTGCAGACTTATCTTCCTATTCTTCCAGACTTTTTTTAACTGTGAAAAAACACCCTGAGCCTTGGCTATTCTATTTTTAACATCTTCACTGCTCCCACCATCTTTACTAATAATACTACCAAGGTAAGTGAAGCTGCCCACCTGATCAATCTTGTCATTACCCAAAGTCACCTTTTCATCTTCACTTATTCCTAGCCTTAGTGACTTAGTCTTCCTAACATTAATTTTCAAACCAATTCTAGCACCCTGAACTCGCAAAACCTCAAAAACTTCATTCATTTTGCTCACACTTTCATCTAGGGTACTTAAATCATCAGCATAATCCAAGTCCAGGAGACTTTTTCCTCCCCATTTGATTCCGTGGTCTCCCATTGCCTTTCCTGTGCTCCTTAAAACAAAATCCATCAAAATAATCCATATAAAGGGG
The DNA here is from genome assembly GCA_027921565.1 of Artemia sinica. Taxonomy (NCBI): domain Eukaryota; kingdom Metazoa; phylum Arthropoda; class Branchiopoda; order Anostraca; family Artemiidae; genus Artemia; species Artemia sinica. The sequence goes on along the minus strand of CM051261.1, from coordinate 48,883,441 downwards.
GATAGAACACTGGCCTGCTTAACTCCTGATTTAATACAAAACCAGCTGCTAACCTCATTTCCTACCTTAACCGCAGCAGTGTTATTCTCGTACTTAGCACTAATCACTTTAATGTATTTGTCTGGTATACCATACAAGGATAAAACCTTTACTAAAGCTCTTCTATCAACAGAATCGAACGCTTGCTCGTAATCTATAAAACTGAGGACCAAGGTGTTTGAAAACTCAGGCACTTCTCAATTATTAGCCTAAGAGTGAAAATTTGGTCGACACATCCTCTACCTTTTCTAAAACCGCACTGCTCTTCTCTTAAAACTTTGTCTACCGCATCTCTCAGTCTAAAAAGTATCATATTACTAAGTAATTTACTACCTACAGAGACCAGACTAATGCCTCGATAATTACCACACTCACTTTTATCACCTTTCTTATAAAGTGGCTTAATTAAGGTTTTCCTAAAATCGTTAGGTACTTCCCCTTTTTCAAAAATCATATTCATAATCTTCTTTAACTTATTTCTAACCTCAGAGCCACAATATTTAAGAAACTCATTTACCACCCTATCAGCACCTGGAGCCTTATTATTCTTTAATCCTTTTAGTACTGCTGCTAATTCCTCCTCACAAAACAAATCTTCCTTCACATCCAAAGTATCACAAACTTTTTCATTTTCCTCTATATTTTTCCCTGAAACTCTATCTCGGTTAAGCAAGTTCTCAAAATGTTCGGTCCATCTCTCTTTAGTTTTTTCCTTATCACTAATTGCGACCCCATTCCTATCTTTAACTGGGACAAGTCCGGATTGACTACTTCCTCTGAATTTGTTAACGTGCCAGTACAATATTTTACTATTATGCCGTCTTGCTGCATCTTCCAGATCCTCGGCAATTTTATCCATGGCCTCCACTTCACACCTCCTTAGTTCATATTTTAATGCTTTCTCCACTTTCTTTACATTTCTTTTGTTTTCACACGATCTATCACTCAGATAATTCTTGTACAAGTCCTTTCTCCTTTCTATTCAACATAAAGCTTTTTCACTAATATTCTTCGCTGCAGTTCTAGCTTTCTTCCCAAATACACCTTCAGCAACTTCACAAATTATTTTTCTAAAATTATTCCAACCATCTTCCACATTATCAAATTTTAAACTCTCAAGTTTAGCATTCAACTGTTCCTGGAAAGTTTCTCTCAAATTCTCATCCTGGAGTCTACCAACATCATAACTTCCCGGGAGGTAGTGACCCTTCCGATATTTCAGTTTTAAATTTTACCCTTGGCACTACTAGATGGTGATCTTTACTTTTAAGATCAATAACAGCACTCCTATACACCCTAGTATCTTGTATTGATCCTGCCAGTCTTCGGTTTACTATAACATAATCAATAAGGTTTGCTGTCTTACCATCACGTGAATACCATTTTAACTTATGAGCCATTTTATGACCAAACACCGTATTGGTTATAACTAGATTGTTATACCTACAAAATTGCAAAAGTCTGTATCCATTACTGTTTTCTTTTCCTACACCAAATTTACCGAGGCTGGGATACCATCTATCCCTATTTCTACCAACCTGGGCGTTAAAATCTCCCAGTAATAACATTTTATTTCTACCTGGGACCTTGTCTATTTGCTCCTGTAACTGTAAGTAAAATTCATCTGAGTCCCTAGTTTCTCCGTCAGTCAGTTCTACAGGGGCGTGTACTACTATAACTGATACCCTGAACTTTCTAGTCATAAAATGAGCAATTAGTACTCTATTATTAATACCTTCCCAGCCTAAACAAAACTTAGCAGCTTCCTTATTCATCATGAGCCCTGCTTCCTGTCTATGTACCCCATCCTTCCTGCCTGAGTAAACAAATTCTATATCACCTAATTTCTTTGCAATAAGAATGAAGACTGCTACATAATTATGCGCTCATAAATGCATTTCACGAAAAATAGAGTGAATCAACTTAGTTAGATCAAGCATTAAGGATAAATGTCCATATTAACCAGTTATCTTGCATCTAATGGTGAATCTAATGGTGTGATTTTCATTAAGATCCCTTACCTTCTTTGAGGGTGATCCCTCCCTTTTTTCTTTAAATCAAACAAATTTCCCCAGGCTTTTACTTTTTTATGGGTAACAAAAATGACTTTCATATATTTGGAATCAATATAAAAATCCAATGCTTTTGATGTGTTAATTTATATATAAATTCCTGTTATTTAGAGTTCGATTACTGTTAGCCCGAAACACTTCTTACTTACAGTTCATTACCATTGACGATGGCTAGTAGTGAAACTTAGTATGATATATATATATATATATATATATATATATATACATACATATATATATATATATATATATATATATATATATATATATATATATATATATATATATATATATATATATATATATATATATATATATATATATATATATATATTTATAGCAATAGAATTTGTCTACAGAAGTATACAGAAGAAATTCAAGTTATTGTTTTCTCATTAATGCCTAGTAGTTCTTATCGTCTTTTCAGCTTAAAATAAAGTAAGAAACTTACGATTGATTGACAGTACTGATTCAGAGTAAAACCATCAGGAACAGGAGGAAAAACAACTGTAAAAAAGAAAAAAAATTACAAAATATAAGGATCAGAACTCTACATTGTGTAGGATGGAGCGGAGAGCGAAAAATTGGCCAATAAGGAGGTCTGAGGCCTAATTCCTCGGAGCTTTTTTCTTCTCTTGTCGAGTTTCCTAAATTGAGGTGAGAGGCCCTGATTTTGCAATAATGACCATTGAAAGATCTGTATGTATAATATTTGTCACTTTGCATAATTTGTGGATGTGAAAAGTAAGAATTTTCTCTAAAATTCGAATGTAAGAACATTAAAATTGTTTAAAATTAGGGATTTCACCGTTGTTAAAAATATGAAGAGAAAGTAAATTACGAAATTACATGCAGGACTTATCATTGGGAAAGGGGGATGGTGTTTGATCCTGGGTGTGTCTGAAAAGACTAAGGGTATTGAAGTGAAATTTTGGGGAATGTCGAGGGGTTGAGTTGCAACAAAAGACACTTTTTGTATCGAGGCTATAAAAAAAAACATATCTGTAATTTCTTAGGAGCGGGTAAGGGTGTTAACTTGAGACTATCAGGAACACTGGTACTGCAACTACTACTGTAACCACTTGCGACTGCTACCACGACTACTTGCGACTGCCAATAAGATTAGTCACAACAGAGACTACTTGCAACTATGACCATTTACAATTTCTTCTATGACCACCTGTGACTGCAACTACGATTACTTGCGACTTTGACTGTATCTACTTGTGACTGCGAAAGTAGTGAAAGCCTATTCGATTCTAAGGTAAGTCCATATTTGGATGACAACTGGACTCTAGGCAGAACAACATCTCTATAATCTGAAAATAGGTCTAAAAATAGCCTATGACGATAACAAGACTCCAAATAAGGAGGATTAAAAATAACCAAGAGGCCCTAACAACCGCTTATAGCAACCACAACTAATACAAGGAAGGATTTTCAGTACAGTTCATAAGATAAGATAAGATAACGTGTATTTCAAGCCAAAATGTGGCCATGTACACAAATAACATACAAGATTAACAAATTACGGCACTCGTCACAATAACAAAAAAAAAATAACAATAAAATAAAAATTACTCTCTTCTTTTTGCAAAATACTCATCAAGATATCTTCCCAGTAGACAAATAAATTGTGACGAAAAACTTTTCAAGGCATCAGGAAGCAGCACTCCATCATTCCCAAATAAATTTTCCCTTACCCCCAAAAGACCTCGACAACGACTCGGACAATGCTCCGAATTCTCCTCCTCTTCTTGGCAAAGAGGGCAAGCAAACCTGCCGTCCGGGACACTTTTCCTGCTCTCAAAAACTTTCAATCTCGAACAAATCAGAAGGCAATTAGATCGTAGCTGCATCCAATATGTAAGGTATCTAGACGGTAAATTTAACTTAAAATAAAATTCCTGACCATAAATTATCTTAACCTCATTATAATACCTTAAAGTTTCCGAATTCTTAATCTCCTAACCCTATTTTTGTATCATCAGGTCCTCCAGCACCCGCTTAATTTCCTTGTCCAACTGTAATTGTTGACTAGTTGGTCCAAGACCGTCATTCCATGCGAAAGAAAAACCTGTCTTATCCAATACCTCTTTAACTTTAAAAGGCCAAGATCTTGTCATATGTAGCTGAAGTAACTCATCATATGCAGCCTTCAGTAACCTATCACTGGGTAACTGTACAAGCCCTAGCCAAAATTTTATCATACTGTCCTATAACTTTTGAGAGACCACAGTCCAAGGTCTCCTTTAAGAAACTGGGTATGGGTCATTCTATGCAACCCGTACAATCTCTTAAAATAACCTAGCTGAACGCTTTCTAACTGGGCAGCGTTCTCATGTCCCCAGATCTCTGCCCCGTAATGGAGAATCGGCATAATCTTAGATAAAAAAAACCTCTTATGCAAAGACAAATTCTTTATTTCACCAATTTTATTCCTGAAAAGTGAAAATGTTGCAGCTCTTCCCCTATTTAACACTTCTTTAATATGAGAAGTCCATCCACCATTGCTTTGGTAGATATAACCAAGATACTTTATTTTTTCAACTACTTCTAATTGCTGCCCTCCAAATACAAATATATTATCTATTTTTTTCATTTCTTTTACTGAAAACAACCACTTTAGTTTTCATAACGTTCAACTGTAACTTTTTCATTTGTAAATATTCCTCAATTAAATCCAGTAACATCTGAAGCTCCCTTGCCGACTTCGCCACCAATGCAGTGTCATCCGCAAATAATAACACCAAAAAATTAATTTTTCCAAGACACAGCTTTGGAGCCCATTTTTCTTCCAGAAACTCCACCATATCATTCAAAAACAAACCGAACAGTCTCGGGGACATGGCGCTGCCCTGCTTCACTCTTTTCTTAAGGTTAAATAGCCTGGAAAATCCCGAACTTGCAACCCTGACCATAGAAGTAGTCCCAGAATACATACCAACAAATAAAAGACTAAAACTTAAAGGTAGACCTACATCTCTTAAACACTTTTCAAGGAGAGCTCTATCTACATTGTCGAATGCCTTTCTTAAGTCTAGAAACGCAACATACAGCTTCTTTCTGCCTGATCCATGCTTCTTTATCAGTGCACTTAACACAAATACCCTATCCGACGTACTATACCCTTTCCTGAAACCCCCCTGCTCCTCTTTAATTACCCCATAACCCTCCAACCATTCATTCAACCGATTGTCCAAAATATTTTCTAAAATTTTACTAAGTGCAGGCGCTAATGCTATCAACCTATAGCTATCATGATCACTAGGACTATCTTTCTTAAATAGAGGTATCATAATCAATACTTTCCATAGGGAAGGCCATACGCCACTACTGATAATTCTATTAAAAATATTCCCTAAAACTAGCGAAAAAACATCAAGAAACCTGTTTAACAAAACTGCTGGTATACCATCTATTCCTGGCCCTGATCCTCCCTTCATCTTCTTAACTACTTTTCTAACTTTATCTGAGGTTACCTCCTTCACTAGCTCATAATCTTTTTCTTTCATCGGAAACTGCGGAGCAACCCTTGATTCTTCACTATCAAGGCCACTAGAATCTTCATCTATACTCTCAAAAAAACTAGGCCAAGTATCAGCTTCGGGGTTTTGTAATTGGCCTTTTCCTTGTCTATTCTCCTGCCTTATTCCTGACCAAAATTGCTTTGTATCCCCTACCATATAAGCCTTCTCTATCTCTTTCTGTTCCTCTCTAATTTTCTCTCGTTTTTTCCTCCGTTTTAGCCTATTATATTCCTTCTCCTTTCCTTAAACCGTAAAAACAAGCTCTGCCTTTCTTCCTCTACAGAGCAAGCATTTACCAAATCTAATAACTCCTCCAACTCCTTTTTAAAAGAACTACATTCATCACCAAAAAAACTATTTTTCTTTTTTATATTTGGTTTCTCTGACAAACTCATAAATCACATTTTGTTGTTAATTAAGCAAGGTCGTTCCCATGAACATTCTCGAATTTCTAGTGTATCGGAGAATATTGTATGGGTTCGGATTCATCTTGTTAGTGGTAAAAGTTTGATTTTAGGTGCCGTGTATATTGCCCCCCAGAATAGTTCGTATGTAGTAGAAGTGACATGGGATTTATTAGAGGAGGAGCTTAGGCAATTGCGATCACGTTTTGATAAGGATTATTTTTTGGTGGTGGGGGACTTTAATGCTTATACGGGAATATGTAATGAGATTAATCAAGTTTCATTTGTTGATACGCCGGACCTGATACCTGATATTTAAGACATCTAGAAGGAGCAAAGATATTGAAAGAAGGGTTAATTGTTGGGGTAAAAGGCTTCTGGAACTGTGTTCAGACAATGCCTTAGTGATTGGAAATGGAAGATTTTGGAAGGATGGGGAGGAGGGTGAGTTTACCTGTGTGTCGGGGACAAACCCTGGTGTAATTGATTATGTTTTGGTTGGTATTGAACTCGTGGCCCTGACAGTTGATGTTGAGGTTCTTAGGGTCGTAGGCTCGGACCACTTACCAGTTGACATTAAGCTTTGCCTTAGAAGAGGAGTTCCTAGGAATAAAAAAGGTGATAGTCCTACTAGGAGGGTTACAAAGGATCTTTGTTTTTCAGGGAAGTTCTTAAAGAGTGAATGGAGTAAAGAGGAGATGGAGTTGGTGAAAGAGGAGTTTTTGAGGCCTGAAATAATTGAGAAAGTTGAGAGTCTGCATGATGAAACAAGAGATATAGATGGAATTTTGGAAGATTTGGGTTTTGTGCTTAGTAGAAAGGCCTCAGGAGATCGTGACATTACCACGTGGTTTATGGTTTTCTCACTGAGAATAAAAAAACAGAATTTTTCTCACTTGAAAAAACAGGAATTTTCTCACTTTTATGGATGTTTCTTGGACGGTTATGAGTGTTGGTCAATTTATTTGATGTTTTTCCTGGATGTCAACATCAATTTATGTCTGTTTTATGGTTTTTGTCAGTGAGAATAGAAAAACAGTATTTTTCTCACTTTGATGGATGTTTTCTGGATTATTGAGTCTAACGGGTACCGGATTCAATAACACTTCTTACGAATGCAATGATCCATGAATAGGAAAACAGGATCACGTGTTTCTAACAGATGATGTCATGATTGATTGATTTGTCACGAAAGGGGAATTAATTTGTTGTTTCTAAGGGGAATTATTGATTCACGAAAGGGGAATTAATTTATTGTTTCCAAGGAGAATTGTCTCCTGGACGAAGTTTATTAATATCTTTGGAGTTCGACCAGAATTGTTACCGGGGCAAAGTTTATAAATAACTGACAGGTGATGGCAAGGTTAATTGTAACTCCGGCGAATGTTTTGATCTTAGAGTTTAACGCGGGAAAAGGTTTCTTAGTAATTTCAAATGTGACAGCGCAGGGATGCCAAAAACAAAGGGAACACGATGAAATTACGTTTAGAGATTATTTGGGCGAAACCGTTTTAGATATATTAGGGAATTATTTCGGCGAAAAAGTTAGAGACATTTTAATATTTGATTTTAGAAGATGTTTTAGAAGAGGTTTTGAGTGTGGTCGTTATAATACACAAGTTCTATTTAAACAGCGTCGTGAGGTCCCATACCCCAACCCCAAAGGGCCCCGATCCCAATACCCCGACCCAAAGGGCTCCGATCCCCCTACCCCAACCCCGAAGGAAGCCCCCGGCCCCCAAAGGTTCCCCCAGGCTCCCAAATGGTCCCCCGGGCCCCCCAAAGGCCCCCCGGCGCCCCAAAGGCCCCTGAGCCCTCATTTTTTAATACTTTTTAAGGCTTTACTATATCTTTTCAGAACAATTTCCTTTCTTAATGTCCCTCCTAAACCTATTTTACAAGTTGAAGTACTTATCTTTTTCATCCACAACTATACTTTACAGCTTTTTGGTTACCTCAACACAAAGAAATACTTTTCAAAGACCATTACAGAGCAAGTTACTTTCTTAAAGTCCCTCCTAAACCCATTTTCCAACTTGAAGTACTTATCTTTTTCATCCACAACTATACTTTACAGCTTTTTGGTTACCTCAACACCAAGAAATACTTTTCAAACACCATTTCAGAGCAAGTTACTTTCTTAATGTCCCTCCTAAACCCATTTTCCAACATGAAGTACTTATCTTTTTCACCCACAACTATACTTTACAGCTTTTTGGATACCTCAACACCAAGAAATACTTTTCAAAGACCATTTCAGAGCAAGTTACTTTCTTAATGTCCCTTCTAAACCCATTTTCCAACTTGAAGTACTTATCTTTTTCACCCACAACTATACTTTACAGCTTTTTGGTTACCTCAACACCAAGAAATACTTTTCAAAGACCATTTCAGAGCAAGTTACTTTCTTAATGTCCCTTCTAAACCCATTTTCCAACATGAAGTACTTATCTTTTTCATTCACAACTATACTTTACAGCTTTTTGGATACCTCAACACCAAGAAATACTTTTCAAAGACCATTTCAGAGCAAGCTACTTTCTTAATGTCCCTTCTAAACCCATTTTCCAACTTGAAGTACTTATCTTTTTCACCCACAACTATACTTTACAGCTTTTTGGATACCTCAACACCAAGAAATACTTTTCAGACCATTTCAGAAAAAGTTACTTTCTTAATGTCCCTCCTAAACCCATTTTCCAACTTGAAGTACTTATCTTCTTCACCCACAACTATACTTTACAGCTTTTTGGATACCTCAACACCAAGAAATACTTTTCAAAGACCATTTCAGAGCAAGTTACTTTCTTAACATCCCTCCTAAACCCATTTTCCAACTCGAAGTACTTATATTTTTCACCCACAACTATACTTTACAGCTTTTTTAGATACCTCAACACCAAGAAATACTTTTCAAAGACCATTTCAGAGCAAGTTACTTTCTTAATGTCCCTCCTAAGCCCATTTTCCAACTTGAAGTACTTGTCTTTTTCACCCACAACTATACTTTACAGCTTTTTGGATACCTCAATACCAAGAAATACTCTTCAAAGACCATTTCAGAGCAAGTTACTTTCTTAATATCCCTTCTAAACCTATTTTGGAACTTGAAGAACTTAGCTTTTTCACCGCAACTATACTTTACAGCTTTTTGGATACCTCAGCACCAAGAAATACTTTTCAAAGACCATTTCAGAGCAAGTTACTTTCTTAATGTCCCTCCTAAACCCATTTTCCAACTTGAAGTACTTATCTTTTTCACCCACAACTATCCTTTACAGCTTTTTGGATACCTCAACACCAAGAAATACTTTTCAAAGACCATTTCAGAGCAAGTTCCTTTCTTAAGTCCCTCCTAAGCCCATTTTCCAACTTGAAGTACTTATCTTTTTCACCCACAACTATACTTAACAGCTTTTTGGATACCTCAACGCCAAGAAATACATTTCAAAAGACATTTCAGAGCAAGTTACTTTCTTAATGTCCCCCCTAAACCCATTTTTCAACTTGAAGTACTTATCTTTTTCACCCACAACTATACTTTACAGCTTTTTGGATACCTCAACACCAAGAAATACTTTTCAAAGACCATTTCAGAGCAAGTTACTTTCTTAATGTCCCTCTTAAACCCATTTTACAACTTGAAGTACTTATCTTTTTCACCCACAACTATACTTTACAGCTTTTTGGATACCTCAACACCAAGAAATACTTTTCAAAGACCATTTCAGAGCAAGTTACTTTCTTAATGTCCCTCCTAAACCCATTTTCAAACATGAAGTACTTATCTTTTTCATTCACAACTATACTTTACAGCTTTTTGGATACCTCAACACCAAGATATACTTTTCAAAGACCATTTCAGAGCAAGTTACTTTCTTAATGTCCCTTCTAAACCCATTTTCCAACTTGAAGTACTTATCTTTTTCACCCACAACTATACTTTACAGCTTTTTGGATACCTCAACACCAAGAAATACTTTTAAAGACCATTTCAGAGCAAGTTACTTTCTTAATGTCCCTCCTAAGCCCATTTTCCAACTTGAAGTACTTCTCTTCTTCACCCACAACTATACTTTACAGCTTTTTGGATACCTCAACACCAAGAAATACTTTTCAAAGACCATTTCAGAGCAAGTTACTTTCTTAATGTACCTCCTAAACCCATTTTCCAACTTGAAGTACTTATCTTTTTCACCCACAACTATACTTTACAGCTTTTTGGATACCTCAACACCAAGAAATACTCTTTAAAGACCATTTCAGAGCAAGTTACTTTCTTAATATCCCTTCTAAACCTATTTTCCAACTTGAAGAACTTATCTTTTTACCCACAACTATACTTTACAGCTTTTTTAGATACCTCAACACCAAGAAATACTTTTCAAAGACCATTTCAGAGCAAGTTACTTTCTTAATGTCCCTCCTAAACCCATTTTCCAACTTGAAGTACTTATCTTTTTCACCCACAACTATACTTTACAGCTTTTTGGATACCTCAATACCAAGAAATACTCTTCAAAGACCATTTCAGAGCAAGTTACTTTCTTAATATCCCTTCTAAACCTATTTTGGAACTTGAAGAACTTAGCTTTTTCACCGCAACTATACTTTACAGCTTTTTGGATACCTCAGCACCAAGAAATACTTTTCAAAGACCATTTCAGAGCTAGTTACTTTCTTAATGTCCCTCCTAAACCCATTTTCCAACTTGAAGTACTTATCTTTTTCACCCACAACTATCCTTTACAGCTTTTTGGATACCTCAACACCAAGAAATACTTTTCAAAGACCATTTCAGAGCAAGTTCCTTTCTTAAGTCCCTCCTAAGCCCATTTTCCAACTTGAAGTACTTATCTTTTTCACCCACAACTATACTTTACAGCTTTTTGGATACCTCAACGCCAAGAAATACATTTCAAAGACATTTCAGAGCAAGTTACTTTCTTAATGTCCCCCTAAACCCATTTTTCAACTTGAAGTACTTATCTTTTTCACCCACAACTATACTTTACAGCTTTTTGGATACCTCAACACCAAGAAATACTTTTCAAAGACCATTTCAGAGCAAGTTACTTTCTTAATGTCCCTCTTAAACCCATTTTACAACTTGAAGTACTTATCTTTTTCACCCACAACTATACTTTACAGCTTTTTGGATACCTCAACACCAAGAAATACTTTTCAAAGACCATTTCAGAGCAAGTTACTTTCTTAATGTCCCTCCTAAACCCATTTTCCAACATGAAGTACTTATCTTTTTCATTCACAACTATACTTTACAGCTTTTTGGATACCTCAACACCAAGAAATACTTTTCAAAGACCATTTCAGAACAAGTTACTTTCTTAATGTCCCTTCTAAACCCATTTTCCAACTTGAAGTACTTATCTTTTTCACCCACAACTATACTTTACAGCTTTTTGGATACCTCAACACCAAGAAATACTTTTAAAAGACCATTTCAGAGCAAGTTACTCTCTTAATGTCCCTCCTATACCCATTTTCCAACTTGAAGTACTTCTCTTCTTCACCCACAACTATACTTTACAGCTTTTTGGATACCTCAACACCAAGAAATACTTTTCAAAGACCATTTCAGAGCAAGTTACTTTCTTAATGTACCTCCTAAACCCATTTTCCAACTTGAAGTACTTATCTTTTTCACCCACAACTATACTTTACAGCTTTTTGGATACCTCAACACCAAGAAATACTCTTCAAAGACCATTTCAGAGCAAGTTACTTTCTTAATATCCCTTCTAAACCTATTTTCCAACTTGAAGACTTATCTTTTTCACCACAACTATACTTTACAGCTTTTTGGATACCTCAACACCAAGAAATACTTTTCAAAGACCATTTCAGAGCAAGTTACTTTCTTAATGTCCCTCCTAAACCCATTTTCCAACTTGAAGTACTTATCTTTTTCACCCACAACTATACTTTACAGCTTTTTGGATACCTCAACACCAAGAAATACTTTTCAAAGACCATTTCAGAGCAAGTTCCTTTCTTAATGTCCCTCCTAAACCCATTTTCCAACTTGAAGTACTTATCTTTTTCACCCACAACTATACTTTACAGCTTTTTGGATACCTCAACGCCAAGAAATACTTTTCAAAAGACATTTCAGAGCAAGTTACTTTCTTAATGTCCCCCCTAAACCCATTTTCCAACTTGAAGTACTTATCTTTTTCACCCACAACTATACTTTACAGCTTTTTGGATACCTCAACAACAAGAAATACTTTTCAAAGACCATTTCAGAGCAAGTTACTTTCTTAATGTCCCTCCTAAACCCATTTTACAACTTGAAGTACTTATCTTTTTCACCCACAACTATACTTTACAGCTTTTTGGATACCTCAACACCAAGAAATACTTTTCAAAGACCATTTCAGAGCAAGTTACTTTCTTAATGTCCCTCCTAAACCCATTTTCCAACATGAAGTACTTATCTTTTTCATTCAAAGCTATACTTTACAGCTTTTTGGATACCTCAACACCAAGAAATACTTTTCAAAGACCATTTCAGAGCAAGTCACTTTCTTAATGTCCCTTCTAAACCCATTTTCAAACTTGAAGTACTTATCTTTTTCACCCACAACTATACTTTACAGCTTTTTGGATACCTCAACACCAAGAAATACTTTTCAAAGACCATTTCAGAGCAAGTTACTTTCTTAATGTCCCTCTTAAACCCATTTTCCAACTTGAAGTACTTATCTTCTTCACCCACAACTATACTTTACAGCTTTGTGGATACCTCAACACCAAGAAATACTTTTCAAAGACCATTTCAGAGCAAGTTACTTTCTTAATATCCCTCCTAAACCCATTTTCCAACTTGAAGTACTTATATTTTTCACCCACAACTATACTTTACAGGTTTTTTGGATACCTCAACACCAAGAAATACTTTTCAAAGACCATTTCAGAGCAAGTTACTTTCTTAATGTCCCTCCTAAACCCATTTTCCAACTTGAAGTACTTATCTTTTTCATCCACAACTATACTTTACAGCTTTATGGATACCTCAACACCAAGAAATACTTTTCAAAGACCATTTCAGAGCAAGTTACTTGCTTAATGTCCCTTCTAAACCCATTTTCCAACTTGAAGTACTTATCTTTTTCACCCACAACTATACTTTACAGCTTTTTGGTTACCTCAACACCAAGAAATACTTTTCAAAGACCATTTCAGAGCAAGTTACTTTCTTAATATCCCTCCTAAACCCATTTTACAAGTTGAAGTACTTATCTTTTTCACCCACAACTATACTTTACAGCTTTTTGGATATCTCAACACCAAGAAATACTTTTCAAAGACCATTTCAGAGCAAGTTACTTTCTTAATTTCCCTCCTAAGCCCATTTTCCAACTTGAAGTACTTATCTTTTTCACCCACAACTATACTTTACAGCTTTTTGGTTACCTCAACACCAAGAAATACTTTTCCTGGAAGAAGAAAAGGCCCAAGACATAAAAAATTTAAAGTTCACTTCTAAATTTTTCCGTAGAAGATAGGAAAAGTTATACCATGATTGTGATTATTTTCTATGAAGATAAAAAGTTTCACTTTAATTCTAAATTTTCTTAAATTCAGTTCCAACCTTTCTGAAAGAGATGAAAAAATTTAAAGTTCTGTTCCAAATATTTCCCCGGAAGAAGAAAAGTTCAACTTCGATTCTGAATTTTCTCAATGAAAATGAAATAAGTTATTGATCAATTCTATTTTCTCAAAATATTATAAAATTTTCCACTTCAATTCAGATTTTTCTCAAAGAGATGAAAAAATTTAAAATATTGTTTCAAATTTTTCTTAGAAGATAGAAAAGTTCAAGTTCTAATCTGAATTTTACCAAAGAACATAATTCAATTCTAATTTCTCCAGAGAAAATAAAAAGCTTCCACTTCAGTTTTAAGTTCACCAAGACATAAAAAATTTAAAGTTCAGTTCTAAATTTTTCCATAGAAGATAGGAAAAGTTATACTATGATTTTGATTATTTTCCATGAAGATAAAAAGTTTCACTTTAATTCTAAATTTTCTTAAATTCAGTTCCGACTTTTCACATAGAGATGAAAAAATTTAAAGTTCTGTTCCAAATTTTTCTTAGAAGATAGAAAAGTTCAAGTTCTCTTCTGAATTTTACAAAAGAACAGAATTCAATTCTAATTTCACCAGAGAAAATAAAAAGCTTCCAATTCAGCTTTAAGTTCACCAAGACATAAAAAATTTAAAGTTAAGTTCTAAATTTTTCCGTAGAAGATAGGAAAAGTTATACCATGATTGTGATTATTTTCTATGAAGATAAAAAGTTTCACTTTAATTCTAAATTTTCTTAAATTCAATTCCGGCTTTTCTCAAAGAGATGAAAAAATTTAAAGTTCTGTTCCAAATATTTTCCCGGAAGAAGAAAAGTTCAACTTCGATTCTGAATTTTCTTAATGAAAATGAAATAAGTTATTGATCATTTCTATTTTTCCAAATAATATAAAAAGTTTCCACTTCAGTTCAGATTTTTCTCAAAGAGATGAAAAAATTTAAAATCCTGTTCCAAATTTTTCGTAGAAGATAGAAAGGTTCAAGCTCTCTTCTGAATTTTACCAAAGAACACAATTCAATTCTAATTTCACCAGAGAAAATAAAAAGCTTCCACTTCAGTTTTAAGTTCACCAAGACATAAAAAATTTAAAGTTCAGTTCCAAATTTTTCCGTAGAAGATAGGAAAAGTTATACCATGATTGTGATTATTTTCTATGAAGATAAAAAGTTTCACCTTAATTCTAAATTTTCTGAAATTCAGTTCTGACCTTTCTCAAAGAGATTAAAAAAATTTAAAGTTCTGTTCCAAATATTTTCCCGGAAGAAGAAAAGTTCAACTTCGATTCTGAAATTTCTTAATGAAAATGAAATAAGTTATTGATCAATTCTATTTTCCCAAAATAATATAAAAATTTTCCACTTCAGTTCAGATTTTTCTCAAAGAGATGAAAAATTTAAAATACTTCCAAATTTTTCATAGAAGATAGAAAATTTCAAGTTCTCTTCTGAATTTTACCAACGAACACAATTCAATTCTAATTTCTCCAGAGAAAATAAAAAGCTTCCACTTAAGTTTTAAGTTCACCAAGACATAAAAAATTTAAAGTTCTGTTCTAAATTTTTCCGTAGAAGATAGGAAAAGTTATACTATGATTGTGATTATTTGCCATGAAGATAAAAAGTTTCACTTTAATTCAAATTTTCTTAAATTCAGTTCCGACTTTTCACATAGAGATGAAAAAATTTAAAGTTCTGTTCCAAATTTTTATAGAAGATTGGAAAAGTTATACTTTGATCGTGAATATTCAAGTTCTCTTCTGAATTTTACCAAAGAACACAATTCAATTCTAATTTCTCCAGAGGAAATTAAAAGCTTCCACTTCAGTTTTAAGTTCACCATGACATAAAAAATTTAAATTTCAGTTCTAAATTTTTACATAGAAGATAGGAAAAGTTATACTATGATTTTGATTATTTCCTATGAAGATTAAAAGTTTCACTTCAATTTTTAATTTTTCTCAAAGAAGTGAAGAAAAGTTCAACTTCGATTCTGAATTTTCTCAATGAAAATGAAGTAAGTTATTGATCATTTCTATTTTCCCAAAATAATATAAAAATTTTCCACTTCAGTTCAGATTTTTCTCAAACAGATGAAAAAATTTAAAATATTGTTCCAAATTTTCCATAGAAGATAGATAAGTTCAAGTTCTCTTCTGAATTTTACCAAAGAACATAATTCAATTCTAATTTCTCCAGAGAAAATAAAAAGCTTCCACATCAGTTTTAAGTTCACCAAGACATAAAAAATTTAAAGTTCAGTTCTAAATTTTTCCATAGAAGATAGGAAAAGTTATACTATGGTTGTGATTATTTTCCATGAAGATAAAAAGTTTCATTTTAATTCTAAATTTTCTTAAATTCAATTCCGAACTTTCTCAAAGAGATGAAAAAATTTAAAGTTCTGTTCCAAATATTTTCCCGGAAAAGAAAAGTTCAAATTCGATTCTGAATTTTCTCAATGAAAATGAAATAAGTTATTGATCAATTCTATTTTCATAAAATAATATAAAATTTTCCACTTCAATTCAGATTTTTCTCAAAGAGATGACAAAATTTAAAATATTGTTCCAAATTTTTCATAGAAGATAGAAAAAGTTATACTTTGATTGCGATTATTCTTCATGAAGATATGCAGCTCCACTTTAATTCTAAGTTTTCTCGAAGAAGTGCAAAATGTACAAGTTCTCTTCTGAATTTTCTTAGAGAGGAGAAAAAAAGTTAGCTCAATTCTGAAATTTACCAATGAAAATGAAAAAGCTTCCATTTCAGTTCATAATTTCTCAAAGACACAAAAATTTAAAGTTCAATTCTAAATTTTTCCATAGAAGATAGGAATGGCTATACTATGATTGTGATTATTTACCATGAAGATAAAAAGTTTCACTCTATTTATAATTTTTCTTAAATTCAGTTCATTCATCTAACCACCAAAAACAATAGGTTAGGTTAGGTATAAATAAATATTAATAAATAATTAGAAACATTTCTCCATGTTTAAGTTAGGCTAGGTTAGGTTAACTTATCATGAGCGCTCATGATAAGCTAACCTAACCTAACTTAAACATGGTAAAAAGATTGAATTAGGTTAGGTTAGGTTAGATTAAGTTAGGTCAGGTTAAGTTAGGTTAGGTTAGGTTAGCCTACGTACGCGCGCGTACGTGGGCTAACCTAACCTAACCTAACTTAACCTGACCTAACTTAATCTAACCTAACCTAATTTAATCTTTTTACCATGTTTAAGTTAGGTTCGGTTAGCTTATCATGAGCGCTCATGATAAGTTAACCTAACCTAGCCTACCTTAAACATGGAGAAATGTTTCTAATTATTTATTAATATTTATTTATACCTTAAATTCTGTTGAACTCTGTTGAACTCTGCGGGATAATTCTTAATTCTAATCCCCTTTTGAACAGGAATGGGTGTTCGGCTGCCCCTGATTATAGTGCCAGGCAAAGGGAAGCCCGTAAAAATCTTAGACCGGTCTTAGAGTACGCTTTGTCCAAACACCACCAGGCTAGGCTTAGGGGTGAAAAGTTATGCATCGACGGAAGAGTGTTTGTTTGTGACTTTCCTTCGGAATGTGTTAAGGAAGTAACCACCAGCTCCAGTGAAGTGATCAAACAGGGGCCTCCTCGAAACGGGTTAGCAGAAACAAGAGAAGTCGAACTAGCTAGAGAACCGGCTAGCAAAAAAACGGACATTTCCGTCGCTGGCAGAGTGGTTTCTGAAAGCTCTGAGAGTGATAGTCAAGCCGAGAGTGATATCGAGACGGTGATCGAATTTAATATACGTGATCCGAAACTGAATTTCTCGAAAGAGGCTCCACGTCCTATCCGGAATCCTCCAATAGCTGCGAAAAATACTGAAAAGCGAAAAGCCTGGGAGGTCATAAGACCGGACGATCAAAATCGTATTTATGCCCGTAATGTTGCAAAAAAGGACTCTAGATCTGGCGGCGGAAGAGCTAACTACAGAGGTCAGTCGAGGAGCACCAAAGCTGCGTCATCAAAAGATTATTATAGACTTTCATACTTACCTGGTGAGCCAGAAACGCCCTTTGTCCTGCCGACACATGACCAGCTTGTTCTAAGTGAATAGGGACAGTGTGGCCATGCGAGTAATCATATGGAATGTCCAGGGTGTGAGAAATAAGGTTGAACAAGTACTGAAGGATCTAGGTGGTGTTGATATTATTGCTCTTGTGGAGTCGTGGCATAGTGACGACACAGTGCCTTATTTTGAAGGATACTGGGTAGAAAATGTGGCGCGTAAACCAGCAAAGAATATGAGATATTATTAAGGTATTTTGTTGTTAATTAAGCAAGGTCGTTCCCATAAACATTCTCGAATTTCTAGTGTATTGGAGAATATTGTATGGGTTCGGATTCATCTTGTTAGTGGTAAAAGTTTGATTTTAGGTGCCGTGTATATTGCCCCCCAGAATAGTTCGTATGTAGTAGAAGTGACATGGGATTTATTAGAGGAGGAGCTTAGGCAATTGCGATCACGTTTTGATAAGGATTAGTTTTTGGTGGTGGGGGACTTTAATGCTTATACGGGAATATGTAATGAGATTAATCAAGTTTCATTTGTTGATACGCCGGACCTGATACCTGATATTTAAGACATCTAGAAGGAGCAAAGATATTGAAAGAAGGGTTAATTGTTGGGGTAAAAGGCTTCTGGAACTGTGTTCAGACAATGCCTTAGTGATTGGAAATGGAAGATTTTGGAAGGATGGGGAGGAGGGTGAGTTTACCTGTCTGTCGGGGACAAACCCTAGTGTAATTGATTATGTTTTGGATGGTATTGAACTCGTGGCCCTGACAGTTGATGTTGAGGTTCTTAGGGTCGTAGGCTCTGACCACTTACCAGTTGAAATTAAACTTTGCCTTAGAAGAGGAGTTCCAAGGAATAAAAAAGGTGATAGTCCTACTAGGAGGGTTACAAAGGATCTTTGTTTTTCAGGGAAGTTTTTAAAGAGTGAATGGAGTAAAGAGGAGATGGAGTTGGTGAAAGAGGAGTTTTTGAGGCCTGAAATAATTGAGAAAGTTGAGAGTCTGCATGATGAAACAAGAGATATAGATGAAATTTTGGAACATTTGGGTTTTGTGATTAGTAGAAAGGCCTCAGGAGATCGTGACATGACCACGTGGCTTATGGTTTTCTCACTGAGAATAAAAAACAGAATTTTTCTCACTTGAAAAAACAGGAATTTTCTCACTTTTATGGATGTTTCTTGGACGGTTATGAGTGTTGGTCAATTTATTTGATGTTTTTCATGGATGTCAACATCAATTTATGTCTGTTTTATGGTTTTTGTCAGTGAGAATGGAAAAACAGTATTTTTCTCACTTTGATGGATGTTTTTTGGATTATTGAGTCTAACGGGTACCGGATTCAATAACACTTCTTACGAATGTTATGATCCATGAATAGGAAAACAGGATCACGTGTTTCTAACAGATGATGTCATGATTGATTGATTTGTCACGAAAGGGGAATTAATTTGTTGTTTCTAAGGGGAATTATTGATTCACGAAAGGGGAATTAATTTATTGTTTCCAAGGAGAATTGTCTCCTGGACGAAGTTTATTAATATCTTTGGAGTTCGACCAGAATTGCTACCGGGGCAAAGTTTATAAATAACTGACAGGTGATGGCAAGGTTAATTGTAACTCCGGCGAATGTTTTGATCTTAGAGTTTAACGCGGGAAAAGGTTTCTTAGTAATTTCAAATGTGACAGCGCAGGGATGCCAAAAACAAAGGGAACACGATGAAATTACGTTTAGAGATTATTTGGGCAAATACGTTTTCGATATTTTAAGAATTCAACAGAGGAATAAGAACAAGAACGTTTAAGAATTCACGTTTAAGAAAAAACGAAAAAACGTTTAAGAATTCAACAGAGTTCATCTTTAGTAAGACTCGTCCCGCACGCATTCTGAACACATCTTTGACGTCACAACGGTTAAGATTTAAGTCCGGTACACACTTATTAAGAACCATAGTCATTTCTTGCTTCAGCGTATATATAGCAGGATTAATAGGTTCGAAGTTACATAGGACAACATTACATCTTCTCGGTTCTTCATCAAATGCGTCAGCCCGCATGGTAGCTACTCGTAAATTCTTCCGAAGCATCTCAATTTCTCCTTTCATCTCTTCATAAGCTTTAACGTTTTCAGATAGTTTTTTGTTCAAAGAAGAAAACTGGCTTTCAACTGATGTGTATTAAAAATGAATACTAATTGCTCATTTTATGACTAGAAAGTTCAGGGTATCAGTTATATTAGTATACGCCCCTGTAGAACCGACTGACGGAAAAATTAGTGACTCAGATGAATTTTACTTACAGTTACTGGAGCAAATAGACAAGGTCCCAGGTAGAAATATGATGTTATTACTGGGAGATTTTAACGCCCAGGTTGGTAGAAATAAGGATAGATGGTATCCCAGCTTAGGTAAATTTGGTGTAGGAAAAGAAAAGAGTAATGGATACAGACTTTTGCAATTTTGTAGGTATAACAATCTAGTTATAACCAATACGGTGTTTGGTCATAAAATGGCTCATGAGCTAACATGGTATTCACGTGATGGTAAGACAGCAAACCTTATTGATTATGTTATAGTAAACCGAAGACTGGCAGGATCAATACAAGATACTAGGGTATATAGGAGTGCTGTTATTGATGTTAAAAGTAAAGATCACCATCTAGTAGTGTCAAGGGTTAATTTAAAGCTGAAATATCGGAAGGGTAATTACCTCCATGGAAGTTATGATGTTAGTAGACTCCAGGATGAGAATTTGAGAGAAACTTTCCAGGAACAGTTGAATACTAAACTTGAGAGTTTAAAATTTGATAATGTGGAAGATGGTTGGAATAATTTTAGAAAAATAATTTGTGAAGTTGCTGAAGGTGTATTAGGGAAGAAAGCTAGAACTGGAGCTAAGAATATTAGTGAAAAAGCTTTATGTTTAATAGAAAGGAGAAAGGACATGTACAAGAATTATCTGAGTGATAGATCGCATGAAAACAAAAGAA
Source organism: Artemia sinica (assembly GCA_027921565.1). Classification (NCBI taxonomy): domain Eukaryota; kingdom Metazoa; phylum Arthropoda; class Branchiopoda; order Anostraca; family Artemiidae; genus Artemia; species Artemia sinica. The sequence continues at coordinate 48,862,735 of CM051261.1, read as the reverse complement.
ATGTAAAGAAAGTGGAGAAAGCATTGAAATATGAACTAAGGAGGTGTGAAGTGGAGGCCATGGATAAAATTGCCGAGGATTTAGAAGATGCAGCTAGACGGCATAATAGTAAAATATTGTACTGGCATGTTAACAAATTGAGAGGTAGTAGTCAATCCGGACTTGTCCCAGTTAAAGATAGGAATGGGGTGGCAATTAGCGATAAGGAAAAAGCTAAAGCGAGAGGGGCCGAACATTTTGAGAACTTGCTTAACCGAGATAGAGTTGCAGGAAAAAATATAGAGGAAAATGAAAAAGTTTGTGATACCTTGGATGTGAAGGAAAATTTTTTTTGTGAGGAGGAATTAGCAACAGTACTAAAAGGATTAAAGAATAATAAGGCTCCAGGTGCTGATAGGGTGGTAAATGAGTTTCTTAAATATGCTGGCTCTGAGGTTAGAAATAAGTTATTGAAGATTATGAATATGATTTTTGAAAAAGGGGAAGTACCTAACGATTTTAGGAAAACCTTAATTAAGCCACTTTATAAGAAAGGTGATAAAAGTGAGTGTGGTAATTATCGAGGCATTAGTCTGGTCTCTGTAGGTAGCAAATTGCTTAGTAATATGATACTTTTTAGACTGAGAGATGCCGTAGACAAAGTTTTAAGAGAAGAGCAGTGCGGTTTTAGAAAAGGTAGAGGATGTGTTGACCAAATTTTTACTCTTAGGCTAATAATTGAGAAGTGCCTAAGTTTTCAAACACCTTTGGTCCTCAGTTTTATAGATTATGAGCAAGCGTTCGATTCTGTTGATAGAGGAGCTTTAGTAAAGGTTTTATCCTTGCATGGTATACCAGACAAATACATTAAAGTGATTAGTGCTATCAAATATGGCTCTGAAGCATGGACGCTCCGAAAAGCGGATGAAGATTTGCTAGATGTTTTCCAGAGAAATTGCTTAAGGATTGTTCTGGGTACCCGGCTGACTGACCGTATTTCAAACAATAGGCTATACGAAAAATGTGGTTCAATACCGCTTTCTAGGTCTATAATGAAAGAAAGGTTGAGGTGGTTAGGGCACGTTGTGCGGATGAAGGATAACAGATTGCCGAAGATTGTTCTTTTCGGCCAACCATATAGGGCTAAACGGAAAGCAGGTCGTCCCCGTCTGGGGTGGGAGGAGGTCATAAAGAAAGATTTAAAGGAAATGGGAACTTCGTGGGCGGGTGTAAAAAGGGAGGCTTTGAATAGATTGGGGCGGAGGAGGAGCGTGCGTAGCTGTGTTGGCCTCAGGTGGCTTGGTGCTGCAATGAGTTGTTAGTAGTAGTAGTAATTAATCGTGGTATCAGATCTAGCTTGAAATTAATTTCCCGTAAAAACTGAGCACTGGATGTACCCTTAGGCATAGCCTCAGTTAAAGCTATAGTCGCTCCGTTTGAGTTATTCATTTTCAAAAATTTCAATCCTCCCACACACTGCTTGCGTATTCCTGCTTCAGTAATCAAAATCACGATCAATAATCATGTATAAATAACAGTCCAGAGATATTATCACAAGAGTCTAAATTCTATTTCGTATTTCACTTGCAAGCAACGATGAATGAAAACAGATTTTCATTGAGAGAAATGATTCATACTTATTTTCGAAATGTCACATTAAATACCAATTGCATAGCTAAGTATCTGGTTTCAAGGTTATCCGTATGAAAAATATATAAATAAAAATCCTCTATTACAGATTTAAATTTCAAGACATATACACACTGCTTACGTATTCCTGCTTCAGTAATCCAAATCACGATCAATAATCATATATAAATAACAGTCCAGAGATATTATCACAAGAGTCAAAATTCTATTTCGTATTTCACTTGCAAGCAACGCTCCCCGAGGCGATGTTCATCAGACGAGCGCTGAATGAAAACTGCGAAGGATTTTCAGTACAGTTCATATTAGTAAGAGAATAGAATTCAAACAGAGAACAGTTTGTTTATACTCGTTTTTATTTGCTAAGATATATATTTGCAATAATGAGCGGTATGTTTACACTATTAGAAATTAATAGTGGAGCTGGTAGTAGCAGCAATGATACAAAGACAAGAGTACCAAAAATAACAGCAGAAATTACAAGAGGATCTCGACTCTGTCTGAAATTGGATGATGTCTATGCAAGATACATGATATCATTGAATAAATTTAAATTGGAGGAACAATTATGCTTCGCAGCGAAAGTTGATATTGTGCACATACATAAACTTCAGACTGCTTTAAGTGCAATAGTGAAACATATTGAGGAGAACAAGTTATATCAGTAATTGTATGCGTAATATATATATTATTGTTGTTGTACTTATACACACACAATAATAATGTTTTGAAATCGTAAATGTTCTGTTTCTTCCCGTTAGATTTTTTTAAAGTAGATTAGCGAATATTCTTGAAGTAGAAAGAATCCTGGTTATTCTAAAGTCAGCAGTGAGAGTTTTAGGATTTAAATAAAATGAGTGAATTAGAGACAGAGAGAATCATGTTGAATCTTGTGATTATGGAAAAATGTTTGATTTTAGATGATGATTTTCTGGAGTTGTCTCTTCAAAAGAAAATATTTTCTCAAAGAATACTTGACAATATAATGAGAAATGATTCGCCATCTTTGGACTACTGTATGCAACTTTTATGATGTGACTCAGATGCATTTACTCAATTTATTGATATATTAATTGAAACAAAGCAAAATAATACCGTGGATTTATTTTTGAATACACTGCCTTAGATTCTATCTAGATGAGAGAGAGAAGAGCTTATTCAAACAGGATTTGTAAAGTCACATAGTTACTCCTCTCTCTCTCTCTCCCTTCCTCTCTCTCTCTCTCTCTCCCTCCCTCTCTCTCTCTCTCTCTCTACCTCTCTCACTCTCTCTCTGAATTTATCGATCGTAAATCAGTTTCATTTTAGCTGTGAGAGAGTTAACACTCGAAAAAATGTTCTATACATGTCCACAATGTTTTTATACCATTGGCAGTTGGTCATCATGTGAGAATTGTACAATTATTGATGAGTTTGATGAAAAGTGTAAATTATGCAATCCACGTAAATTACATAGAGGATATGCAATACAAATTAAAGACTGTAATTCTTGTCTTAAAGAGATTAGTGACACTCATCCAAGAGAAAATTTATGCTCCAATTGTCACTATGATAAATGTGATCTTTGGGAGAATACTTATCCTGTTATGATTGGAAAGAACCCTAAACAAGATTTTAGTTTATTTTTAAGAGACTGGAACCGTCGTGTTTTTAAATATTTTGGGAGGAAGAATCAGGACTATGATTCAACTGTCAGGGTAACAAGACAATTTGGTTTCTACGTCATCGTTATGAAGACACTGGCTATTATGACTATAGACCTAATGATTTTTATTTAGCTGTTACAGAATTTGATTTACCATTTGAAAAGACTGTATGTGATATTGCTTCAAATAGGATATTTGAAACACGTGAATTTTACAATATGAATGCAAATACTATCAATGACTATACAAAGAGATGCAATAAGAGAGAAGTTGTATTGTATTGTAGAAAATGTGACCCTGACTTTGCAGCCAATCAAGATCAATGCACAGTGAATTCAAATGATCTATCAACATTAGTTGTTCTCGACACTTACCTATACACACAAGAAGAAGAAGAAGAATATCTAAAGTGGAGAATAAAGACATTGTTGTGTATATACATTTTTTTATTAATAAAAAAAATTTCATACATTTTTGGAAAATGTTATTCGTAGGGCACTAAAATCAATATTATACAGGTCTGAGAGTATATTTTCCACCACAAAGTCGTTCAGACGAGGATAGTCTACGTAAATGTTGAGAAACTGCTTGTAAGTATAACCACGAAATCTGAAAACGAAATATAGTAGCGCATGAAAACCGCAGCTATTAGTCGTTAGATCCTGCACTCTCTTCTGGCTTTGATTCATAGTTTTCCCACTGCTTTCAATATAGTTGTTGATGTGCGGAGTGTAGAATGTATATGATAGGCCAAGAGGATAAAAAAATTCAATAGTCTTCGTTGTTGGAAAGATGCACAGCCAATGACCCATCCTTACACTCGATGGACTGCTTTTAACAATGATAATGGTATTGTTTGCACATTGAACTTTATCAAGGAAGTCCGATGGCACACAACAGGATTTATATTTGGACATGGATGGATCCATATTAAATACGCTGATTATTTGACTTGTGTTCATGGTGCGAGGTCTAGTAGAACACTGCCTTCGGGAATGATTTCCCAATAGGTTTCAAATTGATTGAACGAGATTAGTGCTATACTCTCTGGTAATGGGTCAGCAAATGTGCGCTCTAAACGCACACTCCCCGTTCCTACTATACTCATATCTTAAGTGGCAGACAAGTCCAGTACTATGATACCATGTGTTTTAGCAAACATTTCCACGGTTATACCATTTTCAAATAGTTGTGAATCTCGATCTAGGGGTTGCATTGTCAACTCATACAGTATCCTATAGGATTTATCTAAAGATAGATTGTAAAGTCGGATTCCATTTACTTTACACACAAGAGATGAAAGTCCAAACATCTCAAATTTGTATGGTCAACCTGTCTACGATCCTATTGAACTAGCACTTTTACAAATGCCAATGCCAATTTTGATGGAATTACACCATTAATAAATGAAGAGTCTGTGATGGTGCGTGAGCCCGTGGCAATATGACGTTGATTGGTGATTGTATGGGGAACAAGTAATTTAATATTATTTCCAATAGCTCTCAGTTTTTCCACTGTCAAAGCAACAGAACTCATAACCTGCTGCTTTCGTACATGAAGTATTGCTGATGTGAGAGAGAGAGTGTTACATCAGCATTGGCAGGAAGATGCTTTCGTAAAATGAAATTGGATGGAGCAAGCGTAAATTTTATATCCACTTTAATATTTGGTGGTAACCACTGGGTTATATTAAATATCCCATGATTCATTTTCCCAACTAGATGTAATTCTCTAGTTGTAGCATTTTTAAGTGCATATGTACTATCAGTATCTGTAATATACTCATATCAATTGGAGGAACCCCCTCAATTGCTTGTATGACTTTGGTGTCATCAACATGAGCTGTATGTAGCTCGTATAATTTGAGATATTATTGCTAGTGCTCACCAGTGTTCTATTTATGTAGACACTCATTTGTCGAAATAAATTATGCAATATATAATTTTCATGGGATATTCCATCGGCAAGAATTGGCATTGCATTATCGGATTTCTTTAATATCACATGTAAATCTATAAATGTCGAAGACATTTTCATAAAGTGGTCTTCATTGGAATAAACTTGAAAGTGGATATTATCGGAGAGCGGTTGTTTTGGATAGAATTGTTCATAGTAACCATGTTTGACACTCACATCAACATTTTCTGCATTGAATAGATTTAAAGATGAAGTGATTGAAGGATGGGAATCATTGTGCGGTAGATATGCCCTTTTTCGGTCAAGGAAAAGAAATCCTGTTTTGATCTAACAATTTTCCTTCTTGGGCTTCTTCTTCTTATTGTATTTTTTTTCTTTTTTTGACAAAAGTGATGTCTTTTGTTTCTGGCCTGAGTACTTGATGAGTGATGCACTGTTTCTCAACCTTTTAAACCTTTTCCATTTTGTCGAGATTTCAATTGCTCACCAAGGGTTCGTGAACAGGACCTAAAATTTTCCGAAATATTTTTTTTAAAACCCTGCCAGAGCCCTAATCGTATAGTGTAGACGATGCAAAATCTGTCGCAGCCGGTACAACATATTTTCTAGTCAAGGGCAGCGGAGAGCGAAATAGCTTAGCAAACCGACTACCAAGACCATGGCCCGACATTGATGAACGACCTTTGTAATAGTCCATTCCATTGCCAAGCTTGTCTTGAACGAAGAGCAGAAACATAGCAGTCAATATAAGGACAAACATACCATTTTTCTATTAGACATCTTGTTATTGAACGCCGATAGCGATGGGTTGAAAATGACATGTAATCACAGCCAAACCTTTTGATATTGCTAGAGGATCCCCTAATTCCGCGTTTAGTGTTAACTGACAGAGTTCCAAATAGGAAGTGTTTACAGGGATATAATGAAGATGCTTTATATTGTAATGATGAATATGATCTTGAGTGGTTTTTTGGTCAAGAACTCGTAGGAGGGGAACATTGCTATTGCCAATTCTGGATATTTCAACAAAGGAAGCATAGAGAAATATACAAATGTTCGAGGAGAAGACAGGTGGGTAGTCAGCATAAATGACACTAGTGTTTCCAGCACTTTTACCATTGATTATGTTGTGTTTAAAACCAAGAACATCTCTTAGATTATCATTGAGAATAACCTTTTCATTGGCAATGTGTGAACTAATGTATATCTTACCCTTTTCCTTTGAATAGTTGAATTGAAAGGCTCCTTTTTTACGAGCGGAAATTCTTTTATTAATAGTACGACACAAATCGTTAATAAAAATGAGTTCCTTGTATGGTACTATGACCAATGGATATTCAAAGGAACTGATCTTTTCAATTACATGTCGATCGCTAACGAGTGGCAAATCATAGGGTCTAATTTTTGTATCTTATATGTGATCTTTTCTCCGGATATCATATGTATTTTTGAGAATACAGTCGACAAGAAACACTTCATACTCGCCGTCAAATTTGTTGACGGGAGAGAGAGTTTTTTTCCAAAAATCATTTGTTTTATTCAAATCATTGCAGAGTGGATCAGATACATTGGACATGAATGTCACATAGAAATTATTGGGCATTAATAATGTCTTCAACTGCAACCCAAGAATAAAAATCAGAATTGTATCCTAGCCAACGAACAAGCACCTGTCTCTTGCCGCTGCGAGTACGACTCTTTAATATCTTTTCAATCTGATAAATTTTACTATTATTTTTAACTTTTTGTCATTCCTAATCATAAAATCCACCGAGAATCTCATCATCTTTGGTGTCTCGTAGACGATATATTATGGGTTTAGTGTCTAGGATTTTTGACACTTTAAAAAGTTCAGTGGACCATAAATAATTCCCCTTTATAAAAATAGTGGTTTTTCTATTAATTCGAACAGTAATGCCAACATTGAATTTTTTCTTCACAATTTTTTCAGTGCAACTGGCATATTGTTTAAAAAAATTGTCAAATGTATTCTCACTGTGATGAACTTCCTGAGGGCTAACGTTGGACAAAGACCAATGGGGTCGTTGATTATAAATTTGCATGATTTTATCTAAATCATGAATAAAAAAAGCAGTATTTTTCAATGTACAACATCTCGAAATTAAGAGTCGAACAGTCCTTATCAATCGTTCCGCCAATGCAGCCTTTATCGGACTATGACTATGATAGAGCTTTGTATTATATTTTAATAATACCTTTTACACATTTGGATTAACAAATTCAGTACCACGATCACTTTGAATTTTTCCATAGCTATCTTGTTCAAAAATACTTTCTATAGCCAGAGCAACTTCAACACCTCTCTTTGTCCACAATGGAGTAGCATACGCACAGCGACTAAAGATACTGATTGCAAGTAGAATATATTTTTAGGGTCTATTTTGACGTCTTTGAATCGTATCTAGGGTTAAAAGATCTGCTTGCATTATATGTAGTGGGAAAAAGGCTTTAGTTTGTAGATAATGATTGCCACAAACACTATGACTTCGATGTAGAGTGTAGCTTGGTTTATTTTGTAAAAACTCTTTTGCACTTTTTAAAGTTTGACACCGCCACTTACGACTTTAGAAAGTGTAGTGGGGGAACTTAGAGTTCCCACTTAACCAATATTTTCATAAACATGTTTCAAAACTTCAACCATTTTGAACGCAAACACGTAGTGTAATGAACGCTACACTTTTGCATACTAGAGAGTCGTTGTGATGCTGTCGATGAGTTTATATCAACACGTTCGCTTTTGCCTAACCATCAGTGTTATCATATCAAAGCTGCTTCTGCTACTGCGAGGTGTGCTAGTATTTTCCAAGATTAATTTAAAATCTTCTTCTTATTTTTTAAATGGTGTTGTTTTTAGAGGACTAGTAATACTATATTCCTTTAATTTCTATAGTAATTGCTTATTGGTAATAAGACTTTCCGGGAAGTTTAATGTATTTAAAAACTGCATAGATGATTGTCGAATGATAAAAGTCCTTTACGATTTGTAAGCATATCATAAATGAAATCAAGTAGGTCATAACTTTTTCCTTGACTTATAATCTGTTTCACTGTGCTATCGATTTGAACTTGAAAATCATCACTTTCCAACATGAGATATGTGAATACTCTTTTACTCTGTTCCTGATATAAATGCGGCAGTAGGTTTCAATAGTTTACACACAATTGAATTCAATTCCTTCTCCTTTGATTGTGTTGTTGCTGTTGCTCCAGCAGCAGAATCTTGAAGAGATGTTTTCTTTTTTGGGGATCAATGGCACTTACATTGACTGGTTTCTCACGATAGGGTTTATGTTTGTCCGCACGACGAGGTGCATCTTGAAGTAAAACTAGCTTTTTATCATCGGCAATATTTTCATCATTAATGAATTTGCTTAGATTGTCCTCAAAGTATTCGAATGCTGAAAGGACGAGTTCTATTGGGGCCAACTTGTAGGGTTAAGCAATCTAGAGAAAGCAGTTTACAAGTCCTACAATTATTGGCAGTAAAAGTGTAAAAAAGCTACCACCCGCCTGAAGAAATCGTTTTCTTTTAAAATCTTTTCCTTTATTTTTGCAAGCCAAGGCACATACAATGAAAAAATGTTGCTTTGTATGTTGTCTAAAATCTTCTGGCAACTGTACATTGCCATCGGGTATATTTAAACAAAATTCAGATGTTAGATTAATAAATTCTTTGTCAATGCCAGGTCTGAGTATAGCTTTCCTAAGTGGTGGTTTTGAAGTGCTTAGAACGGAAAATAAGTGTCTATTTTCATGTAGTTTCATCAGTGTCATGATTGCAACTAATAGAATTTTTTACTGTTAACTAAAAGATATACTGTAATTTTATGTCTAAAATATCTGTGACTACACCTACATCTTCAGGTGTATTCTTATTAAGATCCAACAGAATGTAACCATAGGTTTTATGTGTTGCCTGACTGTACGCTGAAAGTAGAAATTTTGGAGCACCGGGATATATTTGTTTATTGAGAGTTATTAGAGAACTTGAATGACGAACAATTCTGTAGATAAAATAGTGGATACAGTTCAAGGCAAGGGTTCTCATACACTTGCTCAGATGAAACAGATTGCGTAGAACTAGTGTATGGAAATGTGTTCATCATTTGAGCGAACAGTAAACCATTGTAGAATTTCCTGAGACCATTGTTCAATGGATTCAGTTAAATCCTCAATAATCAGCCAAGACTTTGGCTCAATACTATTGAAAACAGCAAGTCTCTGTATGAATTGTATGGGCATAGATGTAGCAGCAGCAATAGCTTTTATTTGGTCATATGACTCTTTTAAAACACTATAACAATAGTAGATTTTTTTCAGTTTTTCCAAAAACATTTTATTAAAATTTTAATTATTTTAGATAAAAGTGTCGTTTCGCCCGGCATTGAAGCTAACTTTAAACCATACTTGTCTAATGAATAATGAATAGTAATAATTTCACCTAGACTGCAGTCCTATTACGATATTCAATAAAGACAACAACAGCAACAACAGCAATTTAGAATCATATTTTCTTTTATTAGCACTTAACAACAACAACAATTTTTTTTTAATATACACATAAGTGTTTTTATAATTTGACACATCTAATACAGAAAATAGAAAAAATAATTAACACTATCTACAATACACACATTTTAAAAATGACATTCCCCCACCTCCCAGGGACGGCTGCTTCGGCGGCTGAAGGCTGGGCAAGGCTTGAGAGGGGGCCCACTGCAGCGGACAGGGCCGAACCGGGAGGCGCAAAGCATAACTGTGTCTTGTATACACTTAGAAACACAAACAAATACTAATGGAATGTATTAAAGGAAATCTTCCTCCACCCACCATCCCCCTAGCAGTGGTATTTGTATTATTGAATTTATGTTAATTTATTCAGACCGAGTTGTTTTCTATAGTCTATACATTCAACTTGATCTGAAAAACGGTAGTGTCCGTAGGGGAGTACCTTCAGACCATCTTTACATACACAGACCTTGTCCGATATGGCCAACATGACATTTTTCTCTACTCTAACTGAGTAGTTCTAAAATTGTAGAGAAAGAATCGCAATTACTTGCGCTGTTGGTACTAAACTATTTTCCACACAGTTTCTATAGACACTCATGTTGAATTTTTTTTTAAAAAGTGTTTAGGCACACCCTTGCACACTTGTTTGTTATCCTTATTGTGTGTTTCCACACAGTATACCTTTGGGACTGGAAACATCCCATTGGATATTAAATTTCTCCCCGTCTCCGACTTTAACATCATCAACTGATTTTGGGCATGGTGTTTCACTAACTCAGGATAGAGGCACTCATCCCAATTTGTAAAATCCGTCCTAGAGCTAATGTACTCTTCATTTTCCAAATCTTCCAATTAATTCTCAGTTTTAAGTTTCAATAGGAGTGAATCAGTGTTTCGATAATACACTTGAACTTCCCCCTCCCTTGGCCATTGTACCCTCCCTTGGCACATTGTGAAAGAATGACAACATGAGTTTCTTGAAAATTTCCCCCTCCCTTGGCCTTCCCAATCCCTTGGCACATTGTGAAAGAATGACAACATGAGTTTCTTGAAAATTTCTAGTATCGAACTGCCACCTGCAATATTTTATTTGGAACAACATTTCTTTTCTTTCCATATAGAAGAACCATACGGCCCTCCAATGGTAAAAGCGCGTATATACCCGAAAAGTTACTTTCCGAGTTACATATACCATTGGAATCATCTTGACGAGCAAAATCGAATGGTGTATGCAAGAATGCCCTAACGCTATCTCCTGCAAAGTTGTCCCTGCCAAAAACACGTATCATCAGCATTTTGTCCCGTCTGCTTAGGATAAAAACACGTATCTGTCATATACGCTTCTTTATCGGTGGACTCTAGCGTGCAGCGTTACGGCTCCGCATATACGGGATTTTACCTTTGACAGCCAGACACATTTTTGTATATATGCGTTATTAAACCACGATTTTTCATAACTTTCAGCAAGTTTAGGTAACTTAGGAGCAACATAAATGTAAATAAAAGATGTCTTGGCCAGAGTCCAGGGGTCTGAAAAGTCTAAAATTGGCCTTGGAGATAAGGAAAAAGCAACAGTGAGTACAACTTTGAATTATCTATTCATAATAAGTACTTAACTGTGAAGATCAGACAGAATGTCGAAGAAAAAGCCTCATACGTTTCAAGAGAAGAAGACTTAATTATTACTAGCGGAGGGGATAGTGATACTGACTATGGCAACGACAGCAGTAGCACTAGTGAGAGTGAGGATACGGCCAGGCCAAAGATATATAGTAAGCTAGAACCGATGTCTGTTGCAACCCAGGTCAAATATACCTCCAATGATACAGATTTTCCATCATGTTTTAGTGTTGTGTCTGATTTAATCTCAAAGCCACTGGAGACAGACCAAATATTGTGTGATAACATTGATCCATTCCTTGGCGATATGGACATTTCCATGTGCCCAGAAAAAATTGAAGCTGAATTGATTGCTACAAGTGTTGCTGTCTTTGAGGAACACCAAATAATTCCCGATCAAATGACATATGGTAGCTGCATCGAAGGCATTGAAGCAGTTGTGCTGCTGCCCCCCCTCCCCCCCCGCAGAACATGAAAGTCAAGAAAGACAAGGAGTTGAACAATTAGTGGAGCTCCACCCCACAGAACATGAAAATCAAGAAAGACAAGGTGTTGAACCATTATTGGATCTGCACTATTGGTTCCACTATTGAGCCCAAGCTTCGAAATAGAAACGTTCTGGACTTCGATGAGCTGTGTGACCTGATTGAAAAAGCAGGAGGCATGTCAAAGCAGTGAGGATGTGCTTAGACGATTTTCCGCCAGGTAGCAAAGAAAAGTCGATAGATTTTGTGCTGAAAAAGCATGTCAAAGTGATCGAAAAGGGTAAGCATCCTCTTTCTGGAAAGGTAAACGGAGTGAGAGGGGTGAAACCTGGGAAAAAACATGCGATTTTGACCAAGCTTGTGCCTTTCTTACCAGACAACCGCAGGTTTTTTGGAAATACATGCCATCTAGCATCAATTCTGTTGAACTACTGAAGAGTGTTTGTTAGTGACTGTTTTTTTTGTATTCTGAAGATGACTTCTCTCTTACTTTCTGAATAATTAACTGAATCTTAAAATTTTGTTCAAAATGTAAAAAAGCGTATCCACGGATATACGTGTTTTTACCTGAGACGGGTTCATACGAGAACAAGAAAAACGCCAATGGTAAATAGGCCCACATGACATATAGCAGTGATGTCGAAGTCTGGCATTTATTCTAGTTACGTAATCGGAAAGAACACTATCTAAAACCTATTCTAACTAATTTTCATATAAATCTTGTGTCTACTTATGCGCAACAAGTGGGGAAAGTATCGCAAAACTTGAGAAACTTTGAAGACGTTTTTCTCGGAATAATGAAAAGTGTATTTACGCACTTTTAACTTTGGAGGGCCACATACTGGAGTCTATGACAGTGAATATTGTGAAGTTGCGATCGGCAAAGATTTGAGCAAGTTCTTTGAGGCTTGTTACAACGTCACAACGAGTCCTGTTTCTTGCGCTCTCACACATTTTCCCGAAGGTTGAATTTAAAATAAGCTTATAAATTTCTTTTTCAACTGTGCTTTTTGCCTGTGGATTTTTACTAACAAAAGTGTCAATAAACGTTTTCAAATAGGGTTTTTGATCAAATTGCAGGGTTTTGTATATCTTTGTGACCCTGAAACCATTGGCTACCATCCATTGCAATGCCACATGATGCACAACTATATTCTGCTTCGGTTAAAGGTCGGCAATTAGTTTTTCCTTGGAAGGGGTCCAATGCATACCCATATCCTTGACCACAGACAAATTGTATGGACTCAAAGAGTCCTTGGTCACAGGACTATTTACGCACGGGAAAACAAAATATTTTACGGAGCTATAGAGTTCCATTGGTATTTGTCCGTCAATTTCATAAAACCATCCTTGTGGCCCATTCTTTTCGACAGTTTGAATTTCGGAGAAATCTCTGGCACAAGGATTTTAAAGCCATTTGTAATTGCCACACGGTAAACGGTAGTGACACATTGCCAAGGGGTATAGAGAATTCATATCTAGAAAAACAGCATTGGACTTCCCACCGTCGACAGAGTTCTGCCCAGTTGGATCAGTTTTCATAATGCGGTCCCCGTGAAAAACATACCCTCCCCTCTTAGATCTTTCTACAAATAAGTGCTTATCCACATCGGTGATCAGACCTTTTTCTTCTCTACTGTTTTTAAGAATTAAATCCATCACCAGTGGTGGAGTTCAAAATGTCCAAAAGAGTCAATAAATCACTTGCCAAGTACATTTTAGAGTAATCGCATCCATTTTTGAACCGTCCCTTGGCCCAAACCCTCTTGGCGAATTCATAGTTGGCGGTGATGCATTGACTGTCAGAAAGTGAATTATAAAATGCTTCAATGGGCGGAAGTTTCTCCTCACTTAGCCTCGAGCTGGAGTTGTAGTAATCATATGCACATATGCCTTTACAAGTTAATAAATCATACATTTCATCTTCTGGAAAGCGTTGTTTAAGGAGGGGGAAACTATCAAAATTGCCACTTTTCTGTACTTGAATTATTGGTTAAGGGATTTGGGGAAGAAACTATAGGAGTCTAAAAACCAGATTTTATTCCAGCAAGTATGTCCATTATCTAGTCTTTTCCATTTTAATTCTAAAGGCAAAAGACTCTCAGATGATTCGGGTATAATATTATAGGAAAAAGAGTCATCTACCCATACACCATCTACATCCCCACCTTTAAGTATACGTGACAATGCGGGTAAAATAAATTTCAAATTATAATTGGAATTGTGAATAAAAACCGGTATAAAGTACTGTTGACTTACGTTTACATTGCGGGATTGATGGGCCACTCCACAAAAGTTACTCCCCCTGATGACATTTCTTGCCATAAATGATCATGGTCGCGGACTTTCTCTTTACCCCCTTTTCCCTTAGCCCCTTTCCCTTTTCCCTTACCCCCACCCCCTTCAAATTTACCCTTACATACCCAACATGTTTTCTTATTTTTAATAGCCAACCGATCCTCTGGCGATAGAATCATAGGATAATTTGTTTGCCGCAGCTGGGTGATTGCCTTGTTCACTGTGATGATTAATTTAGTCAATACTGTGACCATGCAATCCCCCAATCCAAAGTCTCAACTATATTTAGCAGTCCTATAGTTTTAATAGATTCCCTTTGAGTGTGGGTATAAGACACTGCAATAGCTTGATTTTCTTTAGTACGATTTGAATTTTGTGGGTCGTTCACATCTGTGAATTTAGCCTCACAGTCTTAACTGATCTCATCACTTTGCAAAAGTGTATTCTGAAAATTTCTAAACCGTAAAATTGCCCTATCACCACAGAACGTTTCCACAGACTGATATCCATGACGTTTCATGTGATCCTTTAGGCTTAAATCACTACGAAATTTTGACAAACACGTTGGACAATAGTAACATACCCTACGCCCCTTTCCCTCCCCCAGAAACCTACTACTGTCTGTAATTGGATTGAAATTTCTGATTGAATCAGGTTCTGCAGGTGGCGTGTACAAAATCCAAACCCAGTGCTTCACTGATTCAATCGACGGAGCCCTTACTGGAAATATTACTCCTTTTTATTACTGCTTGCCCCCTCCTCAAATTCCATTTCCTATTGTACCACTTTAAGACCAATTTTTAAATGTTCGTTAGCTCGTTCAAAAATATCTATTCCTCTGAGTGTTACAGGATATTTTCCTCTTAAACCACTGAAATCTACTGTGGGGAAATTTGATCCCTCCATCCCATTAGTCGCCCAGTCGTCCAGCTTTCTCTTAGAAGCATTCTCTCTCAGGGGTCGAAAAGCTACTGTAAGAATCGCGTACATGAAACACTGGTGCTCTGTCTCGAAACAGATTCGTTGCACATCCTTACATTCTTCTAAATCTCGATTATATTTTAAAACTATAGGCTTGTCCCCTACCCCACTTCTTAAAATAATATCCTTTTTTAAATTTACATACATTTAAACTTAAATTTTCAATAAATAAAATCACCGAACCACTACCCTTTTCATTATAATTATCCAGTTTTGTGACAACGCTATTTACCCATTCCATAAAAACACCCTCATAATTTCCAAATATGAGTGAAGGGCTAACATTTCAGTTTGCAGAAAATGATAATAAAAACTTCACCAACAATTTCATTTAAATAACATATTTTGAGTGCTATTGAGGCCTTTATGCTGTCCCGACTGTTATTGTTTTGAAAAGTTGTCAGTTCATTTGGGGTCATCATTATCTTCGACAGTGTTAGAAGGCAAATCATCAAAATTTCCAGTATCACCAAAACACTCCTTTAAAAATTTACTGTACCATTCAAGTTCATTGTCGACAGATGGTGATTCAATGAGTTGATTATCACAAAAATCTGCCGGTGGTGCGATTAAAAATGTATCCTCAACGAAATCACATGATCCTTGACTTGGTACTGGAGGATGTGGTGGCGATAAGTCATCCGTTTTAACCTACGATAATAGAATTCTCATTTTCACTGTGTCTAATTGATCCTGTTTTTATAAGAGTCAAAAAATGGATTATTATCGAACTATATTTTCATATCATTTAAAACATACGCATTATGATAAAAAACAAATATACGCTTAGTAGTAGTAGTCGTAGCAGAAGCAGTAGCAATACCACTACCTGTGTTTGCATAGTGTCATTTGGCTAGTTCACGCCCCCCCCCCCCAAACCACTCTATATATCCTGAAAGTTTCAATTTAATACATCCTATGTATTACTTTTATATCATATTGACAGACTAAATGAACATAGTAACTTTTGATTCTGTCTAACATTCCCTAAAAGTTTCATCTTAATGCTCTTTTTCTGTTTTGAAAAACCCATGATCATACTTGCCCCCTATACCACACCATCTTTACCCCGGGATAAAATATATTCGTAAACCTATGGCAACTTAGATAACTTACGAGCTATGTTCAACGGGCTGCGGATGTTATATCATCCCCACGCACATAGTTATTGGAACTTTCAACTATTTCGAGTGAAATGGAGTTTTCAAAATGTTTTCGAGGCGGGGTAGCAATAGGTGACTGGTTGCTATCCTATTACTTTAAAAATGTACTAGAAAATGTACATTCTATGAACCCAACTTCCATAGTTTCTACGATATCTCCTTCCGGTTGAGGTGACCTGGGGGGTGAAAGGACAAAAAACAATATACATTTCTTTACTCTAGGGGCGCTTTTTACTAATGCGCTGTCTGATAAATTCTCCATTTGGCAGTTGTTTTCCAGAAGAAACGGAAACCATCTCTAAATTGAATTGGAAAAATTCCATAATAATATAGTAATTTAATCATATTCAACCGATATCCAGTTTTTTTCTTTATGTAAGAAAATAAATTAAATAAAATAATAAACAAGAAAACGAGAAGAAGCGAGAAGTTAAAATATAATTTTTACTTACACTTTACGTTGATGGTTTATAACACAGAAGGTTATATTGTATATTCTTGGCTTGTGCAGTTGGCACAGAAGTCCTAGTAAGTTCTTACACGCATTGTGCATTCCCGTCTGCCTTATGGGGGGGGGTGTGTCTCCATTTGGTTGTTATAAGCAGAAGTTGTTTGCTTTGGCTTCTTTGCCACAGTTTCCTTAAATTTAAATAATATTTTAGTTTCCAAATAATCAATTCTTAAAAATCATAATTTCAACGAGCATTATATCCCCTTCCCTAAAAATTTGACCACCTGTCTTAATAAGCACATGCGTAGCCAAAAATACGGTATTTGTTTGAATATATCGACACGAAAATGATATATAACTCCTTTTGCTTACACTTTGTGCTGAAGGGGGGGGGGGATGTTACACTATATTTATAATTAACAGGTTAATTATTATACATTTATCATTTTAAACACTCCTTACCACTCCCAACTCTTCATTTAAAACATATTTATAACACCATTATGTCAAGCATTTGATTTACACTTCAAATCTATTTGGCTGGAATCTACCAAAACTTCAAAATTCAGAAACGGGATGTCAGACCAGGTCAGTGTCTTATTAGCAGAATAGGGGGGAAATGTCTTTAGCTCAATTTTTAGAATGTAAACAGCTTTCATATTGGCAATGGCTGGTTTTAAATTCTACAACATCGAATCATTATAATTAGCAAAAACCTAGTTTTGGAGAGGAAGTTTATTTTAAATTTAATTTACAGATTGCCATGACGAATGTTTATAGGCTGTTTAGCGCATAGACCATATGTTTCTAAGGAAAACAGGATTATTGATCCACTGAAATCAGAGGTGGTTTTAGGAGGGCAGAGGGGGCACTTGTCACATGTGAAGAAATTTTAGGGGCGTGAAATTTCAAATAAACAAACTAATGGTTAAACCACTTTGTATTTTCTGAAATTTTATTTTTAGTAAAATATAGTAGAGGGTATATTCGGCAGAAATAATAAGTAAATTGAATCTGAAATTTTCTTTCCCCCAAACCTTCATCACCATTCCTTGGAAATATAAGTAAGTAGACCAAAATTAATTAATTTATATGTTTTTATTCTGACATTTTGTATTCACATTTTGTAAATTAATGAAAACAATAAAAGTAAGTAGATCGAATATAATTTATTAAACGTTATTTGTAACATTTTGTATTCAAATTTTGTAAATAGATGAAAACTTTCTTAATAGATGAAAACTTTGCTAGAATTTGGCCTGAAAATTTTTTGGGGACATGGGGGGGGGGCGCTTATCAAGACTTTGCCCCGGGCGCAAGAGAGGCCAGGACTGTCACGGATTAAAACAGATGATTCAGTATAAAAGCAACCCCTTAACTAGTTAAATTGGCACTAACAATTCTCGCTAATTTTAACTCATAACCGCAAGGTTTTCATTTTTCGACTCAGTAAACTGTCATATTAGGGCTTGACCCGATTACAGTGCCCTCGTGCATGCTTTAAATTGTTGCAAGTAGTTTAATTGAGCGAGGGGTCAGCCCTCATCCTCCAAAAAATTCCGGGGATTATTTTATCCCCAGGCTTTTGGGCTTTTGAAATACACGATCTACCAATCTATTTGAACAGAGAAATCTGTAAATTAATTGTGTACTACCTATTTAATTATTAAAGTAACTTACCTTGAAAAGTTGTTCATTGCCAGTTTGTCTCTCCATAACAATAATAATCATGTTGTTCAGTCAACAAAGAATTTTCCTAACTGATACACATAGAAGCAATGTAACCTATATTTACACACTCGAATTGAAAGAAAATATATTAAAAATAGAATATCTGTCATATCTTTCTTTGGCTTAGTAACATATTATCGTCATAGGCTATTTTTATATCTAGTTTCGGAATATAGGAATGTTGTTCTGGCTAGAGTCAAGTTATCTTCCAAAAATGGACTTACCTTAGAATCTGATAGGCTTTCACTACTTGCGACTACCTTTACTTTCAAACTTTTAATGAGAATTGAAGGAAGTGTTGGACAAAACTAAAGCACAATTTATGCAAGCTGGTTGTCAAAAGGCGTATCAGCAATATAACAAGGGCCTGCAAGAATAAGCCGAAGCTTTCAGGGTATGATTAGGGTAATGATCAAAACTGATCAGAGAGCAGACAGCTCCTACTCTTCTTGCCCTATTTAAATGCCTTCTTCCCTCTCCAGTACCAATTGGTCAAATAGTGAAAAGGTCCAATAGTTAGTAGTGAGCGCATTTCAGGTTACGTGAGCCCAATAGTAGATTAACACAGGGAAATTAACATTGGATGTTGGTTATGTATGTCGGATGTTGGTTGTTGGTTATGTTTCTTGGTTATGTTGGTTATGTTGGTTGTTGGTTATCTTGGTTATGTTGTTTGTTGGTTGTGTTTGTTGATGGTTATTTTGGTTGGTTATGTTTGTCGGTTGTTGGTTATGTTTGCTGTTGGTTATGTTGTTTGGTGGTTATGTTTATTGGTTATGTTTGATGTTTGATGGTTATATTAATTGATTGTTGTTCGTTATGTTGTTTTGCGGTTATGTTTGTTGTTGTTTGATGTTTGCTGGTTAAGTTAGTTGATTGTTGGTTATGTTTCTTGATGGTTATGTTTATTGGTTGATGGTTATATTGGTTGTTGGATGTTGCGTTGGATATATTTGAAAATAAATGGAATTAATAGCCAATGCCACACCTTGTTTCTAGGCAAAATTACCCATGTCTAGACTCTTATACATGTCCAAACTGCCTTCCCAGGTGGTAGAATCCATTTTATAGCACATTAGATATGTGGAGCTACCAACCCCTCAAGCCGTCATGCCTACGCAATGCGGTCACGGCACACCCCCCTGGACTCCAATGACGTCACAGGACTTACCCCGTTTTGAACAGTCAGGTCTTATATTCATGACGCAATTTTATGTAACCGTGTGTCAGGAAGCCATGGGCTAATCCCTGCTTATAACGCAAAGACGCATCAAACCTTACGTAATGATTGCACATTACTGTCACGTAATACTTTTTTTTACACACTATTTTTTCGCCCAAAACATACAATGCTTTTTTTTCATTCTTTTTCCATAGTTTTTAACCCCGTCAGGACTCGAAAGGTCAACTTTCTTCCAAGGGGAACTCGCTCTAACCGAGAGGACAAAACTGCTATTCCCAATATTTTGTCCTACTCTTATTATTCTATAATCAACCTGATAAGTGACACCTGAGATTCCCTATTTTTGGCAAACACTAGACCGACGTGTTACTGTCCCAAATTTGAAACGCTACCGGAGACATTTTCTCTCAAGGTTTTACTTATAATACAGACTAAGCAGTGGTTTAATTAAGTAATCTCCTTAATCGTTCAAAACAATACATCTTAAAAGCACAGAATTTGTAAACAAAAGGTTTCATTATTTCAAACAAATTAAAAAGCAATATTAAAAACATAGAAAAAGACAGTTAAAGAATAGGAATGAAAAAAAGGTGAAAAAAGCCATATCATAATATACGCAAAAAAAGAACAGTGTATTCTAGAAAATCGGGGGTCCTAGCATGCAACCCAGGGGGGTAAAAGGGAGGGGGATGACATTAGAGATGGATTTAAAGCTTTTTAAGAGCTTTTAAGAAAATACCCCGTTTTTATTGAGATAAATTTATAAGTATTTCGCAATATCGTAACAATAGGTTCCACCCTCCATCTAGTATTCATTTTCAGAGGGCGCCTTGATAATAGATACAATTTTTAGGCATTATCGTGGCTTAAAAAATTATAAAATATAAACAATAGCATGCGTAATTTAAGGAAAGACGAAGGGAAAGGACTCCAGTGGAGGGGGACGTCTGTTGGGGAAGGGGGCCTGTTTTTTCGTTACCAGCTCAGCACTGTCCTCTTCTTATCTAGTTATTTGTGTTTATGTTTACTATTTTTTTCGTTGCGCAAAGTGGTAATTTTCAAGTGTTTAATTTCTAAATGTATTCTTTTTTAGCCCGCAGTGGCCCTCCCTCCACTAGGGTACCGGCCTGCTCGCTGACCATCTACGGGGGAGTGTTCAGTCCACTGAGCAGTTTGTCTCAGTCCTTACGCAATCCAGGACACATTTTTCAGCAAAAATATCAAAACACTCAAAGGGGGAAATTCTATTTTGAGAAATTCTTGTTCCCGCCAATCCCGCATTCTGTGGGGGACTTTGGTCAGTGTTTAATCATTCCTGGGAACGGAATACAGATTTCGGCTAGGCGATAAAGGAGGTTAAAAATTGTCTCGCTCGAGATAATTTAAAAATTAGCAATAATAATGAAATTATCATAGAATTTCTAGACATATCCCCTCTAACGTCACAAAATCCCTGTTTCTAGCGCTCATCTGGCAAGATTCCCATCCCTAACAGACCATCCGGGATTGCAGCGTTCTAGTATTTCTTCTGTATTGCCAAGATTTCCATCCATTTTTGGTATATTGTTTTTCTGGAAGATCCCCAGAATTTCCGTGACAAGGTCTAATATGGATGACGCCATTGTATCTTACATACTAGACGCCAGGACCCCATGGGGTAATCCCTCTGATGACAACACACACGCGTTTGGTGCATATCTTAAGCTATGACAACTAATTTGAGAGGTTGGAAGATCATCTTGCGAGAAGGATAGATACCCAAAACATTAAAAAGTATACTTATGGCCAAGAACGGAATGGGGCTGCCGCAATGTTTTCACATGGACTCCAGCCTTCATAACCCCCCCTCCTCCCCCCTCATCAATGTGGTATCAGTCCTCACCCCAAGGGACCTTTTCAACCTTTTCGCCCCGAAAATAAGCTAAAGAGTCCCATTAAACAACATATTTTTGAAAACAGAGAAGTCGTCCCCCTTTCTTTGCTACTGTTTGATGCTCTAAGCATTTCACCTCACAATGCCAGACTATTACTGCCTCTGTGACCCACCTCTGTCATCGCCCTATCTCCCCCAAAACACTTTTCAGGCATTTCTTGTTAAAAGTTTTACTTTAAGTCATTCATTCGGGTTTTCGCAAGCACTTCACGACACAATACTGCACTATACCTACTCTCTAGCACCCCTATGAGACCCGTCATCATCATTGGAAGCGTCTTAAAACGTT